>JAHXMU010000391.1:1470029-1502737 GCA_019455685.1 Philornis downsi
TTCGTTGTCGACATAGACCGATTAGAATGTAACTCATGATTAACTTTGCGCCGTTCCAAAAATATTTGTAATACAACGGCTAAAAAGTATTTTCTTAAATGGTTTTTAACACTACTTTATCTCATATTTTTTCTCAGTTAGATGGACACATGTCTTTACACATAAGATTAAGCATGTTGAAGATTCCGGGTATAACATATAACCTCCCCGTTCTCTGCATGCACTAAAAAGCGTAATACAAACATAATCTTCAAGTCAATTGCCTGCAGATGTCATAATATCGCTTAACAGTCAGTGACGGATTGTCCTTGCTTGTTCTGGCACAGGAAATAAAGTACAGGGTGGCGCAATAGAACGTGCATATTTAAAAAATAGATTAAAAAATAAATACACAGGGTATGGTTAAAATAAATCTAAGGCATTGTAGAGTAATAAATGGAGTTTATTTTTTAAAAATAACATCATCTAAATGGTGACCCTCTCTACGACTGCACTCCTATAACCGCAAACGAAAATTATTGAAAACTTTCTTCAGTAATACTGGTGTAATGGCTGTCATTTCACCACGGATATTCTCCTTCAGCTGAACGACAGGTAGCTCCATCTTGTTGGAACCAAGTTCTGGAATTCACTATTCTTGAACTTTCAATTTCTGTATCCAAAAATCCGTCTAACATCTCAACATAACGTTCCGTATTAACCGTGACGTTTTGGCCCCGCGCATTTTCGAAGAAAAAAGGACCAATTATTCCTCTGCCAGAGATTGCTGCCTATACTGTCACTGTAGGACTATGCAATGGTTTCTGGTGTTGGTGTGATTTTGGGATTTTCACTGTTCCAGTAACGACAATTTTGACGGTTTACGAACCCATTCATAAGGAAATGAGCCTCGTCAGAGAAAAGGATATTGTCAAAATTGGAAAATCGATTAAGCATTTCATTAGTAAATGCGAGCCTTGCTATGAAGTCAGACTCTTTCAATTCTTGTGTTAATTGCAGCTTATATGGATGCAGTTTAAGATCCAATGTTAAAATTCGTTGCAAACTTCGTCGCGATAATTGTAAGACAGACGATCTCTTGCGAGTCGATATTTGTGGATTTCCTCGTACTGACTTCATAACTCTCTCAACATTGTCTTTGGTACTAGATGTTCTTGGGCGACCATTTGCTTGTGGTTTAAATGTTGAATCGGTCTCTTCAAAATGCTTTACCATATTTTATTTAAATTAGCACTCGGAGCTTCACTAATTCGCCGTAGTCCATATTAAGCACAATATACTCGCCTAGTAGCAATATATGAACGAGAGTTCTCGTAAAATGGCCGCACGCAACATGCGCATGAGCCCGCCAACCCAACGATGTAGGCGCCCCCCCGCCCGCGCCTTTTCTACCCCGCAAAAAAAGATGATGCAATATGCACGTTCTATTGCGCCACCCTGTATATTTCATTTCATGCACAGAAATTGATGTCGAAACAGCTCATCCTAACGAACAATGGGGACGAACTCTTTACTTTTAGCATATATTAAATCAAATGTAAATATTAAATCAATTAGCGACGCTCTCGAAAAAATGATTTCAATTTATGATGCCTTCCATAAAAGTGTTTTAAAACAGTATAATTTTTCATTAACATTTACTTCTTTTATTTTAAGAGCATCTTGAATGAAAATTGTACAATTAGTATTTAAATTTAATTGGTTTCTTATTATTGGTGTGTTTGCTTGCTTTCTCTTGTTTATGTGTATTATCTCTCTAGTCAATAAACAACTACAATAATTAAATTGAAAACACCTCTGTTTTATATTTTTTTAATAATATACAATAAACTGTGAGTGTTTTTACTATTGATGGAAAATTGAACAAAAAAAAACCAAACGGGTGACTGAAAGTTGCTACAATACTCATGAGAATACGAGGCCAGCGATAAAAATTAAAAATCCTACCAGGGAAAATGTGAAGAGAACATTATTTAAAACTTTTTCGACATTCTCCTTAATTTGTAATTGCAATAGTAATATTTCGTAAGTTTAATTTTGTGTTACACTAATGTAGCCGATTTACAAACTAAAACTTACAATTAATTAATGTTAGTCCAACTTTACTATTTACGAGAATAAAAACAAATATAACTTAACTTTAAATGCTTAGTTACTAATTTCTTCCTATACGCTTAGAAAATAATAATAAAAAAAAATATAAAGAATCTGTATAAGTATTGATATTAGCTTAGTGTTTTTTTTTCTCTTTTTATTTACTTTAAAGAAATTGTTAAAGATTCTCAACAAAATAGTTCAACTTTTTCAATCAGCAATCACTTGTTTTTCATAGCAAAACTAAATTATTTCGAGAAATGTACATAAGTGAATCCTCTTTAACATTCAACTCTTTTACATTCAATTTTCGATGAGATTTGAAGCCATATCTCCGATTTTTTATTCTAACAATATTATATCATTATGATTTAATTTACAACGTCACAACTTAATACCTTCAAAAAATAATATTTTTGCAGTTTTGAAATGTTTTATTGTTTTCGCCAAAATTTAAATAATTTAAATTTTTCAAAAACATTTAAAAATCTGAAAAAAATAAAAGAACAATATTTAACAAATTGTAAACATTTTCAACTTTCCTCCATTCAATTCAACAAGTTTAAAAAATTTAAATTAAATATTAACACTTCAAGCGAATAAGCAAATGGAAAAATTCATTTTGTAATTGGGGTTATTAATTACTATATTCTATTTTTAAATTAAAATAATAACTAATGGAGGGCGGCATTATCGAAAGAAAATAATTATGAGAAAATCGTGTTTTATAACAACAATAAAAAGAAATAACATTGCGAAACCTCAGATGTGTTTTATATTTTGACATATTTACAGAAATACAAAGTTCGGAATTAGTTTCAGATCTACATACACATAACTTTTCGTAGGTACGAATAAGTTCTCAGAAATCTTGGAGGTTCTAGGGGATGCCTTTGTTACGTGAAATATGCTACAAAAAATCAAGCCTTCATACACGAAAGAAAGAAGTTTGAACAAAACAAAAAATGTTATTAAGAAATCGATAACGTAAATTATAATTCAAAATCGTGTTTTGAAAACATATTATCATCTTAGCAGTTTTCAATAGCATTTTGAAATGACAAAATCTTTATCTAAAACAATCTCAATACTAATTTTTAATAGCATGATTTGTATCGAGTTATGGGATTTGGTAGTTATTTTTACTTCTTATAACAGAGATATCCACAAATATAATAAAGAAATTAAGAAATTTAAGAAATTTGTAGTATATTGTACAGGAAATCACATGGATCGCGGCACCGCACGAAAACACACGAAGGATTTGCAAACAAAGATATTTGAATTAACCACATTTTTCTACCTCAGTATGAGAATTCTATACATTTTTAGTAAAGAAAAATTTCTTTGTAGGGAATGCGGAAATATTTGTAGTAAATCTATCAAAAGAAAAAAAAAAATAAAAGAAAACACGATCCAAAGTGCGTATTGAAAATCATATTGCGTAACTTTCTAACGCTGAAATTGGGGAAAAAAAACTATTTTTATCTATACTTTACTAAAATAAAAAATAAAATTGCACTGTTCAGAATCTTACCAGGGCAGATTTCTATAATAATTGGTTTATATATTAAAACGACGTGGTTTGCAAGGCATCAAACGTTACACGCCTTCTACTTATTTTGTATTTTCACGTCAAATATGTTATATTTCAGGTCCATATCGGTTAGCGATACGGCCATGCCGGTCAAAATTGAGCATCGTAAAAAATGTATGACCTCAATTTCTTTGCAATATGCAAGAAAATTGTGTTCTTTCATGATAATGATCATACAACTATTAGTACAATATGTACGATGTAGATAAATGAACAAACATATTTATATTTCGTAAACAAAATATAGAATTGGGGTTTAAAATGTTCCGAAAAAACGCTAAAGCATAAAACACGCGAAAATTCTATACAAAATGATTTATACTATTTAGATTGTTTCAATACTTACATTATTATATCCATATATATTTATATATCAATATAGTTCGTATGGAACTAAGCTGGTACGCTACCGTTTCTTTGAAAACGTTTGAGGGAGGACCAACTTGATTTTGTCTACATTACTCAACACTAAATAGATGTAGAAATGTGTTTCTAAAAATATACAGCTTGAAAGACCAATTTGGGATTAATTGAACACTTAGCAGAAAGGAACAAACTAAAAAACAACGTTAAATAATACTAAGATAGTTAAAACGTGATATTATTTAAATGAATAACATACTTGACATGAAAATATAAAATTTATTTATTATTATTTTGAAATGCATTTCGGATTTGAGTCTAAATGACAGAACGTTATTCAACGTTCGAACCCCTCTACACGTTAAAAATCTGAGCATAAAAGTGCTCAACTGATATATGTTTTCCCGAGCAATTCTGCCACTTTTTCGAAAACTACATAATTATTAAGAATACCAGCCCAGCTGATAACAATGGGAAAACTCTTAAAGATTTCGAAGGTTTACAAAATATTCAATATCTCCTCACCACGACAAATTCGGTTTCTTTTAGAAACATTCGTTTTATTTGCATTAAATATAAATGTCGCTGACAGATATCAAAATGCACATCAATAAAATATAAGTGTCTCAAAAAAAACCTGCCATCGTTTGTCATTTCTGTACACCCCACCTATTTGGAAACAATAATCACTATTTTAATTTTAGTTTGAATTTCGCTTAAAAGGTTTAACTATAGAAAAAAATAAAATGGAATATAGAAAACCAAAACGCGTACAGCTCATTAGATTGGATTGAAGGCATCTCAAGAATCCCCGAATTTTTTCGTGTCATTTGAATGTAGCAATAACATAACATTGTATTTATCTACTAAACATTTCCAAGGCAGAAAAAAAATATTTATTGATAAAGTTGAAACCCCTAATCAAGAATTGTTAGTTTCAATCGCAACTCAGAAATCTTCGGGTCAAATATGTAAAGATCATTTGACTAAGACGAAAACCATACAAAAAATGTGTATGTAAATATGAATTGGAAATCATTTCAAATATTCGTTATCAATAACAAGCGAAAGAGCACAACGGTAAGTAAGATCATTAATGAGGCATTCGTAGAGTTACTTCTCTTTTCTTAATTTTCACATAATCGGATCTGGTCCTTGACCTTCTAAATCGGATACTTGACTTTGATAATGTAAGGCGTCTTGGTAGGCCTTTTTGACAGCTTTGCGTTCCGTGGGTTTGCGCGATTCTACCAGCTTCTGTTGATCAAGCTCTTTGTCAATCCCCAATATTTCCAGTTTACTGGCAGGTAACCATTGCCATGTGCGTTTTGCATCGAAGAATAAAACGAGAAAGACTTCATCGCCTGGGGGATAATTTTTGCGCAGTGCCAAAACATCTGTGGGCGGGGCTGGCAGTGGTACACCATTGTAAACAAATCCCTTGGGTGTTTTGGGATCTAGTATCAGAGCCGGATACCAGGGATAGCCACGACACTTGGCCCAGACCAATTGTAATGGTTCCAGGGGAGGTTTTAGCAAGTTCTCTGGTACGCTGTTCGAATTCGCGTTTTCCATGGCGGCAGCTGCTGCGGCAGAGTTGTGATTCAATCTTGTTCTGCTACTGCTACTGATATTGTTTGACACCACTGCTGTTTGGGCATTGTTAGATTTACGTGTTTTAGTACTATTTACATTATTTGGTGTGGGCGTGGCGGAACGTGTTGCGGGTTTATTAGACGACGAGCGCGTTAATGTTTTGGCAGGTGCGGCAGGGGCAACTGTCGGCAGCAGCGAGACTGCCGCTTGTGCTGAGGGAGGTGTAACTGTTTTTTTCCTTTGCTTACCGCGTGTGTTATTACGTGGCCGCTTATCTAAAGGAGTCGGCGTCCGTCTAGAAATACTTCGCGTCTGTGTATCTGAATCGTTGTCAACATGGCAGACATCCCCAACTCCTCCACCACCATCTGTTTCACTTTCAGCACTACAACTCATGGCCTGACCGTTATTACCAGCACCGTCTTCACCCAGCGTAGTACTTTCATTCATTTCGGCATCGGGTCTGTCTCGGGTATTGTTGTCATCCTCGCCACCCTCTACATCGTCCTCGTCATCATCAACATCGTCATCATCATCATCGCTAGAATCATAGTCGGTTCCCGAGCCGCTCACGCTGAACCCTGAACAACTACTACATGGACTGCCCGAAATATCGCTCATGTCATCATCGTCACTGTCGCTCGCATCACGTTCGTTATTTGTCCGATAAACGCGAAATGTATCCGGAATATGCTGGTAGCTACCCAAAGTTGATGCCGGTGGCAAAGATATTGTCGGCGCAGCAGTTAATGAAGCCGCAGCCGACTGGGCGGGAGATGTCAAAGCTGCAGTTGTTGTTATCAGACCAGCTCCTGCCGTTGTTCGATTTGGAGATTTTTTCGGTGACAATGAACCACTGTTACGCATTTCATTCAAACGTTTATGTCGGGCATTGCGCTTTGGTGATTTCACCGCTAATGAAGTGGATACCTGATTCAAGCTGGCCGTTAATGGTGTCAACTGATTAAGTCCACCAGTTGTTAGTTTATTGCTTATTGACAAGGCAGACGAGATAAGAGACGGGGCTGTTACGGCCGATGCAGCGGTGTTGTTAACAGATGTTATGAGGGATCCCAGGGAAGATGCTTGTGTTTGGATCGAAGGAACGATGGTATGATTCTCTTCTTTGACGGGTGTCGTCGTTGCCATTGTATCCATAGGACGTTTTAGAGCGGCCTGCGCTTTACGTGTAAACAGCACAGCAGTTCTGCAATAGAACATGCGTTAGATTTGCGAGAAGATGTCAATAAATATATGGAAAATACATATTAATATATGAAAGGGATGGTACGTAATATGCGATTTCTAATTTGTAAGAATGCAGTCATCAGTAACATTGGCCAAATATAAACACTGTTTCCATATTCCCATTTCTTTATATCCAAAATTTCGACATAAACCTATACCTCCAGATCAATGACAATGAAATCATTCGGAATGTGTACAGACTGCCTATGCTTTGTGAATTTAAAACAAATTTTCATAAATGACTGCAAAAAAAAATAAAAATGTTCGTTATGCGATGGGAAGCTAGTTTTATTTAGTTCCGAACCGCTGTGCTGTTTTTAAGGAAATATTTTACGATAATTGTGGCTCTTTCGATAGGAAAATGTACTGAAACTACAACGACTGACTAAGGACTACTGTGCAATGGTGCAAAAAATTTAAGGAGGTGGATGGATCTTAATATATGCCATCGGACGTGTAGAATTTATATCGGTGCAGATGAGATATACAAATTTAATGGCATAAGATTCAATTTGTTTGGAAAAGTATCGTGTTAAGTCGCACGTGTTAATAACTCCTTATGTGAACCGGTCAAGATTAGGTATTACAGTTTAGAATTCAACATGCATTATTATGCATTGGAAACAAAGGGAACTCCCTTTTCCGTGGAACTTGACACAGTTTCTGCTGTATCGACCATAATATTTAAAACCGAGTGAGTTTACTGCCAATCTTCAAATATGGATGGAAGGGTAAATACCGACAGGAATTTTATTCATGATAGAATTGATTTGCCATAAACATTTAAGAGAGATTTTTTACTGAACCGCTTATAGGCTTTTGATTGCGAACAAGATTTAGAAACTAAAATTATAAAACAAAAAATGATGAAAGTTGAACAAGAGCTGGCATAAATACACAACTAAAAATTACGTTCGAAATTCTATGCGCTACGATACACATTCCAAAAAATGAATATATGAAATATATGTATTTACATTCGATCTATGTATCTACTCAACATCTATATTTCACCTTATTTCATGGCCAACCTACCTTCTGTTAACCCCCACTGGCGATGCGCTGCTATTGAGACTTTTAACGGGACTACAAGGCGGCGTTTGTGTTGTATTGTTACTGGTGCCTTTTGATTCCTCGCCCATTGTATCATCCTCATCTTCGCTGCGATTTTCATGCACATCTTCGTCATCGCTGGGAATATGTCGCTGCTGGTGCTGATGGTGATTATGTCGCGAAAAAGGTATTGAACGTGTGGAGGGTTTCCGTGTACGTTTCGGTGTATGATCGACTTTCTGAGAATGTTGGATTGGTTGATGTTGCGGGGGTGGCGGTTTAACGGGTGGAGGCGTGTCCACATCCATGTCTTCGACATTGTGATTTTCTTCCATTTCCTCATCATCTTCTGTTTGGGAATTTATTGACGCATTGTGTCGCTAAAATGTAAACAGATTAAATAGTTTGTTAGACGAAGATAAAAGAGCTATACTTGTATATCGACAACAACTTACTGCTGCTATTCTTGCTTTTTGTATAGCTTTGCGCATGCGCGATATCTCCAATCGTATTTGTTTGATTTTTTTTGTGCGATACGTGGGATTTTTTAAAACCTGAGATTTGTCTGCCAGAATTAATAGTTTTTGCACTATAGCCTCACAAGGAGTGGCGGCTAATAACTGACGCAATTCCTGTTCGACCTCCTCCTCAACGTGATCTGTGGAATCAGTTTGGCTGGTATCCAGCAGCCCTTCCCTAGCTAGCACTTCCCGCACTTCTTGGAATAGTGGCGCAGCTTGGTCACGCATTCTTATACCCGCTCTGTAGAATACCGTGTCCTTATTATTGTACGCCAAACAATTCTGTATCATTAGATCGAAATCGCTCTGCATTTGATCCAAGCTTGTGTAATGCCGATCATCTAGCTTTGTTCTCATTGTACCCAAATCCATGGGATGGCTCACAATATCCAGGTAATCTGGGACTTCATTTGTATCTACTGGTTCTCTGAATATTTCTGACGTATCGCGGGCTTCCAATGCCTCCAGGAGTTTTCTTAACACTGTTTCTAAAGGATCCAGTTGCATGGAAACCACTTGTTCGCAGATTTTCACGTAGGCAGCTTTAAGCTTTTCTCGCTTGCGCACAAGTTCACACAGCAGGCGAGCCCTCTCCAAATCCTGGCGAAGACATTGCCAGTACTTCAGTTGACGATATAGTTCTGATGTATCTGGAGAGCCTTCGATGCCATTACGCTGTATAACTCCGTGATGATTGCCCTGAGACTGCAGCCTTCGTAGCAACGGCACTCCATTACGATATTTTCGTTTCATTGTCCAGTAGGCCACAAGACGATCGAGGAACTCCTTCTTCTTCTGCATGTGCACCATGCTTGCGATTTCCTGTATACGGTCTGACGGTATTGTAGGTATCAGCACTACTGGCGCTGACGAACGTTTCTTGGCCAACGCTTTGCGAGCCTCTTTCATCTTATGACGCGCATCTTCAAAATCTTTAAGATTCAACTTTGATTTTGCATGATCGGGAGTGTGAGAGTGACAGAAGGCAAATTTTTGCACATGCACTGACGAATCGTTATGCCCAGGGCCTTCATTCATATCCATGGTCATGTATAGGCCGGCCTGTTGGGCGCAAGTGACGTGAAAGGCGGCGTAGCAACTGTTGCGATGACATTGGATGCAGGCACCCAGTCCTTTTTCTTTGCATACATAGCATGTTAGACGCCAACGTGCTGCCGGGATAGTTTCAATGGAATCTAAGGTCAAGAAAAAAACAACATAGAAATGTTTACTATGAAAGATGTTAATATGATTAAAATGCCTTATTTAAATATTACTCGACAGTTTTCAATTTACAAGGAATATGAAACCTATGGTGCGGCGTCGGAATCTTGTACTGGAGTACTGGGAGTAACAGTACTTTATTTTCGACGGGGAAGTTTTAATCGGAAAATGTGTGGAAAGAAAGCATCACCGCACACACAAATTTTGTCTGAATTCATTATACGTACATGATTTAAGATCGCATTTTCTCAGAACTTTTGGAATGAAAACCTATACTTTAGTTATAATTTTTCCGCTCCTGGTGCGTACTTCGCAGATATCCCGGACTATTTTTCCACAGCTGTATTTTAAAATAAGCATATTTGTTGGCTCTTAAAAAAATTACAAATAAGTTACATTTCAGTAGATATGGAAGCAATAATATAAATAATTTCTCGTGCTTAGATTATTGTCTCGGAATAAAGGTGGGGTTAAAAAGAATATATACCGTCTCAACATAACCCCGTTTTTTCAATACTTAAAATACCGTTGCCCAACACTTCCATTTATCCGATGTTCCCATTAGAAAATTACAAACTTATTTTTACAATATGCATTTTACCGAGTGCCCTCTTGCGTAATAAAAGGGGGGTTCATATAATGTTGACTTTCATATATGAAAACAACGTGGTGAAATGGTTAGTACTGGCGGCTATCGTTCGCATAGCCGTGGGTTCAGTCTCCAGTACATTCACCCATCATTATGTGAGCGGCAGTCACACAGATGTGTCCGACGAACAAAAGCAAGCAAATCTTGGAAATGCTTCTCAAACTGTGATGTTCGACATCGTCATTCAATTGTAGATCCCACTGAGGGAATCTAAGCTCACTGAATGAAATATCAGCCATTTTTCGAAAATTTTATAAAGAATATTTCACGATAATAACTCAATCTGAAATTTATAAAAACTAGTGGTTAAAGCTGAAAATATAGATTTTACTGGCCTGTATTAATACGATTTAAACAGTCTTTATGATTTTTGCGATATCTCTTATAAAATCTAAGATATTCACGTTCGCATATCGGAATTCGACAAAGTATAGTATATAAATTAAAATAGTATCTGAAATACTATAATCTAGTCCTATTTAGTAACACATAAAAGAAAAAAGAACAAATTCCGGAATAAAATTTGATATGGAGCTCAAAAGAAGAAAATATCATTCCACTAAAAGTATAAAAACATCAGATATACTGAGTGCTATATATATGGGTAAAATTAAATTGTTATTCAAACCATACGCCTAAGTTGTGTCAGGTCAAATGGTAAATACATAAGAATTTTTCCTGCATTAGAAAATGGTTTTGTTTTGCTGAAAATGGTTGAAAACAAAAGATTACATTAATAAAACATTAATAAATTGCTCCGTATGAACAATAATTAACTTCAATATAATTTGATAATATCTAAACTAAAAATAGTTTATTCTTGGAATTTTCGTCAACTTTCGGATTGTTAGAATGCAAAAGAACCAGAGAAAAGGAAACATTGTGGTTAATACCATTCAAAAAATATGAGAAAAGTTTACTTTTTGTATAATTTTGTTCGGCCCGAGGTCATAGAATTGAATTGAAAAACATGGATGTTAGTATTGTGCCGGAATGTTTTACCATTTAGCAAGACATTATATTAAACAAAGAGTACAAAACATGCAACAAACAATAACTACATTTAAATATCAATAAAACGTTTTAATGAGTTGCGTTTATTGTGTCAACTAAATTTATGATTTTGAGCGTCCGCGTTTGGTCATTAATTGTCTATATATTTGAGCACATTTCTCTGTATCACTCCGGTAGTTCAGTCTCTTGTCAATAGGAACGTTTATGATATGGAGCATTTCCAAAGTGTCCTCTTTTCTTCTAAAATGTTCACTTTGTCGAAATTAGGTGCATAACCAGTCAATGTACGATGTACACTTGGTCAACCTCTGGAAAAATTGTCTTTATCAATATTTCCTAAAGTGTTTATTACTTATTCCTTAAGTAAAACCAGTATATGGGAGAAATTTGTAGAATTCGTCTGGAAACTTAGAAAATTTATGAAATCATCCGACGGTCTTAAAGAAATTACGAAAGTAACGGCAAGGAAATATAGAGAATTGGTCACAATTTGCAGTCAAGTTTGTATATGGGGAACTACGGAATGTTATGCACATGGAGGGGCTGATCTTTAGGAATATCTAAATAGGTGGCAAACTTTCCCGTTAGACTACTATTAAAAAAATTTAAATGTCGTGGTATCAATCCCGTCCATTATGGGATTCTGTTGACTGTGATTTATGAGAGACTAAAGGCTACTCTATCTGACCTGGAAAACCCACAACTAACTAGACGGTCGCACTACAAAGGAAAACATGGAGAAAAGACAAAAAACACATACCATCCTTTCGCCTACTGCAAAGCATGATTCAGTTCAATACGACAAAAACCGTATGAAGTCATGGCCAAGTTTGATATTCCTGCAGAGCTTTTACATCTTTGTATGTTGACACTGACTCTCTTTATTAAGTCGTTTTACAGCAAACGGGGATTTAGACATGGCGGCGGCTTTCTATATACTTGGAGATGGTTATAAGGTAAGTACACTAGACTGCTACCAGAAAAAGCCATACGCCATTTTCCCAACAAAAAAAGGAAACGATAAATGCTATCGCTGAAAATGTTCATTACTTAGTTTGTTGTTTAATTTTTTCTCAAGGGTTACATGCTATTCTTGCAGCTTTTACTAAGGTGCTTTTTACAAATTATGTTATCAAAAAATTGGGGGAAATGCATTTTAATAATGTTAAAACATTTCATTTTTACTTGAATTGTCGAAAACTTGGATTTGAATTTAAAAAAAATTGTTTTGTTAAAATCAGCTTTAAATTTCTTCAAACCAGCAACAGAATCTTGAAAATACTTCTATGGATATTAGAATAGAATTTCAAGCAAATTAAAGATATTAGTACGGTAAACAGCTAAGAAAATTTTGTTGATCTAATTACCATATCCATAAATATGGTTTTGCCAACATGACAGATTTAAGCCTTTGACATTGAAAACAGTCTGAGCTTCGTAAGATCAATTCCGAAGTCTCAAAACAAACATTTCTTACATTATAGTGTTACAGATTTAAAAAGAACATACGATAGAAATTAAACATATTCTAACAACCTTTGGTGAAAACCCAGCGCTGCGACTATTTTACACAAATGACAGTTAGATAATTTTAAATTTAAGAACTACAATTTTGAATTTGTTGAATGTTTATGCAAAAATTGGTAAAACGGTGTAAATACATTTTGCAACTAGAAACGACGTTTACGAAAACGTTCGCGAAGCGTTCAATGTCAACGTTATGTCAATGCTTTTTAAACATTTAAGATTGTTAATAATTACACATTCTGTAAATAAAAACGTTATTTGCAAATGTTGGCAGGCCGATATATACAAGTTGTTTGCTTCTTTAATTTTTAGTCCCATGGCCACATGGCCTTTATCCTTTAGCACTATCGGCAATTTCTGCTCGGGCTGATGTCTTCAAAATGACGAATACCTGCAAAATACCAAGTGATAAATCGAAGTACAAACTCCTAAAAGAAAATCACCTCAGGAACATTTGCAGTTTTGAAAAGGAAAAAATAGCTTGCCCGTTCTTTCAATATTGTCGCAAATTCTCTATTGCTGGATAGATTTGCGATTAAGAACTCAGATGCAGTCAACCGAGGCTACTGTGGCATACTTATAATAAATGGCATATTGAACAATGTTACGAACAATATGGGCCTAAACAAAGAATATTTAAAACCTTGAAATAGTATCTGTGAAGCTACGGACGGAATAACAGGAACAAAGCTGCCTTGCAGCAATGGTTTTTTTTAGCACGATGTAATTATTCAGATATGGAAAATCAGGAAACAGGTCTGATTTGTGGACTTTTTATGATTAATGGTGATAACATTTTCCTAAATATCGACAGGTAGCACTCTTTGCTTTCAGTAGTGTCATGGCTTTTTCACAACTGCTGCGTATTATACGTATTTTAATGTTTTTTAATATTGTTTTGTTCATGCTTACACCAATCTGTGTTAAGCGACACGTTAATATCCATTAATGACTCATATATCATTATATCAGCCTAGTTGTCATTAGCAATATCGAACACTAGGATCAAATACGGTGGACCAATCTTAAACAAAAGTTCTAGAAAATACGAAAGAAACATATAAAAAAATTCTACATGTCTCGCAAACATTATATGGACCAAGACTTAACATGTGCCTCGAATAACCAGACTCTACAGAGAAGGCGCTTCTAACAGAATAACAGATATTCTTGACAGACATAAAGCTGACGCCTATGATGCACTTGATGCAAAAATGTGTAACGTCTTCTATAGCCATTAAGTGCGATGTGTGAAAAACAAAAGCCTATTCGGTCCGAATTGATCGGACGTTATCAATGCAGCTTTAGACCAAATTGAACCTACAACTCAACAGGTATTTACACCGATTAAAACCACATTTTTTTGTGGAATGACCCTGAGGAACGTGAAGTCTTCAACAAAGATAGGCTATAATCCTGCCGATCCATTTTACACCAAACGGTTATTCTGAGAGGGTGACAGCACATTGTGCGTCCTTTTCAACGCAACTTTGTAGGTGATTACGAAGTAACATGTGCTGGTAATATGTTACGTAAAAAGCTACGCTGATGTTACTGCAGCCAACAAAGTTATTTATTTCGAAGAACAGTGTCTGTTCGTTT
This sequence comes from Philornis downsi, assembly GCA_019455685.1. Lineage (NCBI taxonomy): Eukaryota > Metazoa > Arthropoda > Insecta > Diptera > Muscidae > Philornis > Philornis downsi. Next base: position 1,484,518 of record JAHXMU010000391.1, read on the forward strand.
AGAATGCTGCGTGAACACTTTTGACAGCCAACTGATTTCATCAACGAAACTAATGGCAGCTTGGAATTGAAAGAATGGTATTGATTGCAAACATATTGCGTGGCGAACCCTTTCATGACAAAGTCCTCTATCGACGAACAAGAATCCCATCTAGCTATAATCCATCTAGCCATAAGCCATCTATATAGCGGATTAAACTTCGAAAGAAAAATATTTTGTAAAATATATGGATCTTTTAGGATATAAATCCTGCAGGTATACCGACACTGACGTAATTAGGCTCATCAAAGTATAGCAATTGTACTGGCAGAGTGATGTTACGGGGATGGACCAAAGCGCTTGACTTACTGAGTCAATAATAAGCCAGAATTGATACTTTTGCCTTTCCGGCAAATGCAGCAATTTCTTCCAGTCTAAACAAGGTTGTCCGTAGTCATTTCCATCGCCTAATCATCACTCACCTATTGGCTCCAGGAACACCGTATTCGCAAAGCGTACTTCAGGAATCCATAAGGCGCAAACTACATGTGCCCACTGTCCGCGATCTGTTTGCTTAAATGCCCCACCAGTATTCGGGCACAGTACACAATTCACAGGTGTGCTGGGTGACTGTAAACAGCGCCGGCACAACCATTGCCCTTCGGGTATGTAAGGAACGCCGTAGCAGTCTTGGTGGACGGCCAAATTACACATATCGCAGAATAGGATCACATTTGTATTTTGACACTCGCCATCCATGCAAATACAGCAGACTGCATCGTCGTCAACTTCGTTGCCCGTAGCCGTGCCATTGGCAGCAGCTTGGAAATAGGATTCCTTCTCCAAGCGATCCATCAATAACTCCATAGTGTCGATATTGACTGCATTGTGTCCAGTTTTCTCCCGTTCCTCGTTCATCCATTCTAACCAAGCAGAGTCTTCCTCGTCCACGTCGTACTCTATTTCGCCATCCAGTTCTTCCGCTGACTTCTCTATGAAACGATAGTAAGCCAATGATCTGGTCGGTGCATCGGGTACGTTGTAGTTATCTATTTCTTGAAATCTCGCCTGGGGTACTTTCACTTTAGCCCAGGAGGCATTCTCCTCTAGCGGCGGGGCATCCGCATTCACAATGCATCCCCTTTCCACAAGATCCACGTACTCTTCTTCTTCGATAAATGGCAGTGGGTCATTTGTGCCCAATCGCACACTCTTGCCCTCCACATTGAATGTTACCGTTTGCTCTTCGTCGTTGTACGACACCAATGTTTCAGGATTAATGTTATGCGTCGCACCAGGCCCGCCGCCATTCTGCTCATCGTCTGCTCCACCAGTTCCTGTACCGCCGGTACCGCCGCCTTTTGGTGTTGAATGTGTTGCACCTCCACGCGAACGCGCTTTCTTGCGGTTCGGCGTCATCACCGGTGTCAGAGGCAGGGGATTATCGTGATCATAGTTCACCAAATGGTATTGAAGGCCGATCACTGTCTTGTAACTACGATCACATTTTGGGACTGGACACGCGTATGGCGGCTGCGACTGCTTCAATTTCACACTTTTACAATATTCCAACGCATCGAAGTCAAGTCCCATTGTGTGTGTGTCTTCTCAATGTTGCTGCTGCTGCTTTTGTTGCAGTTTTCCTGTTGTCAATTTTAATGTGTGTATATTTGTGAAGCTGTTATTTTCGCTGCAATTGCTGCCTTTTCCTTCGCTGCATTAGAATGACATTTTACCGCAGTCGTTAGTATTTTCCAATCGAAAAATTATAAACTTTATGCAGATTCTCTATTAATTCACTTAATTTACGTTTTTCTTCTTGTTTCTTGCTTTCCACGCAAATTCGCTGTCATATTAATGGCGCTAAAGTCAATAGTGTTGTGTATAGTAAGTAGTCGGTACCCGTATAAACATGCAGCTATACAGAGCTGCATTTGTGAATAGAGTCATTTTGAATATTTAAACTTGCACCACATTATTGTAAATCGACTAAATGACCGAGTATAACCCTCAATCCTGTTACGAATAGTTTTTCCGATTTCAAAAGAAATTGTTAAGCAAGTTTAAAGTGTCAACATTTCAATTTTCCAGTTGTCACATATAAACCAAGAAATGTTTTATAAGGACGCGAAAGAAACGCATGTAAATATTCATTTTCCGGGAAATTCAAATCATTTAAGGGGGTATAGTGCGGCATTCAAATTATGAAGACCTATTTCCATTAACAACATAGTACAAAACACTAAATATCAAAAATGTGTGCACATATATTCCTATAAAAGCTTTCTAACTAGTGGCACGACACAAATCGTAAGCGACAACAATTCTATACCGACATAAATAAAAAAACCCCATTTAAGGAGACTATACCACCCAAAAGAAAATCGAAGCAGTATTGTTTAAATTTATAATGTAATTTTTCCTAAAAGCCTTGCGCTTCATAAATTGTGTGGCAAATTCAAAAATACATTTAAATAACACCTATGTTTGAAAATTTTTTTACAAATTCAGGTGATAATCTGTTATATTTTGAAATTATAAGTAAGTTATTTTAGCCAATTTGTGCAAATGTTAATAAACCAATTACGGAAATTACGCAACATATTTCATTTAAATACCTTATGCCTATGATTTTTAAATGGGAAATCAATATTTCCCTCCGAATAGTATCAAACGTCAAAACAGCAAATAATTTTAAACAAAATAATTAAGTTTTGTCGCACATAAATAGGTAGGTCAATCATGCCAATTGTAAAAGGAAAGCCTCCAAAATATGTGTTATATAAAGACGTGTTTGCCTGTCAGCGGATTATTGAACAGCGGAGAACATCAACATTTCTTCATATTTTTCATTATACATCTTATTGTATGCACGAACTGTGCTAGTGGCTCCACCATATACTAAACAAGTTGACATTTCCTTAAGAAAAATAACATTGTGTGTTTCCAACCCCGCAAATGAATTTAATATATCGAAAATCGTTTTGCCATCAAATTTTATTTCATTTTTCATTTGTTTTCATTCAATAATAATCCATTGCCATAAGCCATTGGCCATTTATGGTTAACAATACTACAATTATTTATTTTGAAAACAACAAATATTAAGTGATGCTTATTTAATAGTAGTAGTAAGTAATACCTAATGATACAGAAAAAAAAGAAAACCCTATATATCGAATGTGCAATATAATTTAATTTATTTATTCAGAATTGTAATTTTAAGCCTTGAGGCCGATTTGATAAAATTACAATATTACAACGTATCTTCTCCATAATTCAATAACAAATGCATTATACAACTTTACAATACTAATGTTATAAAAATGTTGTGTATCTTAATAGCAGAAACATATTAGATTTTTTCACTTTGTATATTTTTCGTCCTAAAATACGGAAATATATTCTTTAATCGGAATTTACAGCTACCCCACAATATGACAAAAAAATTAATAACAGATTAAATGGTAAAAATTAATCACTCCAGTAATTTTTTTAAGATGAGTCAAAAAAAGGAAAGAGAAAATGATAAGTTTAGCGATAATCATTTCCCCGTTCAGAATGATAATTCAGATAATTATAATATATATGAGGAATATCATCGAAATATGCAAGAAGTCTTTTTTAGTGAGTGTTATGGGATGAAGAAAACATTTGTAATGTATTTGCTAATTTATTAAATTAAGAGTAGGCAGACTCTTACTTGAAAAGATTTGTTCATATAAAATTTTGTGTTATGAATTATCAATTTATTAGTGTGAATTGATCGAGTAAATTTAAATAATTAAAAAACAAAAGCAACGATCGAATAATTACAAAATTACGAAAATAACAACCTAGAAATTGTATCACAAACGGAGACACGTGCACAATTCGACGAAGACAGAGCAGATAACGTATAGCACGATTGAAGGACAACTGGATTTTCGTTATATTGCTTTTAACTGTACCGGTATATATTTCGATATTATTAAATCGGAATTATGTAACCGTCGAAGGGTCATATTCAGGCGCGAAACTATTTTATTAGTATGCAAATCAAATGAGAGCTTATCATCAATTATAACGCCCAAACATTCAATATTGCGTAGCTACCCTATTGACTATCACATTGCTTGATGATTAGAGATTATTAAACATTTAAATAAATCGACTTTATATATCGTTAATATCATCTTCAACGAGTCTTGAACTGGATATATTTATTTCATGTCAAATAGCATTCTTCATCTAGTTTACAAATCATATATTTCATCCGATGATATCAAGAAACTTCTAATTTTAAATTTTTTTGATTGCAATTTATTTTGTGGTCATGGAGGACGCTTTTCATATGAAATGCTTTGATAGACACTTTTCATATAAAGAAGTGTCCTAATCCCCATTTCTATATGAAAAGTCACTTCAATTGAAGCATTTCTACATGAAGAGTTTCCTCAATAACACTGGCATCCATGGACCCTCCATAGTGCATGCATTTCCCCATGCGATCTTTCTTCATGAAAAGTGACTTCACAACACGATTCTATATGAAAATGTCCTACATCTCAACTTTCTACAAGAATGGTCTCTTCCATTGCTCTTTTCTGTATGAAAAGAGTCTTCCATTGCACTTTCGCATATGAAATACATCTTTCCTGATATTTTTTTATATGAAAAGTGTTTTCCACGATTCTTTTCTACATGGAATGTCTTCCACATTTCTGTACGAGAAATTACTGAACGACTGTATTATATCAACTGTCATTGGATCGACAATATCAGTTACCTACTTAGTTTAATTGCATATATTAGTAAATACAGGGTTTCCGTCGGGAAGGTAAACCACTTTGTTTTGCCGCCATTTTGATAAACATTAGTCTTGACAGTTCATATTTGGCAGTCGTGAAGTAGAGACTTGGCAAAATTTATTATGGAAAAATATTCGATAAACCAACGTATTTTAATTGTTAAAACATTTTATCAAAATCAATCATCGATTACTGTGACTATGAGAAAGTTACGTGAAATTTTTGGGAGAAACAACGTGCTAGCAAGACGCACTATTTATCGTGTAGTGAATGATTTCGAAGAAGGAGGGTCTGTAGCTGATAGGGCCAAGCTGCTGCTCAAGAAAGTGTTCAAAACAATCCATCAACCTTAATTCGACGCCGTGCTCAGGAACTTGGTCTTCAAAGAACAACTTTGACCACAATTTTGCACAAGGATTTGCATTTATTTCCATTTAAGATTCAGTTGATATAAGAGTTTCTTCCACAAGACCATTTACGCCGCCGTACATATGCCAATAGGATGTTACAGCTCGCCTCTGACAACCCCGATTTTCATGAAAAAATCATAATGAGTGGCGATGCACATTTTCATTTTGAAAGGGTATGCGAATAAACAGAATAGTTGGTTCTGGGCAAGGGAAACCCCTCAAATTATTCATCAGTCAACTTTTGTATCCATTAAAATTGACAGTCTGGTGTGCAATTTGGTCAGGAGGAATTATTGGATCTTACTTCTTTGAACTTGAAAACGGCGTAACGGTAACTGTCGTGATATGATTGAAAACTTTTTAACGCCACAACTGCATGCTTTAGGCTTGATTAACGTGTGGTATCAACAAGACAGTGCCACATCGCATACAGCCAGAATTACAATGGAATTACTACAAACCCTCTTTCCACAACAAGTTATTTCAAGAAATGGTGATGTCGATTGGCCTCCACGGTCGCTTAGTTTGACTGCTCTGGACTTCTTTTTGTAGGGATATCTGAAAAGCAAGGTTTATGCAAACAAACCAGAATCGCTTGAGCAACTCAAACAAAATATTCGAGATGAAATTAATGAATGAAATATGTGAGAATGCAATGAAAAATGTGCTCAAAAGGGCTCGCATTTGTGAGGCTAACAGAAGCGGACATTTATCCGATATTGTATTCCATACATAATTGCCGACATTAAATAAAACATTTATCAATATAAGATCCATTCTCTTTCATTTAATCAAAAATTATAAACAAAGTAGTATACCTTCCCGAAAGACACCCTGTAATAACTAATTCGCGTCAACTAAGCGTTAGATACATATCACCTATGATACAGTTGGAATTTTAGTTCACATTAACTAAATAGATTCTATAATTTCGAATGAAATCTTGACGTTCAGTTATGCACGTTTAGGGAGCTTTTTGAGATTTTGCTATACTTTGAAATCCATCTGTTTACAAACAAATTGTTTGCCGATGCCCCAGTATAATGAATGAAAAATGTAAGCGCCGAAGAAACAACTAGCCTCTGAATTATGTTTATTACGTTTGGAAATCAAATAATTTTGGTCACAGTTGACAGTCTCGTTGCACTTGTATTTTCTGTATTTACAGTCACAAGCACGTGCTGTTGTTTTTCTCTGCGTTTGCTTTGAACTTATCCGCACAGTAGTGCTATAAAACGTAGTATTGGATTAAGAACGGCATTGTGTGTAAAAGTAAAAACATTTTCTAACTAAATCTAAAAAGATGAAAAGATTCCAGGCTCGTAAAATGTATGCGGAATCTCTTAGATTTCGACATATTTCGCCTGAAACCGGCATCCGCTTGGAATCACGAATGTGCTGTATATGTAACTTAATTCCTATTACTGCAATGTATTAAAATACATTTGTATAAAGGTGGTTGAGAGTTGTTTTAGATGACGAACTATACTTTAATTATCATGTGGCTACTGTAATCCGGCGTTTAAATAGCTCACTTTTTATAAGACTGTCTTAGAGTCGCCTAGATTGATTAAGGAGAAATTGATTCATGCTTATTTATGCCTAGTATTCCACTTTGTGTAGAACTTTATAGTTGCATAAATAAAAGGAACGAGGAAAATTCATAGAGTATGAGGTCGTGTTCACTGAGGCGTCGTGTTCATATAACACTGTACGAGTATGTTATGCGTTTTTTTGGGCTGTAGTTTTAAAAATTATATCGATTTGAGGTCTTTGTTTTTTATTTTATAAAGTTGCTTGACTTTGTAGTCCTCAATTTCTTCATAACTCGTTTAATTTTTCACATTCTACTCGGAATAAACAGCTTCTTATTTCCAAAGTAAGCATACTCACGAGTCATGCTTTTGTATTTTGTATAGCACAAATTTAACATTTTCTATCAAACCATTTAAAATGTTTTAAAATATGTCCCGATTCCTACAAAAGGCACATTCTGCAATACTTTCAGACTTTCCAGTAAAATTTTGTGTGTTTGGAGCGAAAGATCAATCGAACCAACTAGTAGCTGGTTCCCTTCGAAGTTTCCCTCAGGATAGCTGGTGCATTTAAAAATAATCTTATCTGGCAAAGCGAATGATTAGAGGCCTTAATGTCGAAATGACCTTAACATATTCCCAAACTTTAAATGGGTAAGCACCTAACCTTTCTTGGTATGAAAGTTGTGATATAATGTGCTCAGTGAGCCACTTTTGGTAAGCAGAACTAGCACTATGGATAGGGTCATTAGGGGCTAGGGAAGACGAATTTTGAGCAGCCCTCATTATATAGCAATTATCTTATATTTCTACATTATATACCTATTACTTTTTAAATTTCATATTTTATGTCTTTAAAAGTCATATCATATTAAAATCATATTATATCTTTAAAAACTTAATGTTTAATTTTAATTACGTTTTATTGTATATTATTGAGCAGATTAAATCTAATAAATGAATTGTTGCATATTGTAATTAACATATAATTGACCGAAAGGCTTTAATCTACAAGTGATGTAAATACATAAAAGTAAAAACTCAGTGCAAAATGTTAAAGAGCCCCAAAATCCGTGAAGTGTTTGTAGGTAGGATTTCTTGTATTTCAATGCCTTTTGCCGAAAATTTCGATAACGAAATGTAGTAGTCTATTGTAAAAGCGTTATGCATATAAATGAAGACGAATTCCACCCGAATGCGAAAGATTCCATTTTCTCCGAAGTGCTTAAAATTTCGCATTGAAATTAAATTATAAATTTAACATTTACCTCAATTTCGTTGAAAATTGACATCAGCTTGTTTAGTAATTGTTTTCCTGCAAAGTGTTCAAATGCGCTGTTGATGTTATGATGTTTTTTTGCATAAAAAATAATTAAACGTTTAATTTGCCAAAATGGGAGCAAGTAATTTTCAAATTTATATTGCGTTATCCTGCTGTGTGGTGCGTTTTAAAATGCGATCAATCAACCAGCTCTTTTAAACATCAATGCTGGTGATCCGCAGAAATTTTCAAGTTCTGTTGAATTTGCGCTTCTCCGCAGCACTATGATTTTGCATGCGATTCTTTACAAAATATTTATTTAATGTGTTTCAGCCTATATTCCTGTGGACGAATAATAAATAATAAAGTTACATGTGCCAATTTTGTAGAACTTCGAAAATTACTAGCAATTTCATTGAGATGCGACACGTACAAAAAGGGAGGACTTAGGCGTGTCCGAAAATAAAGGCTTAAATTTACTTTACGAATATTGCTTTGCACCACATGAAGAGCTTTTTATTTGAAGGCGAACAGAAAAATGTTCCCCCAGATAAAAACTTCCCGAGCTACTGGCCCTCAAACCTTAACTAACAATATTGCCTATTTCCCTTGTTTTCAGCTGGATCTGTACGATATGGACATCCAGCGACATACGTTTGTCCTTATCCTTAATCAACATAGAACCAATTGTAAATTGAAATTTTTAGCGTTATTTTTTTATAAACCGAGTATTATCTACAAATAATACGCACATGGGAGTGACTTCCCCCAGGTTAGAGGGCCGACCATAACATTTGAAACACAATTAGCAATTTTCCTCATAGTGAATATTTTACAAAATAGGTACTTGGACTTTAAAACTTTATATCTGTTAAAATTATTTTTAGAAGACGCCTTAAATACGCACTGGCCGCCCACCTAAATTAACCTAATGGAAGAAACGATTTTTTTTTTTTGTATCAGCAACAGAAAATCTCAAAAGACATCCATGAGGATACGGTGCGAAAAATATTTAAAAAAAGCTACATAACATTGATATGTAGCGCGTAGGAAGCCATACATATCTGATATCAACCAAAAGAAACGAATAGATTTTGCAAACGAGTATACAAAAATGACTCCAGAATTCTGCGAAAATGTCTTATTTTCCAACGAAAGCAAGCTTTGCATCTTTGGCTTAAAATAAAAGTTAGTTTGGCGGAAGAATGGAACTGCACTAAATAAAGAAAACCTTGCTCCGAAGGCAAAACACGGCGGAGGTGATATTATGGTATGGCGTATGTCAGCTAAATAGAAAGGAAAACTAGCATTAATAAAATGCACAACGAATTATTATGGTTAATTGAAATTTTTAAAACAAAAGTTATATCAAAGTGCTTGGTTACAACAGAATAATAAACCTAAACAAATTCAAAACGTGAAGTTGTGGCTACTAAGTAACACTAAGCATCATTTCAACTCCCCTCCTCAGTCACCGGACCTGAACCCTATGGAACACATTTGAGATTCACTAGAGCAGAAAATTCGCAGACATGTTATAACATCGAAGGACATCTTTTAATGTAAGAGTAGCTCGTAGATATAATTCATTACAAAATGAGCATAGAAATTTAAATGTATCATACGCTGTATTTTGTAATAGACATATTTATCATATGCAGTTGACATAGGTGAATATTCTTTTACATCTTAATGCTTGCATTTACGAGTGATATTTGTTAATTATTGGTTGATATTAAATATATGATTTTATGTGATCAATTTTTATTTTATATAAATTTTTACATTTATTTTGGAGTAGTATTTATTTCAATTTATGCATATTGTGATTTATTAACCAGTTTGAAATTGTAAAATTGTTAACTTGGTTAAAAAAGTTGCAATATTCAATATTTAATTCTTTCTCATTATTTTTATTTCTCTCCATTTCGCCTATTTTTAATGCACTTTAATTTGAGCGTTATAAGTAAATAGTTACTAGCTAATTTGATGTTATATTCTAAGTTATATTTTGTTTTTGTTTTTCAATTTCAGTAGTATTTATTTTATGCATTTTGTAATTTGCTTAATATTGGCCAAAAGGCTTTAAATTACAAGTCTTTCAATAAATGAAAATGAAACGAAATTAAATGAAATGCTAAAAAAACGTTGTTTTGGAGTAATGAACAAAATTGGCGAAAACGTGATATCAAAAATAGTAATTTCAGAGCCAAAATGACTTTCAGAGATTCTTAGACGCAAGGCATATCACAGAAGTTAGTAATTTTTATGTGGCAGAACAGGAATTCTTTTTTCCAATATTATTTAAAAAGTACGAATACTTGTCCAAAGGATTTTTTTCTTTAATTTTGTTTATTTTAGCTGTAAAAAATAACATTGCATGATAAAATGCAAATGCACTCTTCATCAAATGTTTACAAAAAATATTGACCAGTTTGATATAGTATCAAGTAAATGCTTTGAATTTTAATGACCTGTCTCTCTACAACATAACCATTTTCATACAAAATTGAATTTTTTGAAATTAAGAATATTAAGAATTGTAAGTAAAGTTGTATATATGTACCTGTCGTTCGCCTGGATAGAAAAAAGGCCATAACTTTTGCGCTTAAGATGTACGAATAATTTTTCCTTCAAGTGCATATCGGATGCGGTTGTACAAAAAGCAGAAGAGTTTGATTTATCCAGCATAGATTTAAAATTTTGCGCTTGTCGCTAATAGCTTCCAATATGGTTTCGTTGAATAGAGCATGGATATAACTATTATTAACTAATTTAGGGGGTTTAAAATTTTTCTGTTTTTAAAAGCTATTTTAAGTCTTAAAATGCAAAGTATTCATATTATGGGATGATAGATAAGGCAATTACCGGAAACGTGGCTCCAAGTTATGATTTTGTAAAGATTTAGACGGTTTCAAAAGCATGGGACCGGAAATTTAATTTTGGGTCATTGCCACGGCTCCATAACGCACTGGCATCTGTTCTTACTTTCATAATGTAAAGAGGATGTCACAGTAATAGCTTGACCTGACTGATTTAACGTTACGACATCAAAAAATAGAAATCATATAAAAAAACAATAAAATTCGAAAACTTAACAAAATTATTTGGAACACACAATTCCAAATAATTTCGCTCTTTTATTTAAACGCATACATACATTGTTTACCAATAAAGTAATAAAACCAAATTGTTTAATACAACAATGTTACAACTCCAAAATATGTCAACATAAACACAAGTATCGTATATTGCTTATTAATAAAATATTTAAAATACCATAGAATTCAATTGCAATGTTTTGTTCCCAATTTTAACAAAACAGACTTAATTCAAAGAAATAGAAAACCAAAGCTATAAAGCCACATTAATCGCTTAATCCAACACTTGAAAATTCACAGAATTTAATTACACTGTTTCGTTCCCAATAATAACAGAAAACGAACTAACTAATGAATAAGCAAAACTACTTTGTAATACTTTGTGAACAATATTGAATAAGAATAAGCTTATGTTAAGAACCATTATGTAAAATTAAAAATTTCAATAAAGGCAGAATTAATCTCACATCCAAATCGCTTGGACGTTTTTATTTTTTGGGCAAGATAAACTTGTACCATTTAACTATTTAACTCTATTTGTGTATTTTGGTGACGTTTTCACATTAAACATTTATGAATTTTCTCAAATATATTTAAATCTTTCACATATGCCTATATATGTTAGTTTGCCGTCTCCTCAAACATTATCCACACATATCAAACTTCATTAAGAATTTCTAATCAGATTATTTGTTTGTCTCAACTAAGTGGTATATCCTAATGAATGAATTTGAAAATATTAAAATTAAAATAAGGTGCTTGTTTATATCAAAAGATCTTAATTTGAGTGGCTAGCCAGTAGAATTTTACACATTGAAAATCGAACGGAATTCCGTTTGATCGATCGATTATCCGTACAGTTACAAATTTTAATGAAGAACAGCATAGAAACACAAAATAGAAAACAGTTAATTAAAACTTTTTTCTATTTTGAATTTAGTTTTAACTAAATAGCAAAATACCTGGACCAAAAAATTAGCAGGACATTAATACCGTTTCGGGAAAATGGAAAATACCTTTAGTGTTTGCGTTAAAAATGCCATTCAGACTTCAGAAGAAAACCAGAAGCTAAAATGGATAAAATCGCATAACAAACAAAATTTAGTGAATGAAATAATATGTTTTGTGCATTAGCCTTAAATGTCAAATTTCCCCTTTTGGAGAATTTAAAAACGTTTTGTGTGGGAAAATAGATTCCGCGTAAAGTCAACTTCTGGTTAACACAAAAACAAATTAGATCTTCAATTGAATTGCCAAAGGTTACAGTAAAGTAGTGAGGTGGTCCAGTGAAAATTTCTAATTGGTAATTCGTTAATAATTCTCCTCGTTTTGTCAAAATTTAGCAGACAGTCTGTGATTAAATTTAGTATTTTTAAATGAATCAAAATTTGGGTATATCTGAACCCTTCAAGTCACCTGGACCGGATATGATTTCACCGGTTGAACTACAAGCGGTGGCTGATACGCTGATTCCATGGCTTGAAGAGCTCTATATCGCCTGTGTCGAGTTAACAATACAATTATCCCTGCTATGTGGTGGGAGACCAAGGTGGTCTCTATTCCCAAAGTCAGAAAAACCTCCCATACGGGACCAAAAAAATTGTAGACCTGTCATCGTTTCTTCACAAGCCACTAGATAGAATCATTGACAGCTACCTTAGGACGAACATAGACTGGAAGCTGATGTCGGATGGACAACATGCTTACTGGAAAGGTAAGTCCAGTGATTGCCCTGCACGACTTGGTCGTATTCATCGAAGATTCACTCGCCTTCAAGGAGTATACTTGGTAGCCTTTCTAGACATAGAGGGGGCATTTAATAACGTTCCTCCTGATACGATAGTCGCAGCACTATCAAACCTAGGAGGTTATGTCAGTATTAGGAGGCTAGTGTACGATCTTCTTACGAAGAGACGTATCAGAGATAAATTAAGGTCGTCGGACCTGAAGAGATTTGTCAACCTCGCTTGGAACCTTGCTCTGAACAGTATTCTGTTCTCTTTAGAGGAGGCTGGTGTCAAGGTTGTTGCATACGCAGACGATGTGGCAATAACAGTTAGGGGGAAGTTTTTGAGAACACTTAGAAACATCCCTCAAAGAGCCCTTCTCACTGTAACGAAGTGGGCGAGAAGAACGGTCTCGGAGTCAATCCAAACAAGACCAAAGCAGTTTTGTTCACCAGGAGGCACAAGATTCCATCTATGGATCCACCTCCCTGGGAGGTACTGAAATTACTTTCGCACACTGAGCAAAATAACAAGCACCATAGACAACACTTTTGCTGAACCACTGCTCGACAAGAAGTACCATATATGTATACATACATATATACTAGATAGATATACATGGAAATGTAGAACCTCTGGTACAAAACTGTATGACGACTTCTACACTGACGGCTCAAAATTAAATAATCAGATAGGTTTCAGGGTCTACTCCATAGACCTAGGGCTAAGTACAGCAAGAAGACTACCTGATCACTGTAGTGTTTATCAGGCCGAAATTTGGCCATTAAGGAAGTGTCAAAATGGTTGAGATATAACATCCTCACACGGTGGGGATTAACATGGTAACAGCCCTGAAATGCCGCAGATCTCTTAACAAGATGGCTCAGCATTTCAATATTCACCTTGTGTGGGTGCCGGGCCGCAGGGACATACCAGGGAACTGCAGAGCAGACGAGCTGGCAAGAATAGGAACAAACTTACAGACTCCAGCCGAGTTAGAGTCCGTGGGCATGCCTTTAGCCACTTGCAAGCTCTTACTGCGAGATAAAGCATATTTAACAGCAAATGGTAGGTGGGCGTCTGTCCGAAACTGTAATCAATCCAGACAGACATGGCCTCGCCTAGATCTGAAGCGTTCACACACACTGCTGTCGCTATCAAGACCCGGCGTCTCATTACCTGTATCCGACGGGATACTGACATGCAATGAGACTGAAGGTTGCGACTAGTAACTCCTGCAGGAGCTGTAGGGATGAAGACGAGGTGGAGCCCATAGAACTCTGGGCTCTTATTTCTTTAGGGGCTTAGGAGATCTGAACTATACAGATATTGTCCAACTTATGAACTTTTTGAGATGCTCAGGATGGTTCAATGGACTATACAGTCATTAATATTGATAAATTTATGTCAAATAAGATGTTTTGAAAAATCAGACTTGTTAACAATGAAATCGTAGGCGCCAAGCCGTGATTTGGTGATACTGCTGTTGTAAGTTGTTGTCACATAATCCAAAATGGAAAATCAATAAACGCTTCGATAACATCGAAATATAATATTTATTTTAATAGAGTCCTTAGACTGTAAACCCTACAGAAATGCAAAACGTACTTCGCACGGAACATTTGGGTTTTAATATATGTATATATGTGTTCAAAAAATAAGGTGAATGTTAATTTTTCTCAAAAAATTTTTATTTATTCATCAATTTCTATTCTATCTCCTTCAAAGCGTTTTTTCCAATTCTCAAAGCAGTTCTGATATGCACTTTTTGGTATGTCCTTAAGGTCTATCAGCGATTCGATTTTTATCTCTTCACTCGTCGCAAAACGCCGTTCTTTTATGGGTCTCTTCAATTTTGAAAACAGGAAAAAGTCGCAGGAGGCCAAATCTGGTGAATATGGTGGCTGAGGCATGATAACGGTGTTGTTTTTGGCCAAATAATCTCTCACAAGGAAAGATGAGTGAGCAGGTGTATCATCATGATGCAAAAGCCATTCATTTTTTCCACAATTGCAGGCATTTTTTCGTATTGCTTCACGCAAATGGCGCATAACTTCAGGGTAATACTTCTTATTTACCATACGACATTGTGGTAAGAACTCCTGATTCACTACGCCATGGTAATCGAAGAAAACAGTGAACAAAACCTTGACATTTGATCGAACTAGGCGTGCTTTTTTGGTATTGGCTCTCCAGGACACTTCCATAGGGACGATTGGGCTTTGGTTTTGATGTCATAACCATATACCCATAATTCGTCACCAGTTATGACCATTTTAATCATCGGATCATCGTTGACGTCATTCAACAATTCCTGAGGGATGATCTTGCGACGTTGTTTTTGATCCAAATTCAGCAATTTAGGAACGAACTTCGCTGCCACACGCTTCATGCCCAAAATTTTCGAAAAGATTGTATGGCATGAGCCAACGGATATGCCGAAATCCTCCGCAACTTCTCTAATTGTGATTCGACGATTCTCCATAATAATTTTCTTCACTTTCTCAACATTTTCATCGGTTGTTGATGTGCTGGGGCGTCCAGAGCGAGCGTCCTCTTTCACATCTTCTCGACTTTTTGTGAAAAGCTTGTACAAACATTTTTTTGACTCAGAGTACTCTTACCGTATGCCACGGTCAACATCTCAGGTATTTTTAAGCACTTAGCCCTATTTTTTACACAAAATTTGGTGCAACTTCTTTAATCTATTTTTTCGACAGCAAATAATCGCCGAACACGCAAAATATTTGTCTTATTTATGAATATGTCTTATTATAGAATATAAGGTAACGCAAATGAGAAACAAAAATATTTCGTTCTGCGCAGATGACGTCACTCGGCTTTGTGTGCTTTTGGTTACGAATGCTTTTGGTTTATGAATGTAAGATTATAGAGACAAATTATGCTGATATACATTTTTCTGAAATAAATCTAAATTATTTAAACAATATGCTTTGTGTAAAAGACACGAAGAAACTTTTTATTCATTTTATAATTTTATTCATTTATTTATTCAAGTATTTATTCAACAAAATACGATTTAGTATTAATTTACTTACTAAAAACAAACAAGGTAAACAATTAATTCAAATTATTATCACTTTTTCACTTAAATTCACTGTTGTTTAACGTTCTGTCTAGCCGAGTGACGTCATTCCCTTCTTTGTTTACATTTCTCAAGAATAACGGACCTGCGCAATGCGTAATCTCTTTATATCATTCTTGGATAAAACCGTCAATATATCTTCGAGAGGAGTGTGCCAACATAATCGAAAACGTAAATTCGGCTTAAGTTGCCCGCCAAATTTGAAAATTCACACACCTCGTCATACATATGTACTCGTATGCTAGAAACAGAAAAATGCGACAGAACATTTTGCACACCGAAGTGCTTTATCAATCCCAATATGATAATACCTATCTGGGATTGGTCGTGTCCTTTTTTAACGCTGTTTATACGTACTTGTTGCAAAAAAGGCGAGGATTCATACAACTCTAAGTGAAGTTGAAATATCAAGACCAATGATAAAGGGCATGAAATAGCTGCAGTTGAGTTTGTTAAGCAATCACAAGATAACTGTGGTAACTTGAAATATGACAGTGTGACCGAGCACATTAGACATGAAGATCAATAATTGATTTTTATGTAATTCTCAAAATCTCACACAAAAGTCGGTTGAGCAACTTTGCAAACAGGGTTACATTTCATGTGGGAGTCGCCGGTATGTTAAACGAACTTCCGAGTGAGTTAAAGGTATTCAATATATTTCCGCAAAAACAAATTTAATTCTTTTGCAATTCACCCGCAGTTTATTGATTTTAGGTTAGGGTTTTTTATTTATGTTTTGCATATTTTTATTGTTATACTCGTGTTTTACATTAATACATTTTTATATGAATGATATATTAATGATTCCGGAGGTTAGTTCTTTCTCAACTATTGTTATATTTGTAATTTGATTTAAATTTGACATTTAGGCTTATAAATGTCCATAATTTATGAAATGAATTTATTATGGAGTAGCTGTAAACTCCAATTAAAGTTGTAATTTCATACAAAATGAAAAATTATAATCACACCAGACAATAAGGTTTTGGACCAACCAAATATCTTTTCTAGGGTAATTTTGTGGGCTGAATTCGAATATTTAATTGGGTATTATCTATCACGTCAGGTTTTCGAGATACAAAAACATGTTTTTAATCGTTTTTTACATAAAAAGATCATTAGTTTATTTAAAATTCACAAATTTTCAAAAGTGAATGGCGTTATTTGAAAGTTGTTTGTATTTTGTTGGTTCGGTTTCACGTATTACAGTCCAGCAATAGTCTCCCAGCATGTTTTTGTCCCAAAATCCTTTTTCCAATTTTCATTAAATCCTGGCGAGCACGCTCCTATTGTTCGTCGCTCACCTCACCTAAGTTTTGTGGGAAAAGATCTAAATGATCTGGAGGCCAACAAATACACCTTTTATTTTAGCATATGAAATATTAGGAAAAACCGCTCGTATTTAAATGCTACACCATCTTTGTCCAGAGCCTTGGCAAAGTTCTTGAAAAGGCCCCATTTTATGTACAGCGCCGGAAGAGGAATGTCATTTGGATCAATAAATAGTTTATTTGAAATGTTTTGTTTTCCTGGTGAATACTCAGTTCTTTTTGGCCACTCTGTTCATGTTCATGTTAATGATGACATGTAGCGCGACTATCCTATCGACAAAGAAAACAACAATATTTTGTGAAACCTCCTTGCATACCAGTCAACAAACCAATGACCTAAAATAAATTAATTTACAGTTATTTACGATGGTCTGTACTATACGGGTATATACAAAGATCTTCCACAGATCTTCAATTTATTATCGTTGTATTTAAGTAATGTCAAAATTTCTGGCATGAGCAATTGGTATGGGTGGTTTTTCATACCCATTATCAAAAAAAGAGTCTTTAAACTGTACTTAGAGCCATCAATAAATAATTTCTATTCAGTTTTGTCATATGGTTGATCCATTTTTTGAAATAAACCATTCATTATTAGCCTGATACAAACTATCACTGCTGGTGAAAGATGTTTCGGACTCACTGCTCGTAGCACTGGGAATGACTGGTAATGGATCATTTCGTGGACGTTGAACTGGTTTGGACATGGGACATTCGCGTAAGTAATATTTTTTCGATTTCTCACATTGAATCCAGCAACTTCTGTTAAACACAAATAAAAATGAAAATTTACTCTCTCTCCAAAGTACTGGAATTGAAAAATAGTAATAGACCGTAGATATTGACTATTTTACAGTATTGCCAGCATGCGATAAAAATGAACAAGACGTGACAGCTCAATTTTTATGCCCGATTCGAATTCAGCGTACCCAAAATAGTTAAAAAACATGCTTCGTTTCTGAAGTTAATTTTTTTTT
>JAHXMU010000391.1:1502747-1561530 GCA_019455685.1 Philornis downsi
AAATGGGATAATCTGGCAACACCGTAATGACCAGCTGGGAAAAATAAAACAAAATATTACACAGAGTACAGTGAAATTTTTGTATTAAAGAGAACAAAAAACATATCAAGAACCGCAATTATTTCAACTAAATAAAAATATAATATTTGAACTAAATAAATATATATATATGAGTATTAAACTCACTACTTATTCCAAACGCGTTTTTGTATGCTAGGAAAGCATGAAAAATGTCAACAAAATGCATTACAGTTTGAAGTTCCCTAAATGTCCGGAGTATTTCCATGTTCAATATGTTGGCCTTGAAAAAAAAAACGGAACTCTAAGTGATTATGGCACTTACATATACATACATGCCGCAAATACCTAGGTGTTACGGCATATTCAATGAGGCATTTCTCACAGAGTTGTTCAACAAATTCTCTGATACCGTACATCCATAGATTGCGGAACAGCGGAGAGATTTGGATGAGAAGGCCAATGTTGTATGTCCACAGCAGATAGCAGGTTATAACTGATAATAGTTATGGCCTGAGAACCGAATTCAAGGGTGATATCGATGAACTCAAAGCTGAAGTAACCACTTATCAACAAGTGGACATTGCCAAAAATGTTATAAAAATTGTCAACATTTGCAATGTCAAAATACGCAAAAACGATTTTGCTGGAGAGAAGTTTGTGCTGGCAAAATTTAATTCGGTTGGGACAAGGGATGCAGCTATGGCTAACTCCCCCATCGTAGTCAACCGGTATACCTCAGTGTAATTCTTGGAGATATGCACTGCAGAGTAAATTTAAATGACCATCTGACGGCTTTGCTATCAATTGGCTTTTATTTGCCGACAATTGCGAAGTCGCAAAAATTAACTAAATTCATGCTAATCAATGGTGATTTACCGAAAGTTATTTTGATTTTTACAGACGGAGTAATATTCTTTAAATTTGTAGGAGAATTAAAAAAAATACAATTTCTTATGTATTGGTATTTTATTTATTTATTTTTGTAGTCATCAATTTTTCACCAATTTTTATGATATTGATTCCTTGCCATATTATTTAAAATAATCGTTACTGTATGGTTTTTTCAATTCTTTACATCCTTAATTTGTCTATGATTTTTAATTTTAACCTTTGCAAAATTGCTGATAGTTCCTCATACATTAGAAGAAAAATCAAACTAAGTAATTTATCGTATGGACATCTGAACAGTCAAAGTGTACGACCTCCCAGTTTGCTTGGAGTTCCCGCAACCTGACTGAAACCCTATGTTTCATCTAAATCTGTTACAATTCCAAACTATTATTTTGGTATTTTGAAGAAACTGAAGTACAAAGCTACGTTAGCTCTTTTAATCCTAATATAACACATTTATTGAGATTTGCTTTGGACCAAATATTTTGTATTTGCCACATGCGAATGAAGATGTTTTTGAAGATATTCATTATGACCTATTTACTAGGTACTCAATGGTCATTGTTGTAGTTGATTTTATTTGTAATATTTTAGTTACTATCAAGTCTATCTCTATGCGTTCGGCTTGCTCTATACTGGGCTTATCGGTCATATATAATTTCTGCCCCACTCATAGACAATATTAAATCCTTGCTTGATCATGTCTTGTTACGTAATTCCACATTGTTAATTTTTTCTGATCAAATTCATCGTTCCCATCGTTTGTGCAGTTTCGAAATTACCACAGTGTAGATTGAAATGTGTTTTTTACATATTTGTTAAGATTTAACTTTGCCAGCTGAACATAATTGTTTTTTATCAAATCTTCTTCCTTCGTGCCACTTGTTCAAGATAGCAAGAAAAAGTGATTGCAGACATTTGGCTTATGCGGCTAATTTGAGAAACCGTACTCAAGAAAAGCATGGTGTGCAAGTCTTTAAGAATGTGATAACTCCTCAAATTTGGGCTCATCTTAGGGCGAAAGGCTGCATGACGGGCAGTAATGAAATTCCAGATATTAATGTCAATAGTATTAATGAAAACTTCGGGATCAATAACTACACCTCAAGTAATGATTTTCCGAGTGAGACTCGGAATATACATTCTCGTTTGACTTCGTTATGGAAGACGATATTTTGAAAGTGCTTTCTACAGTTAATTTTGCAGCAGCTGGAGCGGACAATGTACTAATAAAGTTTTTAAAATTTGCATTTCCTTATATATCTGGTCACTTGTTGCATTTTGATAACATCATATTTAACTTCAGTTTTTCCGGCTGCTTGGAAAATTTTAAGTGTAGTTTCAATCCTTAAGGTAGGAAATTTTGATAACGTAAGATAAATTAGTATACTTCCAGGAAATCTTTTATTTTAATAATCAGAGCGTGATTGTCGACCGGCAATATAGGTTTAGAAGAGGCTTTAATACCATATGCTGCATTTAACAGGTACTATTAGGGAGACGGTGCATAATCATGATTTAGGACTGCTTGTAGCTGGATCACACTTGAGAGAGCACACGATACTAAGCTTGTTTACAAACTAATACCTAATTTTATGTTTTTGAGCACAGCCTGGAATTTGGTTGGTTCCTATTTGTCGGCCCATCACAATTCGTTTCCACGAATCGTAATTTTTCAGATATGATTAGTGTACACTGTGGTGTTCCTCAAGGATCGGTTCTACAAATGATTTATATGACGTTATTCGCGATAGCTGTTGTCCATTTTTATATGCTAATGATATTCATATTTTTTCAGGAGTAGTTCAGCAAATAACTTATAGTATTAATAATGCATTGAATACAATAAATAATTGGTTATATGATAACCTTTATACTCGTATCAGTTGTAGTAAAACTAAAGCTAATTTTTTTTGTCTCCCCGTTTTAATCTTCTCAGAATTTTAACATCAACACTTTATAAACGATTGGGATTGTACAATATTGTACATTAGGTTCTTCTACATCAAGACTTCAATAAGTATTTATTTAATATGAGTCATTCTAGTCAGGTGAGGGAGGCATGCGCTAGGATGAATATTTTTATTCATCATAACATCATGCCAACACACTTTGATGTAATTAATTTTTTCTTAATATCTCACCCTGCCAACGTGCAATTTTCGGAACATTTTTATTCTCCTATTATTTCAAAGTACGCTTTTATTTTTGTTCCTTTAAATGTTAAAGTTCAACGTAAAGACAGAGATGCTTTTGAGTTTTACGATTATAAGTCTGTAAGTCCAGAAGTGCTGAATAGCACTACTGCCTTATTTGATTTTTCAGATATGTATGCTACAAGTGATGTTGATTGACAGTGAAATATACTTATGCCTGGTTTGTCCTTTATCCACTCTGTTATACCAATTAAAAAAGAAAAAGATATATACGTCGCATGATAAATGGTGCTCATCGCTGCAAATTCTTTATCTCCTTTCAATATGTGATTTAGCTTTTTCTGATGCTGAAAACTGAGGTGCATGCTGCACTTTTCGAAAACATTGTACATGGTTAAACACTGTGGAATCGCATTAGTGAAAATGGCTTGATACGTGATACTTGCATTCAATGTAATTTTGACGATATTGACGTTAAGCAACTGAATACGCATTTTGTTGGTAACCAACTGAACGCAGCCACATACACCATACCGCAATCGGTGAATAATTAATTCTCCTTTCTTCTATTAACTCTAATGCTCCAGCGGCAGATGGTCTATCATTGAAATTTTTAAAAATAATTTTTCCACTAATTTCATGCCATATTTTGCA
This sequence comes from Philornis downsi, assembly GCA_019455685.1. NCBI lineage: Eukaryota > Metazoa > Arthropoda > Insecta > Diptera > Muscidae > Philornis > Philornis downsi. The sequence goes on from JAHXMU010000391.1 coordinate 1,506,470, forward strand.
CTTAACACGATTATAATGACATCTGTTTCAGCCCAGTGGAAGTTGGCTAAGGTAATCCCAATTAAGAAGGAGAAAGGCTCCAGCGATTTGAGACCAATTTCATTAGTTCCCCTATTGTCGAAGATTTTGGAGAACATTTTAAAGTGCCAGTTATTGCGTTTCATTAAAAGTGAGTCGTTGCTTGTTACGTACCCTTTTCCAAGATCTTTCTTCTGTATGTTCCTCTGTGGCGCCACCTCGGCTAGCGCTCGTCTGTCATGGATTCTCAACCCGCATCACTTCAGATCAGGGTAGTACAATAATTTTTTTTTATATGAGACAGATGACAAGTCTCAATGCCGCTGCCCTCCCAACCTTGATCGTTCTTCTGATGTTTTCAGACGATCCCTTAGGATAACCAACCATTTTGCTTTACCTCTGTTAATCCATCCCCCAAATGCTTCCGAAATTCACAATAAACACTTTAGCAACACATATCACGAAATTCAATTCATTTCCATTTTTAATGTAGTCTTAGGAAAGTTAATTGTATACAAAAATAAAACAATAACTCATCTAATTATTCATTATTTTGCCTGACAGAGCCAACTAATTTTTGTTTTCTTTTAATATGTTATTGCGATTGACCAAACATAAACCTAATCCTAGTTTTTTTTTCTACCCTAAAGAGCTCTCTGGAGTATTTTCTAGAACACTAGAATTTGGCTTGGCAAACAATTGTACCTCTTTTTATCCACAAGACTTTCCAAAATTAGTTAGAACTTTACAATAATAAAAAAAAAAAACTTTACAATAATAAAAACAAGAAACATATACTAAACTTAAACTAACATTTAACACAATTACACGAGTGGATTTGGGACATTTCAATTGTATTGGCATCTATACATGTTTTTTTTATGCACTTCCTGTATCTCACGTTACCACCAGCCGTATTTCCGTGGTTCAGTACCACGCTAATCCAAGAACCGGATGAATTATCTGGAGGTGTGGGTATTAGTGGTGTGTAAGAAAGAGCAGACTGTTCTTTTTTCACTGTGATTGCAAAGTCACAGTTGGTCACTGTGATTGAAAATAGCAAATCAATGCGATTGCTCTTTTTTTACTAAACCAATGCAACTCTGTTAAAAGAGCAATCCTGCTTTGGCAATCTGATTGGAAAATCACAGTATTCGCAGTGAATCGCTGCGATTGCTCTTTGCACTACTTCTTATATACTGTGATTCAGTTAGATGTGTGACTGAATCACAGGATGCGCTTTATATTGTGATTGCTCTTTTTAACAACACAGGAATGGCTATGGTAGTTGCTCGAAAATGTGTTTGTCATAGACGGCGTTGCTTGTTTTTGTAGGTATATACAGTTTGATACCAAACACAGCGACAGGTTGTTCCGTTAAGTTACATGAATTGTTGTTTTTGTTATTTTATTGTTTAATTGAAAAATACATGAATTGTTTTCGCTTTTACTTAATATTTTTCTGTTACTTTGTTCATATTTATTTAAAAAATTGTTCGGCAAAGTCATCAACAGTAACTTTTAGTTGTTTCTGTTTGCAGTGCATTTATTTTGTTCTCCTTCAAGGTTTGAGCGCTCTACGCTACAAATCGCAGTTTCAATCACCGTGTATAATCACTGTAATTGACAAATCGCAATTATAGTTTTCACTGTGATTGGCAAATCACCGTTTTGCGCACCTCTAGTGGGTATTATATTTTCTTGGTATTGATTCCCACAAAAATTGCGTCCAATTAGGCCTAGGTTGCCACCTTTGGATGTTTTTATTCACAAATTAAAATACAGCTTGTTACCTGATGCTCCACAGAAACGAATCTTGCCGGCGCCTTTTGCTAGGAATGAACGTTCGACAACTTTCAATTTCGTCCTTAATACTTTTCAATTTCCTTCCTCCTTTTGGCGACCCTATTATAAATAACAAATAACACATAATGCATTACTGCTAAGACACTACTGCACATACACTAATTTTGCATCACACAACACTTACGGCAATCAAATTTTAAACTTAAATTTTTTAAATTAAGTTTACTTTACTTTCTCCGTGGGCATCCCAATCGGCCTCTATATATAAGTTAACACTGGGCTATCCGACACTAGCTGTCGTACAGTGTTACAGCAGATTCACCATGACACGACCAACTCTGCTTAGCATTGACTGAGGCAGCATTCTCTGTCGACCAGTGTACATCTGGTAATGTGAGACGCTGCAATGCGGAGTTTGAGTCAGTGACAGAGGGTGGCGTGATTTCCACATAAATAGATTTAAGCTAGCCTAAGCAAATTATGTAAAGAAGCAACACTCTTGAGGGTGAGGTTGAGAAATAAAATTGTTAGTTCAAATTAACTCACCAAAGACGAAGCATGTCTTTTTATTAACTGGCGCCCAACAGGGTAAAATCCACGAAACTATAGTTTCAAAAAACAAAAATTATAAAACCAACAAAAGTAAACTAAATAAAAGCAAATAAAAAACAAAAAAAAACCCCAAAGAAACCAAAACAAAAATTTCAAATTATCTTGTCACCAGAGCTACGATTTAGCCTGGGCCGCGAAGGAAAAATACTTAACAAAAGGGCATCAAGCAGAAAATCATCACTCATCTCTTATCAAACCAAAACTACAAATTAAAGACCATCTTGTCACCAGAGCTACGACTTAGCCTGGGCCGCGAGGAACAAACTTTCAACAAAAAGGATACAGCAGAACATACCTCATCACTCTACCTAAGACGTCTTAAATAAACAAAAAATGTAAGTGTACTGCTCATTAAGTGATTAGAGTAAAAATAAAGTGAAAAACACAATTTATTTTAAATGTAAAACCTTACGTGGCATTGATATCGTTTGTTTCAAGTTAATGAGTGTAGAGAGTTTAACAAGTGTGTTAGAAAGGTTAAACATTAGCAAAAAAATGAACGCAGAAGAAGTGTCAAAAATTGTAGAGTCTGCCTTGCGTGTAGCTGCGCAGGCACAAAAACTTGAATTTGATAGAAAAATCGAAGAACTATCAAGTCAATTAGCCTCTTTCGGAAAAACTGAGGTAAAAACATATGTAGAGGCCAAAATTTACCCTTCAATAAAGTGCGATGAACCACTAGATGTGGTAAAATCTTTGCCTGATTTCGAAGGCAAGATTGAAAATTATGTCTCCTGGAGGCAAGCAGCTCATAATGCCTACAGGGTGTTTGAAAAATATGATGGTAGCTCGAAGCACTATTAGGCTATCGCCATAATCCGTAATAAGATAAAGGGACCCGCGGACGCGGTCCTAGCCTCATTCAACACTGTGTTAAATTTTTCAGCTATTATAGCGCGGCTAGATTTCACCTATGCCGACAAGCGCCCAATCTACCTAATTGAGCAAGAACTTGGTGTACTAAGACAAGGTGACCGAACAGTGATTCAATTTTACGACGAGGTTGAAAGAAAACTTTCGTTGTTAACTAACAAAGCGCTAATGACATACGACAGTGTCTTAGCAACAACTATGAATGATAAATACAGACAAGATGCGCTTCGTGTCTTTGTATCAGGCTTGAAAAAGCCACTATGTGATGTACTATTTTCAGCTCGTGCATCGGATCTTCCAACAGCTCTCACGCTGGCTCAGGAAGTAGAAGCAAACCATGAACGGTATGTTTTCGCAACGACATTCGCCAGCAAATGTGAGGAAAAAAGCTTCGTAATGGGGCGGCTAAACCTAATCAGGAAAGGGCACCTTATTACAACAGCAATAATAACCAAGGAAATTCGTACAGACAAAAAACCCAATTTTTTGTTAGGAACGCAAAACCCAACTCACAAACTTTCGTTAGGACACAACCTGAACCGATGGACGTCGATCCGACATCCTCTAGATTTAGACAGCCTACAAATCAATATGGTAATGACAGAGCAGACTGGCCACAAGGACAACTCAAAAGACAGGCGGTGTCTGATAGGAATACTGGTCCAAAAATGCAAAGAATTAACACCATTAGTCAGGAAGCTTCTCCACAGGAAGATGAGGAAGAGGAATACTACGGTGATGCAGCTGAGACAGAAGCTCAAGACGTGAGCGATGAGATAGTTGAGGACACTGACTGTATTAATTTTTTAGGGGAAACTCCCTGCTACCTTTTATAAGGCGAACTGTGGCAGGTAAAGAAATCAATCTTTTAATTGACACAGGCGCTTCAAAAAATTATATAAAGCCTTTACCAGAATTGAAACATCTAATGCCTGTAAATTCTCCTTTTTCTGTCCATTCTATTCATGGTCAAAATTCCATAAAGCAAAAATGTTACATATGTACATTTATTTGGCAAAAATGCGACGTTCTTCATTTTGAGCACACTATCTACATTCGATGGAATCATCGCTTTGGACCTTCTCAAACAAGTCAATGCAAATGTAGATTTGAACAGAGAGGTCATTTCTTATGCTTCTGGCGCAGAAAAAATTGAATTTTATTATTGCATAAAAGTGGACAAAATAGACGTGCCACTCGAAATAAAGACAGAGTTTCAGGAAATGATGAAAAGTAGGATGAGAGCTTTTGCTGATCCTGATGAGGCTCTGCCTTTTAATACTAATATCATTGCTACCATTAACACGGACGACGAGGAACCCGTTTATTCAAAACTGTACCCATACCCCATGAGTGTAGCCGACTTTGTGAACACTGAAATAAAGCAACTGCTTACTGATGGCATTATTCGACCTTCGAGGTCGCCTTACAACAGCCCGATCTGGGTTGTTGACAAAAAAGGTGTTGATCATTTAAGAAATAAAAAGAAACGTTTGGTTATTGACTTTCGAAAGCTCAATAGCAAAACAGTCGATGATAAATATCCCGTGCCAAATGTAACAACTATATTATCAAATTTAGGCGAGGCAAAATATTTCACAACGCTGGATTTGAAGTCCGGGTTTCATCAAATAGAATTAGCAGAAAGGGATAGAAAGAAGACTGCTTTTTCCGTGAACAACGGCAAATATGAATTTTGTCGCCTGCCGTTTGGTCTGAAGAATGCTTCGGGCATGTTTCAACGAGCAATAGACGATGTTCTTAGGGAACAGATAGGTAAAATTTGTTACGTCTATGTGGATGACGTCATAATTTTTCCAAAGACTAAAGAGGGTCATATCAAACATACTGACTGCGTCCTAAAAAAACTATTTGAAGCGAATATGAGAGTATCGATTGAAAAGTCAAATTTTTTTAGAACAGAGGTTGAATACCTTGGCTTCATGGTATCAACAGGAGGCATTAAAACCTCTCCTTCTAAGGTCGATACAATAAAGAATTTTCCTAAACCGACTACCTTATTTGCTGTCAGATCATTTCTCGGTCTAGCGAGCTATTATCGAAGTTTTGTAAAAGACTTCGCAAAAATAGCAAAACCGTTGACTAACATCCTGAAGCGAGAAAACGGTAAAATACGTGCTACCCAGTCTAAAAGAATTTTGATTGATCTTAAGGGGGACCAAATAAGTGCTTTTCATAAATTGAAAGACGTTTTGTCTTCAGAGGACGTGATACTGATGTATCCAGATTTTGGAAAGCCTTTTGACCTTACAACCGACGCGTCTTCACATGGCCTTGGTGCCGTTTTATCACAAGAAGGAAGACCAATTACAATGATTTCAAGAGTGTTAACGGATAAGGACCTACATTTCGAAAGAAAGAGAGCTTTTAGCCATTGGGCTTTAAAGACTCTCCGACATTACCTCTACGGTGTCAATGGTCTCAATATCTTTACAGACCATCAACCGTTAACATTCTCAGTTTCGAACCGTAATCCGAATGCCAAAATTAAACGATGAAAAGCTTTTATAGATGCATAATGAACATAATGCAAACATATTTTACACACCAGGGAAAGAAAATTTAGTTGCTGATGCGTTATCGCGTTAGCACATTCACATGGCGGAAAACAGCAATTGTTCCGATTTGGCTACGATTCATAGTGAAGAGTCGCTTACCTACACTATAGAAAGCACCGACAAGCCGGTAAACTGCTTTAGAAATCAAATAATTATAGAGGAGGCCGACTATTCTTCCACTAAAAACTTTATTCTTTTTGGAAGTAAGACCAGACATGTTGTGCACTTCTCCGATAGAAATGAAGTGATACCGAAAATATATGATGCGGTGAACGCGGGCGTTGCTAACGCAATATATTGCGAACTTCCCATCTTAGCTCATATTCAAAATAGTCTGGTGAGGTACTTCCCAGCCACAAAATTTAGATATTGTAGTAAACTCGTGCTGGACGTGCTGGATTGTCCAACCAATACAATCCAGGACAATAACAGACGTAAGGGACCCTATTGTTCAGTTAATGAATATTTTTCCAGAAACAAAAATAGTTTTTTTGTGACAACGAAAGGTCTTTGAACTCCGAAACTATTACAAATATTTTGAGAAACCGATTTAATGTGAAAATAATTAACTCCCCACCATTGCACAGTACATCAAACGGTCAGATTGAAAGGTTTCATAGTACTCTCGCGGAAATAGCGAGGTGTTTAAAGTTCGAGAGGAAGATCAATGATACTGTTGACCTTATTTTGCAGGCGACTGTTGAATATAACCGAACAATTCACTCTGTGACCAACAAAAAACCGATAGATACTATTCATTGCGCTTCATCTGAATTCAGACAAAAAATAAGGGAGCGAATCAGTGTCGCGCAGGATAAAAGTTTAGAGTATTTCAATAAAAATCGGCAAAATAGAGTTTTCGAAGTTGGAGAAAAAGTATTTGTAAAAAACAATCGGAGATTAGGAAATAAACTAACACCACTTTTCGAAGAGGCTTTAATAGAAGCAGATATGGGAACAACCGTCCAAATTAAAGTGAGGGTAGTCCATAAGGACAATTTGAGACAAATCATATTTATTACAAATACCCATTTCTTACCACCCAGGCTGACAGTGTTACTTCTCGTATCCCTGACCAAGACATCTTCGAGAATAGTAGACTATTCGCACTCCAATTACATCCCATTAATCGACGGCAACGCAGTACTTTGGAAGGAATATGGGTATCTCAGGCATACTACCGACCTTACTATCTTCTATGGAGTGACAAATGAAACGGAGAAGTTGATAGAAATGTTTCCCCAAACGCATGTTAAAAAAATTCTGGACTCTGACGCGCAGCACATAAGCACGCTGTTGACTACTCTCAAGGTTCACCACTGGCACTGCTCTGAAGATTATTGCAGGTACGCCAGATGCAGACGACTTTCGGAATGTGGAATTTATTCAAAAACAACTCATAGATTCAAATAACAAACAGATAGAAATTAACACCAAAACACAGATTCAAATAGATAAACTGACTAATATGGTTAACACAATCTTAACGGAAACAAAAAAGGAACAAATAGACACTGTTAAACTTTTTGAAACCTTATTGGCAAGAAATAGAATGATTTTAATGGAACTACAAAATTTAATATTATCTGTGACTTTGGCAAAGGTTAACATTGTAAATCCAACGATTTTAGACCACGATGATTTGAATGTTTTAATTAATAATGAGCAATACACAAATATTAGTATTTCTGATTTAATAAGTGTATCTAGTGTAAAGGTTATTTTAAGTGAAGAATTTCTGTATTTCATAATTAAGTATCCAAAACCCGAGAAAGTTTGCAAAAAAATTAGCGTATTCCCTGTTCCTCATTCTGGAAAGATTATTCAACTCTCTGATGCCAATGCTGTTGCTGATTGTGGAAAAATGACATATTCATTGAAAAACTGCCAACTCACTTTATCGGCCACATATTGCAGATATTTACGAAATACCACGTGTGCCCAGCAGCTGGTTTCAGGTGTTACGGCAAAATGCAGTACTCAATACAATGATCTGGGGGGTTACTCTGCATTGCGATGCGAAAGCAAGTTCGATGCGCAAGGTAAATGCGATAAGTGCATAATTTGGTACTCTGTATCGATTACGCAAACGCTTCGCAAAATAATTTGAAAAAGGGGCAACTCCGGCATCTTAAAATAAATAAAAAGCGAAAATCACAAAATGAAACGTCAAAACTTGTAAGCAAAAACATTTTTAATAAATGTGTGTGTCGTGTTTTGTATTAAAAATAAATTAATATAAAATGAATAGTGATGGATTCAGTGGCATTATGGCTGGAAGAAGAAAATGAACATGTTGAACGTGTTACAAGGAGAATTCTGAGAGATAGATCAGATGTACTCTCCTTAATTAACCACAGGTAAGAATAGGTATCATGTGCAAAACGTTTTCAAACATTTAATTTTTATAGTTTTGTACAAAATTTTCGCCTTAATAAAAATACGTTTATGTATATGTTAAACGCTATTCAACACGACCTCATCGTTCCCAAGAGATCTACAGCAATTCCAAACGCAATAAAAGTGGCCGCTGCTTTGAAATTGCTTGGACAAGGTGGGTATCAACACCAAATTGGGCAAGACCATCTCTTAGGACTATCGCAGCAATCTATGTCGCGTTGCTTACAGGAAGTTTGCATGGCGATTGAGCGAATACTCTGTCCCAAGCACATAAAATTTGAGGCAACTGCGGAAGAGGAAAACGAAGTTAAAAAAGGGTTCTTCCAGACATGTAACATTCCAAATATAATACGTTACTTTTTTCCATCCAGCTACATCCCTCATAGGAGATCCATTTGAATTCAGATCGTCCGTTAGTTTTACCCATAAATTGTTGGCGCGTTGTTTGGCATTTCCACAATGTAGCTGTCCTTTGGCCAAATCGCTATGTTGCTGCATAAAATCAACCAAAATTTCAAATTGCCGTTGTTGAGTTTGCAATTTCTTCGGCTTTCCCCTAAAAAATAATAATTTAGTTACAAATATAAAAATTTATTTGTTTAATTACATGATTCGGCTTCTTTGCGTTTGGTATTTCGTTAACGCAAAATATTTGCGTTCAAACAAAGATCTTGACATACATACGCTTTCGTATTACAGAGTGCGGTGATGTCAGATTTACGAAAACGGAAAAAATAAGATGCGAAAACGCATTAGAGAGTACCAAGTGTTCGATTAGCTACTATTTTTCTTTCGCATCGCAATACAGAGTAACCCCCCTGGCCCAAGTGACAGAAGTTGAGGATGGAATTGTTATCATAAACGATGCGATCGTGGATGTGAGGGAAGATAACAACGAGCAAAGATTTATAAATGGAACTTACCTTGTTCTCTTCAATTACAATGCAACTATTAACGGGTCATTGTACGTCAACCGAAATAGCGTACAGAAGAAAAAACCGGGAGTTCCCACGTTTCCTACAATCAATATCATAGGTCATAAAGAAACCTTAAGTCTACCTCTACTGCATGAGATGAATAAAAAGAACCTACACTACATCGGACAGCTACAAAAGGAAACGGAGAAACGACCCTTGCTGGCTGGATGTGTGGTTTTCATTACCATCGTTTCGCTTTATGTCATGGTGACGTTTATCAAACGCTGGACGAAGAGTCGCGAACAGTTTAAGCTAAAATCTGCAATAGAGACTGTTCTGAAGAAGACCGAGGACGGCCTTCACTTAAGCGAAGGGGTAGTTAACACTGGGCTATCCGACACTAGCTGTCGTACAGTGTTACAGCAGATTCACCATGACACGACCAACTCTGCTTAGCATTGACTGAGGCAGCATTCTCTGTCGACAGAGGGTGGCGTGATTTCCACATAAATAGATTTAAGCTAGCCTAAGCAAATTATGTAAAGAAGCAACACTCTTGAGGGTGAGGTTGAGAAATAAAATTGTTAGTTCAAATTACTTTTATATATATATATTTTTTTTTCAAGTTATCACTACCTTTTACTGTGAGCTTACTTAATATTAGGAAATTATTTAAACTATGTTGGTCACGAATCTTCTTCGCCCGATTTTTGTTTCAAAATTAACACTTGCTTGTTGCTCTATTACTCTACTTCTGACTCTAACTTTTGTAATCAAAACTCGACAAGCTCCCATTAACGCACCTTACACACATTAAATAGACACAGGAATAACACTTTCTAAGTATAACTAACACATAAACACATAGAGAGTACCGCTGCAACTTGGGTCAATAGCCGACCACTTTGGCATTGAACATTTTGTTATCTCTTGTGTTTACTACTGTAACTGCAGAATGCAACCATGTCCTGTGATCTTATATCTCTGACCCACCCCGCATGGATAAGATGTGGATCATAAACATTGGACATTTTACTGACGCTCATATCAACAGCAGACTGTTTACCAAGAAACCACTATCGCAACTTATGAGCCGAAATTTCCAAATAGCTTCAGTAAGTTACTCGCACCCTCAACATGCTGAATGACTGTGAATGTGGATTTCGAAATTATAGGATTACCCCTGGACTACTTATTAGTCCTACTGATACCATAAAGAAAGAAGTGTATGATCTAAAGGTTTGTATGTTATTCTCCTTGGATTTAGAAAAGGCATTTGATCGTGTTGATTATGGTGTTTTGTTTGATAAGTTATACACCAATTTTAATTTCGGCGTTAATACCTGTCGATTGATTTCATCATACCTATATGGTAGGAGTCAATATGTTCTTGCCAATGGTTCATCTTCTGTTTTACCTGTCTAAAGCGGTGTTCGCCAAGGTTCGATATTTGGTCCAATACATTTAATTTTGTACTTGAATGGCCTGTTTAGTAGCTTTGATGGCCCATTCATCCCCTATTCATTTGCAGATGATGTACAGTTGCTCTTTAAGGGGAAATATCCGTTTGCTATCCTTCAAAATAATATTAATTATGCGTTAAATTTGGTCTACTCAGGATGACGGAAAATAAACTCTCAATCAACATTAAAAAAAAAAACCTATGCTTTTTCTAATCATGATTTAAACTTGAGTTCATCTTATCGTGGTCCACAGTGTACATTGTTTGGGAGTAGTTTTAGATAACAAACTAAGCTTTAACTAACATATGAATAATGTAGTCCGAGGTTTAAATTATTCACTTCGAAGTTTTTATAACACTGATTTAGTGTTGCCTAGATCGATTAAGGAGAAATCGGTTCATGCTTATATCATGCCTAGTATTCTATATTGTTTAGAGCTATATAGTGGCACTAATAAACAAAATATGAGGAAAATTCAGATGGCTTTTAATAAAGTTATGAGATATTTGTATTCACTGAGGCGTCGTGTTCATATAACACCGTATGTTAAGCGTTTCTTGGGCTGTGATTTTAAAAATTATATCGATTTGGGGTCTTTGTTATTTTTTAAAGTTGTTCGACTGTGGAGTTCTCAATTTCTTTTCAATTCGTCTGATTTTTCACATTCCACACGTAATAAGCAGCTTCTTATTCCTAAAATAACCACATTCAGGGCTCGTGATTTTGTAGTAAGAGTAGCACGAATTTAAAAATTACAGCCATTTGAAATGTTTTAAATTATGTCCTAATTCTTACAACACTTCCGCAACACTTTCAGACTTTCCTGTAAAATTTTGTTTTCATTAAATTGTGAGCAGCCTTTATTACATACCGATTATCTTATATTTGTTTTATTTATATAAAGTTTATTTTTTATAAATGTTATATTTAATTTTTATTACGTGTTTTTTTTTAATTTCTATTATTGAGAAGATTAAATCTGATAGATGAATTGTTACATATTGTAATTTAGTTATAGTTGGCCGGAAGGCTTTAAATAACAAGTCAAAACAAATAAATTAAATTCAAATTAATTAAATTCGTTTATGGTGCACATTTGCATAAATTTACGAAATTTTTCTTATTCAAATCAAGTTTTTCAAAACAAATATACTAAAATGATTTTAATTTTCATTCATAAGAAAATCCCATTGCGCTAAACCAAAGGCGATGGTTATGTTCCCTGGCAGCAATTCGAGTCGATTTAAAAGAAGTACTGTTAGGTATAGGTACAGGGTTTGTGGCCCTGGTGTGAATGAATAACAAAAATAATTTATGCCAAATATGCAAATTTTTTAATTAATCGTAATTATGGAAACGAACTATTAAATTGTTTGTCCATATAATTTTTTTATTATTATTAATTCAAGTATTTAGTCGTATATTTTACTATAAAAAACAATAGATTTCATTTCAGTAATTCTTAAACGCTGTCCCCACAGGGGCTGTTAAATTTAGTATGAATTCGTAAAATTATTTATCTTTCAGATTTTATATGAGATATGCTTTGCAATATTTAGATTTTATAATAGATTGATTGCAAAGAAAAAGTTAGCAAAAACATCATTTAATTAATTTTTAGTATCGTGGAGCGTATTTCCACATCAACGTTAACTTTATTAATTCCCCAAAAACGTACAAAGTTGCTCTATTTATACTAAAATTACTTATTCTAGAAAATACTACAATATTTCAGAGAACACATATTTACATAATGGGTGCAACAAAGACAAACATATTTACAGAATAGTGTTGTATATCATAGACTTAATTCTAGAATGTTCTTATTTACATAACAAGTAAAAATGAGATAACAATAAACTATATAATAGGAGTGAGAGGAACAAACATAACTTGTTGTCGTAAACGTAATTCTAGGAAAGTCCCACCCACAGATAAAGGGGGAAAGAGATTACATATATCATACTTGAATGTTCTAGGCGCAGTTTTGATGATCCTTCTAGAGTATATACTTAGACAACCTTCACTCATATACTACAACTCGGCCGTCCTGACCATGAGATCCCCTGATCTCATAACATACTCGATTCTTCATAGAATTCACTTTAATTCGTATGTTTCGTTACTTTGTAATCTTCAGCGAGCCGTCTGCTTGCCGCTTTATAATCTTAAGTGAGCCGTATGCTCGTTACTGTATAACCTTCAGCGAGCCGCATGCTTGCCGCTTTATAATCTTAAGTGAGCCGTATGCTCGTTACTTTATAATCTTCAGCGAGCCGTCTACTTGCCGCTTTATAATCTTAAGTGAGCCTTATGCTCGTTACTGTATAACATTCAGCTAGCCGTCTGCTTGCTTCCTTATAATCTTAAGTGAGCCGTATGCTCGTTACTTTATAATCTTAATTGAGCCCTATGCTCGTCACTTATAATCTTAAGTTTTTCTCTCTCTCTCAACACTGCACATATGTTCTCCGCGCCATCACACCCTTCCACGCCGCATACAATATCAGCGCCTTCAACCCCTTTATCGCCATCGTCGCTCTCGTCTAATTTTGGTCACTCCTCTCTTAACTCGGCTGGCACTTCGTTGAGGCGAACAATGATTGCACTTTGCCACGCATGCCAATTTGATGTAGCCAACGACGCAGCTTTTTTTCTTTTTTGTCATTTTTCTCTTAAACTCTGCGCTCTTAATTTGAATCTCTTTATCGATCGGCTTTTTCCCACGTTAATTTACACACTTGTAACACGAAATTCACTCTTCGGTTCTTATCCCACTTCTGAGACTTTGGTATCGTGGAGCGTATTTCCACATCAACATCAACTTTATTAATTTCTCCAAAACGTACAAAGTTGCTCTATTTATACTAAAATTACTTATTCTAGAAAATGCTACAATATTTCAGAGAGAACACATGTTTACATAATGGGTGCAACAAAGACAAACATATTTACAGAATAGTGTTGTATATCATAGACTGAATTCTAGAATGTTCTTATTTACATAACAGGTGAAAAGGAGATAACAATAAACTATATAATAGGAGTGAGAGGAACAAACATAACTTATTGTCGTAAACGTAATTCTAGAAAAGTCCCACCCACATATAAAGAGGGAAAGAGATTACATATATCATACTTGAATGTTCTGGGAGCGGTTATGATGATCTTTCTAGAATGTACACTTAGAGAAATTACACTCACATACTACAAATTTTAATTTATTTATTCAGGATTGTAATTTTAAACCTTAAGGCCGATCTAATTAAATTACAATATTACAACATATCTTCTCCATAATTCAAAAACAAATGCATTATACAGGGTGGGCCATATGAGTGTTGGCGATTTAATTCTTCAACTTCTCTGTAACGCGCGGGGTGGCGGGGGGATATGTTGTTCGCTGCGCCGCTTCCTGGAAATTTTGTCGCCATGGAGCCGTACACGGGAGTGCAGCGTGCATTTTGTGTCCGAGCGTATTACGAAAACAATAAATCAGTGATTACTGCACGACGTTTGTATCGGCATGAACACGGTTTACATGATTTAAGTGAAGTTCCAAGCGCCAATGTGATACGAAAATGGATCAGAATGTTCGAAACAACCGGCTCAACAGTACCAATTACGGTTCGTGGTCGCCCAGTTTCTGCAAGATCAGCCGACATTGTGGAGCGTGTTCGTGTTTCAGTTCAGTGAAATCTGCAACAGTCAACACGTAAGAGAAGTCAGTCTTTGGATGTCAAAAGAACAACTTTACGACGAATTTTGAAACGTGATTTGCATTTGAAGGCTTATAAGATTCAGATAGTCCAAGAATTAAAACCCGATGATGCCAATAACCGACTTAACTTTGTCAATTTAATGCTAGAGCGGTTCAACCATTCCAACAACGTGATTTTTAGTGATGAGGCCAATTTTCACCTTAATGGCCATGTGAACAAGCAAAATTGTCGGTTCTGGTCCGAGACTAATCCCCGACGCTTGCATGAAGGTCCACTTCACAGCCCTAAGCTTGTCGTGTGGGCTGGGATAACGTCAACCGGTATTATTGTACCATACTTTTTTGAGGACGAAAGAGGGCATGCGATGACGGTTAGAGCGAACTATTATTGCAACATGCTAGGTGACTTTTTGGTGCCAGCTTTGCAAGAACTTCAAGGCAATACCTCGAGGATGTGGTTTCAACAGGATGGGGCCACATGTCATACGGCTGGGGTATCCATAGAGCTGCTGAAAAATGTTTTTCCTGGAAAACTCATTTCGAAAAGGGGGGATATTGAATGGCCCCCACGTAGCCCCGATGTCTCTCCATGCGATTATTTTCTATGGGGCTACCTCAAATCGGTAGTCTACGAGAATAATCCCACCAATTTAGAGCAGTTGAAGAGGAACATTATTCGGGAAAGTAACAAAATACCGAAAACAACTTGTGTTGTGTTGTCATGTCATAATGCCATAATTTTTAGTAGAGCCCAAACATTTTGAGTGATGGAATGTATATTTCATAATCAAATATTAACTATTAGGCAAATATTCCCCGGTATATACCTACATAAATAGTCACTAAATCTGTCCTCTCTCCCCTACATGATGCTAGGGTAATAAGAGTAGTAAATGAAACACAAGCTATTCACTTGTTATAGAAGTCGTCTTTTTATTGCCGTTTTTTTTTGTTTAATTTATGTTTATTTATGATTTTTAAACTTGCTTTCTGTTTTCGTCGTTAATGCGGTCAATCATCCTTAAGACGTATGAATGTATATAATATGATGTTTACACATACATACGTATTCATATGCATGTTTGCCATTAAGGGGTAACACTTGGGGTTAAAAATCTGTTCAATTATTTAAACATATATTTTTACGTACTATTACTTATAACCACCATCGGTCGTCGTCATTAGCGCACATGTTAGGTTTTTATGGTTTTTCTTTTATATTTATCTTTTTATGAATAATAAATTTTGTTCTTTTTTTGTATGTATGTCTGTGTGTTCTTAACATACTCATGTATGCGTGGTAGTTGTTTTGTTCTTAGCCAAGATGAAACTACGATAATATGCAATAATAAAATGAATAAGAGATTACTTAACAAAATGCAGGTCATCGAAATTTATTTAGGACCCTTGTCGGTGTGGAGCTGCAGGTAGCTATCATTGTAACTTCTCTTCCTGATCCTCCTACATCTTGTATAAATTAAAGTGGCATTGATGCATGGCTAGCTCTTATAAAATTATGTTGTCTGTTTATCCTTTAGTTTTCTTCTTTACTTTTTATTTGTATCTTTTCTCAATTTTTTTTACATACAACACAACAACTAAATTAACATGTATTTATTTTTGATTCGCTTATAATTTAAATTCTTTTTTGTTTTTGCTTCAATCGTCGATATTTAAGGATTTTGTGTGCGTGTGTGTGTGTTTGATTTGAAATGAAGAAGTTACACAGTTTTTACTCCCAATAAGATTATAAATGAACTGGAACATTGGAACTTTCCACCACCACCAATAGGCCAAAAACTGAACCAAAAATTTTCCTCAAATAAATAAAAAAATTTTAAATCTGAAAATTCAAACATTATGAAAATATGATTATGAAAATAATTGTAAGTTACAGTTCAATGCAATTCAATTAAATTAACCCCATCACTAACACTCCACATGATTGATTAATTGACGTAGATGGCCCTATTAATTCATAAGTATTATATTGATAAGGCCTTATCAACCGACATGTATCAGGGGTTTGTGAAGGCAATTATATAGCGTTAACTATTTATTGGTAACGCACTGAAAAAAATAACAAAATTTAAGGCTCTAGGAGGCATTTGCCTTATATAGATAGATATTGACTACTATGGATTGTGCAATTCCTGTGGTGCCTGTGGTATTTCCCCCCAGATGATACATTTACAGATGAAAATGAAAGCTCAAAAGAATTCGACAATGTGCAGTTGTGATATGTATGTAGAAATATTCAACAACTGCATTCCAGGAGCAACGTGGCACCAAACATAAAATCTCAAACAACCTGCCAAATATGTTGGATATGTATTTGCTGGGCACAGTAAGAAAAAACTTGATTTGCACCCCACGAATGCGATATGGGAAGGATTTTCACATTTAGCTTAAGAGATTTTATTTTTACATTCAGTAAACGGAATCTCCACTATTCGAACTGTTCATCAGCACATTGAGGGCTCGAAACCACGATAGTTGCGTGTAGTAACCACCGCACCATGGTCGGCCACATGGTGTATTACAAGAAGTAGTTCTTATTTGTGCACTTATGCTTAGGGAGTAGTACATGGTTGATTTAATACATTTCAATATGGATGTATGTATGTATGAATGAATGTATGTATGTATACATGAGTCGATGTATGTATGGATTATATATGTATGAATGCATGTGTGTAACCATGTTCGGTTGTATTTGTACCTACATTGTTTTTTTTGTGTAATTACGTGCTCAAATGTTTGTAAATGAAGAAAATGTCCAGCACTTTCATGTAATTTATTGCAATTTTCTTTGCTTGTATAATATTTGTATGAATTATTATCATTATAATTTAGCTGCTAACTAGTTTTTATAACTTCATTTTAATTTTGTTTAATGAAAGAAAGGACAGAACTTTTCCAAAAGCAGTAATTGCTTTCTTTTCCACTGTGTTTGTTTATATCGCATTTTTGTTTGTTTGGTTTGTGCCATACGGTTAATAAATTCCATTGTTTTTTGTTTTCTTATAATCATACTTAAGACTAAATACATGCATTTTGTTTATCACTACTTGGTTTTTTTCTTTTTATTGAAACAAGAACACAATACATTAATTGGTAAAAACAGCTACCTGAAAATTAACCGCATAGCCTGCCATGAGATCGTCTACAGGTTGTTACCGGGAAACAACTTGTACACATATCAGTCAGCTAAGCTACAACACTTTCCTGTGTATTACCAACTGAATGCGGCAACATGAGATGCATTCTATAAAAAATTGCAGTAATTATATATATGTTTTCTTCCTTTAATGTCCAAATTTTTATATAGTTAGTAAGCTCATATTAGTGGAGGTTAGTCAATAAAACAACTTAGAAATTGCATAACGTATTTGAAAGAAAATGTCAAAATAATGACAATGACTCTAGAAAAAAGCCTCCTTATGTTGGTTTAAATTTAAACATTGCTGTTAAAAAAAAAAAAAAAACTTAAAAATATTGCTTTTTATGAAAGGGATTGATCATTCTTTATCTAATAGTAATAGTAGTGATATCGTTTAATTCGGTCATGATTGTGCTAAAGTGTTAGTTTTCTCTTTTAAAGATTTTTTTGCTGTTCCCATCATTGGTTTTGAAGAAAACTAAAAAATAGTTTGCTTTTTCTTCTTTCTTTCATCAATATTTCACATTTGTCCTTAGTATTATACTACTACATACTAGTCATATTTATGTAAATTTATCAATTTTTATTATATTCAATTTTTGGTATCGCATTGTTTTTAGTTTAATTATGGCTTTAATTTCTCTTTTTTCTGTTAATTTAATAAGTGGTGTTCACTTTTTTGTTACTTCTTCAATTTTTTACAACACCTATGTGGTGGGTAACAAGTCTAACAACATCTAACTACGATTTATACTTGTTTTAAAACGTTTATTTATAACTTTGTAATGGACTCTTTTGTATGTAAAAAAACGTGCTGAAGCTGCCTTAATTTTTTTTCTGGCGCATAGGAAACTGAACGTACGGTACAGTATGTGTGTACGTACATCTCCGTAAGTAGTTTTCAATTTTTAAAAATATTAATCAACATTAAAGTTGAAAGTGAAGGTGGCTTCAAAAGTGTTGATACATTTTCACATTCGTTGAACACAATACTTATACTATGAGTAATTTAAAAGGAGCCGATTTTGGTTCTTCATATACATTCGTTTTTATCAATGCTTATTAGATTATTTTGAGCATAGAGCAGGTTTGTACGAAATAATTATAAGTCCCTAATGGGACTTAGAATCACTTACATGGACCGTGTAAAACAAACGCTTTACTCAATGTCTCGGATCTACGATCATATGAACTACAGCAATTTATGAAAAACTGTGTGCATGTGATAGATTTTTAATATTAAAACTCTCGCGTTCCTATTGGAAATTTGGAATAAATGGGGAAATACATAAGCCCGCTGGTGGCTATTATCGAGGCAAGAAATTAATTTTGAAAAATTTGTTAAATATGGGCAGAATTAATTGAATAAATTAAAATCCATTTGAGGCTCCTATCACCAAATGATAACATAATATTAAACAGATATCCACTGTCATATAAGTCGCTCACATGCAAGCAACAGTAATATGTTGACAATTTGAATGTTAAGTAGTTCCATTTAAGTCCTCAAACTTCACGCAAGTAAATCGTTATGCATTTTTTAACTGTACCATTCACGTTTATTACATTCTCCCTTTTTGTTATTATTGTTTTTATTAATCATCAAGTTTCCGTTATCAACATTTGATCTTTGTTATTAAAATGTTAAAATGAACTGAGACAAGAACAATGAATAACGATTTAGGAATCAAAGCAGTATTCGTCTATTCATAAATTCGACCCCATTATTTTTCTAAGCAAATATTAAGCATTAATAAAACTACTATGCGATTAAAAGATACAAGAAAAATGTGTCCAGAAAACGTGCCCTCTATATATAAAATATAGAGTAAGCTGTCAACAGCGTAGAACGCATCTTACCGTGCCTTATAGTTTTGTATATAAAACTGTGCACATGAAAATGTTAAGTATAAAGCGAAATATGTAACCTTTTTTCGGCTTTAATATTTTAGCTGAGCGTTGAGATACTCAACAAATGCCAACGATCAAGGACTCTGACCGCCTTAGTGCCAATGCTACAATTTATATTTCCTCTTAGAAATATTTAGTTCTTTATTCACTCGTTTGCACTTCCGTTGTCGTTTATGGCATATTAGATTGATAATAATGAAATCAAAAATCAAAAATGTAAATAAATATAATAATTTTATAATACAATAATAACAAAATTAACATAAATTATTGATAGAATTCTAAACATTGACCGTTGTTCTGGCTTCCAATTTCATTTGAAATCGATTGTTTTTAAAGCCATTGTTCTGGCTTTCAACGCCATTTAAAATCGATTGTTTTTGCAATTTTTAGTCGTGCTTCAGTCTGAAATAATTTTTGTTGGAAATAATTAGAGAGGAATACTTTAAAATGTTATCTGCGTCCTCGGAAAGTGCAGCATTTTTTAATATGTTGGTATTGCACCATTTCCTTATAAAACCGAACGTAGTAAGAAAATATTTGTTTCTCAATTGTCGTGAAAAAAAAACAACAAGCTTTCAATATGGTAGCTGTCAACATCTGGGAGAATAGGAGGTAAATCAATGAGACAATTTTTAAATGTTTACAACGACATGTACGACGGCATTAAATTTAAACATATTAAACAAAATTCACATATTTGCAGTCTCAAAGCGTGAAATTTTCAGAAAAACAAGAAATTCTGCCCAAAAGTGAATTTTTTTTCGGACATTGCATACAGTAAATGTTATACACATTGGCAATTGTTCAATTGATATTTATTTTATTATATATTTTATTTTTTATTTGCCTCATATATTAGTTTCTGAATTTTATTGGAAAATACTAGAAATTGCGTTATTGAGTTTCTGCCAAGTGGTGGGAACCATTTTCTATACCATGCATGACGGCCCTGCGTCGGGCAGTATGTAACAAGTAGCCAGAGAGTAAAATGTAGAATACATCTAAAATTAATTAGTTAATGTTTCAACATACTATTTCATACATAATCCATAGACTTCACACATCACAGTTACAGATACTCGTATTTAAGGTGAAAACATTTTATAGCACTGTAACTGTAAAAAACTAAATTGCAGCTAGTTTTACCGTCTAACTGTAGAACTATTTAGTTTTTTATGTTTCTTAACAATGAGCATTTGACGAATTATTGAGTGAACATTTAGGAATCATTTATCATATACCTTGCTCAAGATCTACCTTCAATATTACCGCTTTCAAATTGTCAGTATCAATGGATTTAGTTTCTGAAGTCCCATTGAAAATTTCGTTATGAATCACATCTATAACACTTAAATTCAGACCGTGGCTGAGGCAACATATGCCGGTTCCTAAATTTTCCATTACAAATATCGTGTTGAAATGTAAGCAGTCCGTAGTTTGTGGACTTTGTGCTCAAGATGATCAATAAAGATGTATTTTATATATTAGACATTCCGTATAAATTTAAAATCACGGGAGTTCGGGAGTTGGACAGGAATTCCTGATGAAACACCCTACATTGGGAGTAAGTCTTTTTATTAATAACAGTAGAATACTCAATTTAACTCCAGAGGGGCATAAAATAAAATATATTGATATGGCTAAAACAAACAAATTACATTTCTTTCTTTCAATATATCTTTGTTCTGTTCTAATCTTCCTTGAAAATAATGTTGCCATGTTATGTTAATTTTTTTTCTGCCTTAATTTTGATTTAATGTATTCACGAAAATATTATAATTTAACTATATGCGAAAATTTAAATTTTAAATAAATATATGAACAAAAAAATATATTTTTAAATTTCGAATGTTTTTTTATACACAATTTCGCATAATAAGAAGATATATGATAACATAGCTAAATTTATCAATTGCACAAATATTTATTAGGATTTATTTGCTAGATCTATAATATTTCAAATCGATTCGGAAGCCAGAACAAGGAGGTAATTAATAAATACGTTAGCTGCTGTTTGATCATTTCCTAAAGCGCTAAATTTATCTGATGATTTTCATTAAAAGGAATTGATTGGTCTATCTGATCCGACATGAAATGGCTTTGTAATAAATGAACGGATCAGTAAGGTAGGAGTAGTAAGTAAATCCATTACGAAGTTTGGTTCAATTTAAGAATAATCAAAAGTTTAATTTCGTTCATTTGTAAGCGCGGATTTTGTTAAGGGGTTTCAAAGTTAACTTATGGTAATTTCACCCATAATATTTTTATGTTTTTACCGTTGTATGAGCGCGACTTTCAATAGAGATTATTTAATGAAGAACATATGTGTTTTCTAACATATCACACATATCATTTTCATTTTCGTTTTCTAGTTTAAGGTGTTTTTATAAATATTAGGGATTGTTTTTCTGTCTCGCAGATATGAGGGCATGTATGTAATAATGGATGAATGTTTACTTGTATATGAATGCAGCAGCACTTAATGTTTATTTTTGTGTATGTATGTATGCACATTGCATGCATTATTGTTTGTGTAAGTTTGTATGCATATTTATCCATAATTGTGCTTTTGTTTTGTAAGTCGAGATTTTGCTTTTTTGGTTGCTAAGATGGACTTGGGAGCATCTTCATTACATTTAGTTTTCATAAGTTTGCTTTTTGGTTGGTGGTTGCTTTTGTTTCTTCTTAATATAATTTAAATTAAATTTCTTATTTTTTTTTTGGTTTTCAATTCAATTTTTGTTGTTTTGTGCAATATGTATTATGTTAAAGTGTGTGTTTGTTGAGTTCAATAAGTTGGTTGTTTGTTGGTTGGGTTTAACATCAGACTTTTTATCGTGTGTCGGTGATATTATTTTTGCTGCCAAAGATTTTAATTAACTGGGTTTCGTAGTCATCAATGTTGCGTTTCATGATATCCATGCATGGGCCAAGTAATCGCTCAAAAGCCTCCACCTCCAAGACTGAAGAAGATATGAAAAAATTAAATTAGAATATATTTTAAAGTCGCATGAATTGTTTGTTTGTTGCTTTTCACAGAGTTATTGCCGCTGATATTTACTGGATAGTTTAATAGCACATGCACACACACACATACACACAGAATGATGTAAGGGCCGGCCTACTTTTATTACTAAATTAATAGACATTACATAAAATATAAGTATTTAGCGACATACACAAACATTATAATACAAAACGTTTATGAATAACATATAAAATCTTAATGATAGACCTGGCAGAGGGGCTAAATACCTTTCAAAATGTGAGCTCGCTTAAAATACTACTTTTAAACTGCACTTACATTCCCCTAAAAAAGCACCGGGAAATGGTCAAAAATACAAACTTATTCTGCCACTTTCGAAGTGAGTCCCTTCCAAAATAATACACTTATGCTAACGAATAATCCAATCATCAAAATATTTTCCAAAGCCTCTTTCCGAAAAAGACCAGTTCTCGCCGCAAATTCTCTTCCATATCTCCTATCGGCTGAAAACGGTTGCCTCGAATTGATATATTAAGTTTTGGAAAAACAAACAAGTCGGCCGGAGCCGTATCAGTTGAAAAAGATGCATTTTCGATGATATTTGTTGAGTTTTTGGCCGGAAATCCAGTTTTCTTTCCACAAATTTAGCTTATTTCGACGAATTTGCTATCTCAAACGCCACATAACATTATTTACTTACTGCCTGGCCTTCATGCAAGAATTCTCAGTGCACAACGCCGAGGTAATCAAACGTAATAGTCAACATTACCTTCACTTTTGACCGTCTTTGGCAAATGGTTTTTCGGTTTCAGTTCAATTGGAAGCCTGTTGACTGGTCGGAATGTCAAACTCGTAAGCTCATTCCTTTTTACCAGTTATAATGCGTTTTATGAAGAAAATTCAGGTCTTTCGGAGCTAATTGAACGACAATGGGTTTTTAGTCAGTCACCATTTCCATCACTTAACGAAGTTAGCTTCAGTTGAATACGTTGATAGTTGATCAGAGCGAGACAAATCTTCCACCACTTTTCGACTGCTTTTGAATGCACTTTACCAGACAAACGTGAAATATTTCCATTACTTTATCGAAGTTAACTTCAGTTTGAGAGTTACCTAGTCGACTAGAGCGAGACAAATCTTCCAACACAATCTCGACTAATTTTGAATACACTCTACCAGTTACACGAACGTGATAGAGCCGTAAGCCTTTTGTAACATTTTCAGCTAATCGGCAAATATTTTTATTTTTATCAAAATCAAACTCCACGTTAGTATAGAGGACATTTATGTCAATTTAGGTGGAAGAAGAATTTTGATAATCCTTTTAAATGATCAATTCTCGGTATCTTTTGACAGGGTGTCTAGCACAGGGATTTGTAATGAAGAACTTCCGATGTTTACGTTAAGTAAAAAATTAAAGAAAAAGCGATAATTTCAAGTACTTGTAACTTTTCTTATCTACTTACTTTTAATCTTAGTAAAATGAGCGGCTTACACTGCGAATTTACGGTATAAAGGCCTCATAGAGCCACCAACATTTCGAAGTCAGCTCTACGGGTCATAATTGCAAAAAATGACTTTGAAATACAGCTCAGATTTCAAATATGGTTTCATTTTTTTCTCAATTTCCAAGAAACAGAATATGGGAAATGCCTTTTTTCAAGCAACCCGAAGACAAAATATTCTCTTGCAACAATTTCTAACTCACATTTTGAAGGTTTACATCGTTTGGTTTACATCTGTGTAATCAAGTGATCCATCACCAATAGTTAACTAAATCATAATATATTTGCACGTTAATTACATTGTACACGTAATTCAATTCATTCGTTCGGTCATAAACTGGAAATCCTCCTTCCTTAAATTTCTATATTTTGTTCATTTACTAGAGTAAAACATCAATTCTTTACATGTCAGTACCCACAACGTTGCGCATGCTTTTATTTTGGGGTTAAAATGTTGACACTTTCAGTACAATATGGAAAAAAATCGATATACGATATCAAGATCTTACCATACCATGGATTTTCTAAATCCAATTGAAGCGCCAAAGCAAGTCATTGCAAATTTAACCTGAAAATTGTGTGTATTTTTTCTTTTCATCCAACTAATTAAACTCGATTGGATTTTTTACGAAAAAATATGGATATTTATATTTTAGACAAAAGACACATCTCTGTATTATCTGTTTTATATGATTTGTCTGGCCAATTGCGTTAAATGATCTTCATAGACTCCCACTCGTTTTTTCATGACATCTTTCAAAAATCCCAAAATTCTTTCGAATGCTTCGGTTTCCAGAACTTTTTGTTAAAAAAGAAAAATTTTATTTAAAAATAAAAAGATGCAATACTACTGCAAATAAGAACCGAGCTAGAATTCCACAAAACTTAAACTGCTAATATTATAGAGCTAATACTACAACTTTAGATTTTCCAATTTCTTCAATCCATCAAAGTACGAGCGCAAATCGTCATCCAAATAACGATAGTCGCTAATGGAGCGTTCAAATACATTCGCACATTTGCCCAATAAACGTTCAAAACAATCAGTATCTAAGACTACAAGCAAATAAAATAAAAGCCAAAAAATCAAATAAATGTAGAACGAATTGGTAAACAAATCGCAGGATTTGGGTGGTTGAAGGGTTGGTAAATGTTTGTGTGTTGTCATGGAGAAAAGAAAAATGTTGTGTTAAAGTGGACGAAAATAAAACAAAAGAGAAACGATATTAATAAATGAAATCAAACACAATATCGAGCAGAGTAACAATAAACTACAAATGTGTACGCGCATCTAAATGTTGAGAGCTAATTTTCGAAATCGTAGAAGTGAAAAATAGGTAAAAAGGACTTACATGCCACTTTCACATCACTGTCTGCATATACAGAGGCGGCACGTGGCCGGTGTGTTACCAAAGCCAACTCTCCAAAGTATTCACCTTTACCAAGTTTGGATATTTCAATTTCAGAACCTTCTTGGTCCATTTTGATAACTACTGTACCTTCCTCTATGAAGTACATACCGTCGGCCACATCACCTGCAATAACACAACAATTTTAAACAAAATGTAGCGGTCTTTGTTTATTTATATAATAATCTAGCCTTTTGGGTCATATTTGGTTACATGGTTTCTAATAACTTATTTAATAAGTATTGATATACATTTTTAAACATGGTATTACAAAAGATTTTTCAAAAATGTATGTATATGTATATTCATGTATATTCATTATGTGTAAGCATTTCCAACAATATATCGGATGATCTTATTATTAAGAATTATATTCTGATTCGTTTCAGGATGTTTTTACATCGCCTTTTTCTACCCAATAAAATAAACAATAGTTTTGCATTTTATAAAAAGTGTTGCAAAAATCTACAGTAAATGGTCAACAAATTAAAAAAAAAACTTTAAGTAAAAAATGTATGTATATGAACTTATTTCATCAAAGTTTATACATAATTCGATCATGTATGGGCTCAAATTGCCTCCAGGCATGAAATTTATTAAAATACTTAGTTAACCTGAATTCAAAATCCGATTTTACTCAAAATAATGATAAAAAAAATTACAAGATATTATGTGAAATCGATTTTCTTAATAATGTTAAATTGTATTACTGAATGTATCAATGTTGAATTTTATTTTATTGAAAATAAATATAAAAAATCTTTGAAAAAAAATTAAGTTTTTGCACTCCAAACAGTGCAAATTTAGCGGAAAAAGAACTAAATTGGCAACACATGTCAGATGTTAAATTTAACTTAGCGCAACATCTCAACGAGCCGTTAAAATGAAAATCGCATCAAAAATATTTGCATCTTAAAAAAAAAAATCCAATTAAGGTTTAAAAATGGGGTATATGCCTGGCTTAAATATGCCCCTTGGTAATTAATCGATACGGATTTTGTTACTTTGTTTTTAGAAGACTTTTTACATCAATCTAAGGCTGGTTTCGAATTCATTTACTCACCATAAGTGAGCGTCGTACCACACCATTTCCTGTACAACTTTATCCTTTTAAACATAGATGACACCTACCTTGTTTAATTATTCTACCATTCTTGTTGAAACGCTTAGTAACCAAAGCATCAGCCAAGTTCATACGCTCATAGTTCTGTAATAGAGAATAACAAAAAGACGAGTCACTTGTCATTCTTTTGCCTCAAGCAACTACAAGAAAGAACACATGAAAATGAACTAACTCACCTGTAAAGTCTTTAACATAGGTACACTATCAAGTAGTGACTCATACATTTTTCTCTTTTTGAAGGCGGATTTCAACAGAATTCGACGGAAGGTCTGCCGATCCATAGCCCAGAGTAGGCCCTCCGAGTCGGCTTGTATAGTAGCAGCCCTAGATGGTACAAATCGAGATTGAATTAAAAGACTGTAGTACCATTGTGACCACTGTAAATATCGCTCACCTGGGCATGTTGTAGAGCAAAGCCAGCTCACCGAATATACCACTGTTGGTGTACGTGTGGACATGATTGTCATTTACAATAACTTTGTAAACGCCCCTGGGGACAAACAAAAATAATGTGTAAGTCAAAAAACGTATTTAGTGAGGGAGGGAGACAGCAAAAGGCGCGTTAGTAATACATACGATTCAATGACATAAAAATTATCACCATCATCTCCTTGACGTATAATGTTTTCACCAGGTAAGACTCTCCTTTCGAACATGGCGTCCAAAACTTGATTCATCTAAATAGGACACGACACAGGGAATTCAAATGATTGGCCTTATTGGTTTTAAATTGTTCTTCATGCACTACCTGTTCTTTCTCCAATGAACGGAAAAGCAGCACATTCTTAACGGATTCTATAAGACGGGCACGCTGCTCATCTGATTTCGGGAATACGGCAGTAGCTCCCTCGTCATCATCGGCATCATTTTCGGGATCGTAAGCCTCGGCAAATACAGATTTGCGGCGATTGGAAAATCGTGGTACGACTGGTTCTACGATCAAAAAAACGGATTGAAAGTGGTTATTATATACAAGAAATATTGAAGGAAAGAACTTGTTGTCAATTTTCTGATTTAACGAACATTATTTAGTAACTATAAAGTATAATTAGTAATATAATGACATCCATAACAGTGTCAGTATTTATATACTTACGGTTACAGCAATTATTATTGAGTTGAAAATTCATCGGTTGTCAGAAGTAACCGTTGTTATAAGTGATTAGAGACTTTCTTAGAAGTATCAACATATCGGCCATTTGCAGAAATATAACAAAATAAGTTTTAAGCAGAAAGAAATGTCTAATATGGTCGATGATCACGACCACGCGAAAAATATGACAAAGCAGAAATCTCACCGCAAAAATCCTTGAAACATCTATAACCCCAATTTATTTGACTTCTGGTTAAGGCCATCAGGTAGAAAGCAGAAAGTAATACTCTTACACATATTTCCATTATAAAATAACAATTTCCTTATCGTTCGAAATATTTTTTAATACATGATCAGATCTAGTATGTTAAATCAAATTCTAGCAATATACTGTTGCACCTTTAACCGGATTCTCCTATCAAAACCGGGTTTTTAACGTTTCGATTTCTTTATCTTCACTAAATAGGCATTTCGTTTTTTACCAAAATGCTACACGGTTATTTTGACAATTGTTTTGCTTTGTAACCAATGTACTTTATACTTCCTTAAGTATAAAATAGAATAAAGTAAAATAAATAAAGTAAAATAAATAAAGTAAAAATAAATCTGTGCTTACAAGGAAAAACTACCAATTTGTTGTTTTGAGATTTTTATTGGTTTTCAAAAAGTCGCTATGATTAAAATTTGCAATAACACTCGAAATATACAAAATTTTGCAACCACTCTTAGACGACAACATGAGTCGTTTGTAACAGCAGAAAAACATATTCTTGCCAATATAAATTTCGCTCTTGTGAAAATGACTATAACGCTACGGGTATGGATTGGATAATATTTTCCAATTTTATCCAAAGCCACGTAAAAATGGTTATATTTGGTTGTCTTAATGCTTTGTAAAGTTCATGTGTAAGAAAATAACGTTGCTCATTTTTGCATTGTTTGAGTAATCCCGATTTTCCTCAAATAATGAAAGATTTTCTGGATTTACTTGAAATTTGACACGTGAAAAATAAGTATAAAAAATTTTTGGTTGTTTATTTATTGTTGCAGAATATTACTACAATTAGTATTTCCAATCATTTTGATACTTACGTAGAGAAAAGTTAGGGAATGATTGACTTGAGCTTCTTTATATAGACACAATTATTATTTCACTTCTAATTTTTGTACAAAAATTAAACATTTTGTTTGTGGGTCCTTTTCCATTATTTTGAAAGAAATTATTTGATTAGCTCTTAGTTAATACAGTAATACCATTTACATTGAATTGAAATAACAGAAACGTCTTTTAATTTAAATTGCATTAAAGAAATATATGAAATTGTTGGGAGTTTCAACTAATCAATCACTGTCCCAGAAATATATATGCAAACTTTGAAGTGTACCTCAGTTGGTTAAATTTGTGGCCAAAATTTATGGTCGTTAGAAAAATAATGCACTGTTTGTTTATTTCAAACCCTTGAAAGCATGACGCGATGAACAGCGATCTCACAATTAACGGTCCACTAATAATGGACACCACAGACGACCAAAGAACTTGACGTTTCGTATATTTGGACAAACGGTAAAAAGACGCATAGTCAAACATTGTCCTCGTATCATGTATAGGCTTTTACACCGGTCATATGACTTAAATGAAATTTTGCCCAGTTATTCCTTAGATGTCTGGGAGGGATTTCGCAGCAGTTCTGTTAATTAATGTGATCTAAACTCCTCGTATAATATTTGAATCTTACTAGAAAATACATTAGATATCCAAGTAATAACCAGCTAAAATGTAATCACAACCTGATAGTTACTGTACAAATCTACATATACATCTAACATACAGATGTTAGTTTATGTCTTTTCTCTAGTCTACTACACCATTCATCCGACTGGTGACAGTTTTCTTGGTCATACCGGAATATCTGGGATGGTAGTTGGAATGTTCCATCATATTTTCTTTTCACACCTTTCATCGTATTGGAAATATCCCAGATATCATAGGTACGCATCTTCAAAAGTACAAGCTAAATTAGAGCGACAAGGACGAAACTCGAAGTATTCCAGAAACATCCCTCCCTCACAGGTTGACCCAAGAGGTCAAAATTACTACGCAATTTTGGCCACAGAAGAAGAAAATTTGCAATCACAACCTAAGAAAGCACAAAAACCTCCCCCAATATTCCTAAGGGAAGCTATCTCTAACAATCTGGTAAACAGATTATCTCATTTAGTTGGTAAAGACGGTTTCCATGTAGTGTCCCTGCGCAAGGGGAAGGTGCTGGAGACAAAAGTTCAAACATATACGGAAGAAAAATATCGTGAAGTTTCCAAATTTTTTGACCAGGAACGTAAGAACTACTACACTTACCAACTCAAAAGCTCTAAGGGACTAATAGTTGTAATCAAGGGCATTGAAAGCAACGTTCCCATACAGGAAATAAAGGAGGCTGTTGAAAATGAGGGTTACGAAGTGAAATCCATTCACAATATACTCAACAAGTTTAAGGCTCCTCAGCCCATGTTTAAGGTGGAAATAGCGTTTGACTATGCCCACATGAAAAAATGAAAAAATGAACCCCACCCAATTTACAATCTCAGATATCTGCTTCATCGCAGAGTATCAGTTGAGGAACCGCTAGCGCGCAAAGACCCTCCTCAATGCTTAAACTGTCAAGAGTTTGGGCATACTAAAGCTTACTGCAAATTACCATCAGTATGTGTGATATGCGGGAGTATTCATAAAACTTCAGAATGCAAGTTACCAAAAACAGATCCCAGTCTGAAGAAATGTGGAAACTGTGGAGGAAACCACAGCTAATTATAGAGGTTGCCCCGTGTACATAGAACTAAGGAGGAAGCTCCCTCATAGAAGGCAGGAAACTCCTCAGTTTCAAATGCCAGAGTTTGGGTGTATCCCAAATCCAGATCCATCAGTCTCAAATGTCAATTCAGCAACGACGACTCAAATGACATATGCACAAACTCTCAAAAATCAGGTTCCTCAAGCTCCTCCCCAGAAAAACAATATTGAAACCTCAATCGAATCTCTCATAAAAACTATGAATAATTTCATGACAAATATGCAGGGGATTATGCAAGAAATGTTACGAAACCAGAATATGCTCATTCAAGTTTTATTAACCAGAAAATGAACTCTATAAGAATTTGTTGCTGGAATGCCAACGGACTCACCCAACATAAGAACGAAGTAGAGTATTTTCTGAGATCCCGAGATATTGACATTCTCTTAGTCTCTGAAACTCATTTCTCGTTAAAAAATTGCTTCCGAATAAATGGATACTCAACCTACGATACAAAACATCCCAGTGGCAGAGCTTGTGGTTGAACAGCTGTAAAAATTAATGATCAGGTAAAGCACTTCCCTTTACGCGAATATAAAACTGATCACATACAAGCCACTTCAGTTGCACTAACTGGATTAAACATAATAGTTTCTTCAATATACTGCCCTCCCAAATATATTATTATAAGCGAAGACCAGTTTTCACACTTTTTCTCTACTCTTGGTGACAAGTTTATAGCAGCCGGAGACTACAATGCTAAACATACCTTCTGGGGGTCTAGACTCGTCAACCCCAGGGGCAAGCAATTGCTGAATGCTATATCGAGTTCAGGCCTAAAAGTTTTGTCTGGAGGTGAACCAACATACTGGCCCACGGATCTCAATAAAACCACCGATCTCATAGATTTTGCAGTTATGAAGAGCATAACAAGAGAACACATCATCGTTACTCCTTCCTTCGACCTCTCATCAGACCACTCCCCCACAATTCTCACAGTTTTCAACATTCACTTGAACCCGGAAATCTCTTACCATTTTCCAAACAGGCATACAAATTGGTTGAGATACAAGATGTACATAAGCTCTCATCTGTGGCAAAACTTTTCTCCAAAACACCAGATGAAATTCAGTCTGCCATCAACGTCCTCACTACCACAATGACAACTGCCGCAAACTTGGCAACTCCGCACAAGGTCCATGCTAAAACAAAAAATGACTCCTCATGTCATATTGAATCTCTAATCAAAGAGAAAAGGAAAGCGAGAAGACTATGGCAAAAGCACAGATCTCCCTACCTCAAAGCTCGTCTCGACCAGTGCAAGTCAAAACTGAGGTCAACTCTGGATGAAAAAAAAGAAATCTCCGAAGCCCGCTATTTATCTCGTCTAGGAGCCACACAAAACACTAACTATAGCCTGTACAAGGCCACAAGACAACTACAGCGTCCTATAACACAGGAGTCTCCAATACGGATGAAAGATGGAGGATGGGCAAGGAGTAGTGATGAAAAAGTGAAAGAATTTGCTGATCATCTGGAAGAAGTATTTACTCCTAACGATACAATCTCTCGTGTGAATCCAACGATCATTAGCCCAATGGTCACAAATCCAATGAAAATAAGTCTATCTCTCTTAAAGAAAAATGTTCTCTCGTTGAAAATGAATAAATCTCCTGGACACGATAAAATAACAGCGAAAATGATTTCAGAACTCCCCACAGTATCCTCAAATTAGTTTTATTTATATTTAATGCTATACTTCGAATTGGATACTTTCCTCAATCATGGAAGCTGTCTGAAATAATAATGATCCCAAAACCTGGAAAGGAACTGTCACAAATTACATCCTATCGACCCATAAGTTTACTCTCTATTTTATCTAAACTGTTTGAAAAGATCTTTCTCCAAATGTTGTACCCCTATATTGAAGCAAACCAGGTAATACCCACGCACCAGTTTGGGTTTCGCAAGGGTCATGGAACGACAGAACAAGTACACCGTATAGTAACCCAGATCAGAAAAACATTCGAAGATCTGAAATATTGCTCAGCTCTCTTTATAGACATCTCCCAAGCCTTTGATAAAGTGTGGCATAAAGGCCTTATTCACAAAATAGTCTCTTTTCTACCGGCAAATACCCATAAGCTCCTGGAGAGCTATCTGAAGGATCGATCTTTTGTAGTAAAATCGAAAGACTCTGTTTCAACTCAAAGAAAAGTTTCAGCAGGAGTTCCTCAGGGCAGTATACTAGGCCCTATACTATATACCATCTCCACCTCTGACATGCCTGTGCAATCCCTAATTCAAACCTCAACTTTCGCTGATGACACTGCATTCATGAGCACTAGCACTTGCCCATTAATGGCTTCTAGACAACTGCAGTCTCATATACACACATTAGAATCTTGGCTCGAAAAGTGGAAGATAAAAGTAAATGCCACTAAGAGTGTACAGGTTACATTCTCTCTTAGACAGAACAATTGCCCAGCCCTCACTATTCACGGTAGTACCATACCCGTTCATAACCATGTCAAATATTTGGGTATTCACCTTGACCGACGTCTCACCTGGAAAAATCACATTGACTCAAAAATCATACAATTGAAATTAAAAATGGCTCAACTCCACTGGCTTATTGGCTCCCAGTCTACTCTCAGTTTGGAAAATAAAATCACTATCTACAAAACCATATTGAAGCCAATATGGACATACGGCATCCAGTTGTGGGGAACGGCATCGGCTTCTAACATAAATAAGCTGCAGAGAAGACAGTCAAGAATACTGCGTCAAATTTGTGGTGCCCCATGGTATGTTAGGAATGATAACATACACAAAGATTTAAACATTCCTTATATTTCCGAGGAAATGAAAAAATTAAGCAGGTCATATATATCGAAGTTGTCCTCCCACTCAAACCCACTCGCTCAAAACCTTCAGCATTTTCCCGGCCATATACGGCTAAAAAGAAAGGACACGCTAGACTTGGTCCGGTGATAACAGATCTGTTCGCCAAAAACAAGATCCGGCAATGGCAGGATACTTTAGTTTAAGATAGGATTAAGATTTGAATACATATTGTAAATTTCGTAAGAAAGATCCAATAAAGAAAATGAATGAAAAAAAAAGGACGAAATAACGGCCAGTAAGTCACATATTTTTTTTTTTTGGTTTAGGGTTAACATCCTATAAAAGCATAACTTAGCCTAGACACCGCCATCGCCAATTATTTTATATATTTCTAAATCTTTTTTACATTAAAATGTATTAAAATGTCTACAAATTACGATCACATGGATCCAACAAAATGCACGCTATAATACGGTAAAACATCCCGTTATCAACACACAAATCGACTCCTTAGTAAGAACACACACATATAACGACACTTGACAACACAAAAGTATTAACGAATATTTCTTTGAAACGACATTTCTATTTCAAATGAAAACTTGATAGAACTTCCGAAAGCTGTTGCCACAGCCAATGCTAAAACTCGAATGAAGTCACATATTATTTGCACATAAGAAAGTTTTCGCAATCACATTGTTTTGCTTTAAGCTAGGTACTATGTTCTTTTCACGAGCAAAAATTCCTCGAAACATTGTTCGTGAAATACATTTTAGCGGCATCAGATTTTCTTGTGTTGCTTTCCAACACTGAAATCGGAACAGCTGATGTTTTTACGTCATAATATGTTCGATAATATATTTGTAGAATTGTTAAGTTGCGTTTTCCTTTATTAATATCTCATTTTCAAGTTTACAAATGTATTATAGAACATATTGCGACGTAACAATATTCCAACTTCAGCGCTGGAAATCAACGAAAGAGGTTAGTGTTGCCACATAACAACATTTTTATCGTGAAAAAACTGATGAAAAATTTAGCTTCGAATTCCACTACCATTTTTTTATACAGAGTTTCGCCGTGAAAATTCACCATAGTACAAGCATTCAAGTTGCTGTTGTAATTGTTAATAGCAATAGTACTTTCTTTGTCTCGTTTAAGGCATGAAATAAGGAATGAGTTCCAACTTGTCGTTTTTGCAAGATTATAATAAACGACAAAGATATAATAAGTCTTCTATAATGATTCTATAATTGTTATTGGCTTTATTGTATCACCTATAGCTTTCGCGACGTAATAAAGTTTAGAAGGTTTCAATAGCAGGTGCCGTCACAAAAATGAAATAAGACCGGAAAATAGTTTTAATTTTCATTAAGTTTCTGGCATCCGTATCAAAATATATAATTGATTCAGATTCTGACAACCGAATAAAAATTATATTGCATTTAGTTTCTATTTATATACATATATATATACAGCTTTCTAAATATTGTGGGCTAAATCAGCCGCAAAATTGAACATTTCAAAACTGACAGCGCAGATGAGAGAAAGGAATGGAATGGAATGGTCTTGATTTAATTCCCACAATAGGTACAAGTTCGTGCAGGTAGCACTATTATACATACAAAAGGAAACTACATAAAAATTGAAATTTTCCTGATAGTGTACAGAAGAATATATCTCAAATTAGCTATGAGGTCAAATAGACATTTCTACATTTAAACATTTTTCAGTATCCAGCAAAAAATGTTGAAGTCATTCCATAAGAATGGTATTTTCATAGCTTCCACAAATGCAATATGAGCATATTTTCCTAACGACCGACAGCCGTTGTAAGAATATTAAACATCATTATTTTTTTTTTTTTTTGTCTCTGACGCAGGAGTTTAAAATTGTTTAAATGTATTTAAAATTGTTAAAAATCTCTCAGTTACGTGAATTCTGATTAAAAGAAGAAAATTGTCACAAAAATGATGTAAAGAGTTTTCATTGCTTTAGGGGCATCCTCCTTATGACAAGCCCATGTTAAATTCATCGATGATTATCCAATTTTCACCACATCATAGCGAGCTTTGACAAATATATAGCGCTTAATAAACTTAGTTGTGCGAATGAAAAAGGACGACATTGCCGCATGGCTCCCATTCAAATTGACCGATTCTTATTGTTCCCCTGTAATACCTAATTGTAGACTGCAGTTATTTGAATTGCGTTATAATGATTGGCAAAATTTAAAAAAAAATTCTGATGCCTCCCTTCTGTCCAATTTGGTCCACATATTCACATTTTTCATCCAATGGACGTCTAGTGTAATAAAATGTGTTTATTTTATAAACCTTTGCTAAACTACTCCGAAGCTGTCAATTGTACAAATTACAACATAAACCAGCTAAATTTCGGCAAAGGACTATAGGATGAAGGGCACTTATAAGTCAGTATGCCTAACTGAATTTTGTGCACTGATATTAACATCAGTACAAATAGAGTTTCCAGTATTAAATTAATCACAAGTGACGCTATATACATATATATAGGTAGTACATACGTCCTTGTTGAAACGCAGCTGCCACAATTTTCATTGTTGCCAGCGAAGGCGCAGAATTCCGTTTTGATTCCACCATTCATTATACGAGTATCTCCGAAACCAAATTCTTGATTTCTGTGTGTACATAAATTTCGAAAATTGTTTCCTCTAAATGTAACGAAATTTCCTGACAATTGTTATGCAAATCCTGTACATGCACTCATGTTGTTACATTTCTATGGTTAAGGACACGACAATATAACGGTGATGATAGATAATGCAGGAGCAGACAAGATGCTTACCGACCAGTAGAGATCCAGACACTTGTGATGTCATAATCGTCAGCTACACCAATACGTGAGTGACGACCCGCAACAACGACAGCAATTACAATTCTGCTACAAATGTACTTATTCGCTTTATTGTCTCGTTTTTTTTTTTTTTGCCTGTTTGTGTTGTGGGCACGAATTCACAGCGCGATAATAATACACACACACATTAGAATCGAATGCAACAATGAAAAATCCCGTCTTGTCTTGTTGTTATTTTTGCTTTTATTATTTTGCTGAATACTACACGCACTAGGCGGACGGCAGTGATGGAGACGATTAGTTAGTCAGTATTTTGCAAAAGAATGTGTTTCACCTCAAATGATAGATATTTTAATAACAATGGGAACAAAAATTGTGAAAAGAGGAACAAGAAGCAGCAGTAGCAAAATGATAGCAAATAAAACTATAATTGGAATGGACAAAAGCAACCTATTTATACATCATATATCGTCGCATAAATGATAAGATCAACAGCAGGCAGCTCTAGCTGTTATCAGCATTGCGATTTCAACATTTATATCATGTCAAAATAAAGCACTGAGAATTGATTGATTAATAAATCATAAAACATTTATTGTCCTTTCAAATTTATGGTATCGCTTTCTGAAATAATACACCTACATGCCAACGAATAATTCAATTATTAAAATATTTTTCGAACGCATTTTTGAACAGACCCTCAGTTTTCGCCGTGAATTTCCTTTTATGTGTTCTATCGACTGAAATCAAGTGTTTAGAGGTGGCAATTTGAGCTGTGGAATGAAATTTATATGTATATCATGTGAATGCGATGGTTGTTCGATAATATTTATTGAATTTTTGACCAGAAATTCGTACATAGTGACGGCCTATGAGATGGTGCATTACCGTGATGCAAAATCCATGAATTTTCTATCCACAAATTTGGGCTTTCTGTAGAATTTTCTATCCAAAGTACTGCACAACCCCTAAATAATATTCTTTATTTACCGTCTGATTTTCCGGCAGGCGTAGCGATAATTAAAGAAAACTGACGTGTTTTTTCAGTTTCGGCTTAGTTGGAAGGCGTCACTCCAACTAGATTTCATGCCAAACTCGTATACTTCATCTCATCACCAGTTACAATGCGTTTTTGGAACACGGCATCGCAATTGACTTATTTTAGCATGTCTTCAGCGATGCAGGTCTTTCAGAACCAGTCGGAAACGTGTAAGATAGTACGAATTGATTCAAGGGGCACAGAAAGCTCAGCGACAATGTCTCTCAAAGTCAAATGACGATTTCAGCCCCTATTTCGTTCACTTACTGATGTTAACTTCAGTTGAAGATGTTTTATGAGGAAGGCAGATCTTCCACGACATCTCGACCGCTTTTGAATACACTATACCAACTACCATGCAAGTGTTTTTGATAAAGTCGGGATCGGGATCGATTTTGTACATACAACTTAATTTGTAATGCAAAATTTGAAACAAATTCTTTGTTCTAAATTTTTAACCGTTGTAAAAATCCAAAACATTCTTGAGATGAACTGACAAAATCGAGCAGTGTGAACAAATTAAGACAGATCGCGATTAAACTCCGCTTCAATATAGAAGACACTTGTGCAACTTAGCGACAAAACGACTTCTGGCAAACTCTTTAAGCGCCCTTTTTAAATGATCAATTCCCAGTACTTTTCTGACTGTATCTCAGACAATATCTATTGTATCTCGACAATATCGGATACAATTTCTCCGAGTTTTTCATTGGTCATCAGAAAATGTATTAATTTATATTTTCCTAATCGCCCATTTTCCGAATACAATGCCGTTTTAGAATACTAAACCTAAATCGT
This sequence comes from Philornis downsi, assembly GCA_019455685.1. NCBI lineage: Eukaryota > Metazoa > Arthropoda > Insecta > Diptera > Muscidae > Philornis > Philornis downsi. The sequence continues at coordinate 1,544,360 of JAHXMU010000391.1, forward strand.
ACATGAATGAAATAAAAAGTAGTTGAACGGTAGAATTGAGAACTGAAAAGGGAATATATTCTAAAAATTTCAGGATATTTTCTCATGTGCGAGAATATAAAATGTTTTTTCTTATTTGAATACATTTTCCAAATGTGTATTGTGCAGCAAATTAAGTTTTTACCCTTTGAAAAGCTTTATAGCACCTGACGAAATTTGCAGTAGCACTGAATTCAGTCAAAGTCGCACACATAATGTATTTGAAACATCAGTACTGAAAAAATGAATAGCTTTGTTATTCAAATTCGGTTACCTTCCATACAGATTGATCGATTTGTCGAAGTTTAATTTTGCGCTATAAACCCCAATTTATAGATTGCAGTAACTAAATTTCTTGCCAATTGATAGTACTACATTTTTCAAGAACATTTTTTAAATGACAACGCTAGCTAACCTCATTTTTTTTAATTTCCAACGCTGAAGTCGCAATAAAATACATTTTTTCGTCGCAATATGTTCAATAATACATTTGCAAACTTGAACATGAAATGGTAATCAAAAAGGCACTACTTAACTATTATCGAACATATTATGCCGAAAAACTTCATCTGTCATCATCAGTGCCAGAAATCAATACAAGAAAAGCTGGCAATGCCGTGAAATTTCTTACTAGCAAGCAATTTTTAAGGCTTTAAGGCGAAATCGTAAACCGAGCGGCTGGAAATGTAAATAGTGTTTATGTTCCAGATACTGTAATAGCCAATCACGTGCAATTTTGGTTTCGTCGAATACGTTTCGGTAGTCTTGATGTCAGAGATGAACAATGCATTTGAATGTCAATTATGAAAATGTCGATAAAATAATGGAAATCTTCAAGCCCTACTGTCAGGAGCCAAACATTGCAAGTGGATCATTTACGACAATGTCAGGCGAAAACGGTCATGGCCCAATTGCAGTGAGCCGGTGCAAATGGTGGCCAAGCCAGGATTGGCGAGCAGGAAACTTCTGTTTCTCCCCTACGGCCGCACTCAACAAATGGGCCATCGGAGGGAAGCAATGCGGTGGCTTTGGCCAGTATGAGAAGAATAGCGTTCCATCAGGACAACTCAAGAAACTGGCACACAAAATAGTCTGAATAGTTTTTTGAGTACGAAATTTTATTTTCCTTAAGCCCCCTATTGGAAAGTAAAGTATATTTTTTTACTATACCTTATTCTTTTAACTTATACACTTTAATGTGATCGACTGTGGTGTGATGGTAAATACAACCGGTCGTTCGCATACCCCGATACGGCCGCCTACCATTAGTTGGGCGGCGATTAACTCGGTATGTCCGACGAACACTTTGAGTAGTTGAATAATCTACATACAAGTCTAGTAAATGTTTCTCAAACTGTCAAGCTCCGAGTCATCGTTAAACTGCAGGTCCTGTTAATTGAGTCTAAAAATAGAATACGTAATGTGAGTAACTCTCCCATATATCTCATTCATGGGATGCAAGGTAAGTTGTTTTGTTTTAGACTTTTAAATAAATTTACAGTAAGGATTTCGAAACGAAACTGAACTTTGGTGCACGAAATTCGTTTTTGCAACTACCCTTTTCATATTCAGAAAAAAGGAAAATCAACTCGTCCTCTGAAATCACTTCTGTTTCATGAAACCGTCATTAATTATTACGATTTAGAATTGCATATGTTGCGATTTGTCATGTAGTTTTTTGGAAATATCATAAATATTAAATTTGCTCCGATAGTGCACGATACCGCCACTTTTATTCCTCTGTGCTAGCCTTCTCTCATACATTCCCCGGTTTTATTTAAACAGAAATAATATTTAATTACAAATTTTTATTTTCATTTTCATCATATTGCATCACTTTTTCGTAGGCGAAAAATGTATATAATAATACAAAAAAAAACATCGCTTGCAAGTGTGTCAGCGAGCATAAGAATGTGTGTGTGTTTCATTAAAATGCTATGCATTATAATTTAAAAGCTGTTCTTGTTATTTTAGTAATTATGTGACTAAAAATAAAATATAAAAAAAAAAAAGTCATATACGAGCAAAATACGAGTATGGATGCAATTAATGTTTCTTTTGCACTGGATACTATTTCAAATCGCAATTATGTGTTTTCGTTATATTTCTTCGCCAATATTTTTTGTTTTTAAAGCAAAACACGTTGGGCTTTTTCAATCACTTTTTATAAATTAAATGCTCACTTGAAGTGACACAAGATATCGTGGGTTTTTTTTTGTCTGTGTAAAAATTCTATGTTCCAAGAACATTAAAGTTTTATTGACCTTATCGATCTTATTAAGTTATTTATATAGCAATAAAATTTAAGTTGTATTAAGAAGAAATATTAAGTTATTTATATGACATAATTCCAATTTATGCATTTAGCTAGATTAATTATATAGGTTGTTGTAATAGTTGCATTTTAAGCTGTAGTTGCGACTGCCGACTGTCATCCCTCTGCTTTTCGTTTCGCATTTGTCTTTTCGCGTAATGATATTCGATTATAAAAACATCAACTATTATAATGGGCACATTCACTCAGACACAAGTTGGTATTTCCACTTTTCAAAAACAGTTCAATTTTAACTATAGGGAATCAGGAAACGCTTAAAAAATTAATTTTCTAACAGTACATCCAAATTATAAGTTTCGTTTTGTGAACGGTATGCAAGTTCACAAGAGATTTTAAAGACAAATCATACTACTTTACACTTTTCTCCAAATTTTGGTCGACGGAAATATCAAGATTTGATTCCAAATTATCTAAACGGTAAAATTCTAATTTTCACAGAAACGTTCGTTCACCACATGTGAGATCACCGATCAACCACTGTTCTACAATAGGTTTTTTGAAAATGAAATTGTTTTCATGCCAACACACCAGACTGTTGCAAAACGTACAATATTTTCTTGTTACGGCCCCTTTCTAATACTTTTTCTGCAAAGTATAATTAGTATTTTAAAGCTTTGCGAACTTCCGACATTCTATGAAAACAACGAGAAGATCCTACGGTCGAAAGCAATAAACGATGACTGACAAAATTATAGATGTTGGCTAACATATACCAAAAAAATATGTAAGATGGAAATAACGCCAATATAGAGCAGCAGATATACGATGTAGCATTTAGATGGGATTTTTACTCGTAGATTCAACAAGTCGTTAACAAACAACAGTGTAATGCACTCAAAATATAAATCGACTCATAACTTTCTGAAAACATACAACCACACATACACACAAATCGTCCTCCCCACCCCTTCACCTCGCCCGGAGCTTTGCACATTACGCTCCGCTACTGGCGCGGCACGTCCACCTGTTACACAAAGCCAAAGCTTCAGGCCGACTGAGGACACATCAGAAAATGTACCAATGAGAAACAGCAACAGCGTTATGTGTTGTTCTCATTATACTCAGCACGAAATATCTATGGAGGGACCAACCACCAGAAGCGCATAATGTCTGATATATGAATATGTGCTTGATGGAGTGTATTAACAAACATTTAACTAATACTCCCCCTCACACACATAAACATGTCCTCAGTGCCATTCAAAGGACCGACATTTTTCTTATTTGGCCACCAGCTGTTGTTGTTTAACTTTAGGTTCAAATATTCATATGGACACGTAAATGTGGTGAGATGGGACACTTCTGTCTTAAGACAGCGCACAGTGGATATTAATCAACTTGAATCAAACGTTCTTAAGCGATTTTCCTGGTGTTCAAGTCCAATAAAATTATTTGTATACACGAACGAATTCTGTATGACGCATTTATATCTGGCCAATGATAAAGCATTGACAGATTAAAAAAAGATGTATCGCGTATTGACCGATTGAACGATGTAAATTGTTTCCAAAATGTGTCATACCCTACCGTATTTATTATCACAACATAGGAGAAAAAGTGGGAAATTTATCATGATCCAAGTCTCAAAATACCAAAGAAAAAGTTTTTTTCGTGGTAAGATTTTGATGATTCAAAATTTATTTTATTAGAAATTCCTGTCATTTCTCAAATATCTGGATCAAGCAAAAAAAGAAAACTGACAGTTAATTCAAAGAATCCAATCGGAGATTAAAAACCGTTAAAAATTTAGGATTCTACCTATAAATTGATTTGGATTGATTTTGATTTTTTTCCTCTTTGTAAATTCCAATAGTCTCAGCTTGTATTTGGAAAAAATTGGAAACAGATATTCCGATCTTAAACTGCTTGTCCCATTTTAATGAAACTACGATCGAATTGCTTTTCGAAAATGCCAAACAAGCTTATTGCTTTGGGGGAAAGCGCTTTAGAGGCGATTTCTTTTTATTTTTTTTTTTGGCAATAAAAAAGCTAATTAAGAAAACCAGTTTTGTCTGCATACCAAATTTTTTTTTAATTGAATTTTTTTAATTGGCAATTTTTCCCACTAAACAGCCACCTTCTTACCAATTAGCAAAATGGTAAGGATTTAAGGGTAGTTTAATTTTAGCAATTTTATTGTGTCGGCGATTCGATCTTACATTTTGTACAAACACCTTAAGAAATTGTAGAAGTGAGATTATTTTCACGATTGGACGTTCTTCATATTTTTGAACCTGAAATGAGCGTGAGTTACCATTGTTCACCTGAGAGTGATGTGTATAGTTGAGTATTTACTCATAGCGACTACCCATTTCCCATGAGTGATATGTTGTGTCCAATTGCATTTGCCCACAATCATGGGTAGCGTGTATATGTCGTCCTTAATTTCTCATGAGTGATGTGTAAATGATCGTTTCTCGCCCTCTTGTTTTGTAAAACACGTGAATGTCACATAATAGTGCGAATCGTCTGCAACTTGAGCTTCCTTCGAGGTTTATCCTTACATAAACACGCAGCTTTACATAAGCACGCATCGCACCAGTCAATCAATCTCCACGTATTATTTTCCAAAGAAAAAAACCAATTAGTTTTGGAGAGTCACGCTCAAGGAATGGCCCTAATTGCCCACTTTCGTCTTGATTGAGTATTTCGTACACAATATTATTAACGTTGTGTTTACTGAAATTGTCCGTTCGGTTTTTGTTGGGTCCAATATGTTTGACGTCCTCTCATTCGATATAAATTGAAGCGAACTAAGGCCAGACAGTCACACTGTTTCGGATTCTAAATGATGACCCTAATATTTATTTTTTTTTTATATTATTACGTACTTAAACCAAGGTTTGCGTATTTCACATGATTTGGTGTCGTTAGAAGGCAACAAATGTAGAGGATTTAAGCGGAAATCGTTGAGCATGAGGATATCGATGGTAGTATAAAAATAATTCTTAAAAAATCGTTTTCAATCGAATATTTAAGTTAGATTGTTAAAATTATTGTGGCTGCTAAAACTAGATACTATATTCTTTTCACAAAGAAAAAAATTCCACGAGACATTGTTTGCTCGTGAAAAAATTTCGCACCATTGTTAGGGTTTCTTATATTGATTCGCAACACTGAAATTGGAACAACTGATGTTTTACGTCATATGTATTGTATTGTAATGTTAAGTTGTGGCTTTCTTTATTACTATTTCATTTTCAAGTTTACAAATGTATATAGAACATGTTGCGACGTAAAAATGTTCCTTATTACGACTTTAATAGTGGAAATCAACAAAAAAAGGAGTTGGAATTACTGTTGGAGTTTCAATAACACTTTGTTCATTTCTACTTTGTTTGTTATATGTGTATTCAAAATATTTGTTTCTATGTTAGCATTGAAAAACTGAATTTTCCTTTAATGTCATATTTAGTAAATTTTTCATTCCGAATAAGACTTTTAAACTTTTCACATCTAAATAATTCTGGAGTAAACCTCACCTTAATAGGTTATGGACCTTTAATTATAAGGATTCTCGATATAAAGAAAACAGTCGGACATAGGATATTAACAACTGAAGGCAAGATGAATTTGGGAATTAATTTCCCGAAGCTAAATAACACTAATTACCATTCATGGAAGTTTAACGTTGAAATGGTCCTTTTGGAAAGGGAACTGTGGAACCATATAACGGATGCAGTACCAGAAAATCCAGATGCTGCATGGACTCTTAAGGACGGTAAAGCTCGTGCTGTTATTGGTTTGTCTATAGAAGATTCCCAGAAGATTCACATTAGGAAATATACAACGGCAAAGGGATACTGGACCGCTCTCAAAACCCAACATGAAAAATCAAATTTGAGTAACAGAGTTTCTCTCATCCGTCGTTTGTCTTCGAAACGCATGGAAGGTTAATCAATGGAAAGCCATATCTCAGAATTTATGGAAATTGTTGGTAAGCTGGAAGATCTTGAGGGAGAGTTTCCTGAGCATAAAATCATATCTTTTCTTCTCGGGAGCTTATTGGAAGACTATAATGCCATAGTGTCCGCGTTGGAAGTTCGTCCAGAAGCTAATCTTACCCTGGAATTAGTAAAAGAAAAGCTTATGCAGGAATCAAGAAGAAGATTGGAGTTATGTCCAAGCCAGGAAGTTGCTCTAAAAACTAAACAGAAAAAGGTTAGTAATTTAAAATGCTTCTTGTGTGGAAAGCCTGGGCATTTTAAAAAGAGTTGTCCTCAAAGAGAACAAAAGACCAAGGATGTTGCGGAATATACATCAAACAAAGATAGACATGTTTGCTTTGTGGCATCAACGAAACGCAATAAAAATTGTTGGTGGAGCAAACCTTAAATCCGGTGGTATTGGTGAAGGAGAAATACTCTACAACGGAAGTAAAGTTTTGCTGAAAATTTTCTTTTCATACCAGACCTTGACGGCAATTTATTGTCGGTGCCAAAACTGACAATGGAAGGATTTGAGGTAAAGTTTGAAGGAACGAAATGTCAGATATCCCGAAATGGTGAGGTCTATATGACTGCTCTTTTACGGGATAATTTATTCGTCATCAATCATAAACATGCAGCGATGTTAACAACATGCATTCATACGTGGCACAGACGGTTAGACCATCGTGATGAGAAAGCAATCAAAGCTGGCGTGAACAATTCTCTAATGAATAGAATTGGTTTTTGTAATTGCAATTGTGTCAGAAAATGTGAAATATGCATAAAGGCTAAGATAACCAGGAAGCCATTTCCGAAAGTAACTGAGAATATCTTAGATTTAGTACATAATGATTTATGCGGTCCGATGCAGAATTGTACTCCGAGAGGAAATCGATATGTTTCGACTCTAATCGACGACAAGAGTAGATTTTGCACAGTCTATTTCCTGAAAAATAAGAATCAAGCTCTCGAAAAAATAAAAGAATTTGTTGCGTTTACGGAAACTAAGCTTGGAAAGCGTAAAAAACCTTGAGAACTGATCGAGGCGGAGAGTTTTGTGGTAAGGAAATGGAGATTTTTCTGCGAAGTAAAGGAATATTCCATCAGCTTACATTTCCATATACGCCGGAACAAAATGGAGTAGCAGAAAGAAAGAATAGAAGTTTAATGAAATGAAATGAAATGGCAAAGTACATGCTCTTTGATGCCGAAATGGATCTGAAGTATTGGGCAGAAGCTGTAAATGCTGCTAATTACATGCAGATTCGCCTCCCATCAAGTTCCACTACTCTAACACCTTATGAGAAATGGTATTCAAGAAAGCCAAGTTTAAAACATATAAGAATATTTGGATCGATTGCATATACTCATATTACTAAAAATAAACGAAGAAAACTTGATAGTGTTTCAAGAAAATGTCGACTTGTTGGATACTGTGATGAATCGAAAGCCTATCGTTGAGATGTTGAATTTTTGGAAAATACTGCGCTAGGAACTATAGAAATAGTATTGTCGGAAAATGAAAAACCTGATTTGGAGGAAGAAGTACATTTCAAAGTGGACTTGCCGATTTCGACAGTGATTCAAATATTGATACTTTGTCTGTGGATGAACAGAGTCCTGCCTTCGAAACAGCAGGTGAATCGACAACCCGATTTCGACAGTGATTCAAATATTGATACTCTGTCTGTGGATGAACAGAGTCCTGCCTTCGAAACAGCAGGTGAATCGACAACCTCAGAAGTGGAATTTGAAGATATCAAACGGAGAGTTTCTTCAAGATCAACAAAGGGCATTAAGCCAAAAAGATTCGAGGTAAATATGACAACATTGGGAACGGAACCTCAAACGTATGATGAAGCTATGCAACATCCTGACAAAGAAAAATGGAAACAATCTATGCAAGATGAAATGCAATCTATGTATATAAACAATACGTGGGACCTTGTAGAACTACCTAAAGGTAGAAAAGGCGTAAGTTGCAAATGGATCTATAAAATTAAAACCTTAGTGGGTGGTGATAAACGGTACAAAGCTAGGTTGGTAGCAAGAGGGTTTTCTCAAAAATTTGGAGAAGACTATGACCATATCTTCGCACCGGTCATCAAACATACCACCTTGCATACACTACTGGCAGTAGCATCTCACAAGAATCTAAAGATATTCCACATTGATATAAAAACGGCATTTTTAAACGGGAAGATAGACATAAAGCAGCCGAAAGGGTTCGTTGAGAACGGGAAAGAAACGCTAGTCTGCAAATTGAACAAAAGCATTTACGGGCTCAAACAATCTGCAAGATGCTGGAATCGCCGAATCAACAACGTATTAACCGGATTCGGATTCAGAAGGGGAAATTCAGATAATTGCTTATATATGAAGGACATTAATGGCGAATCGGTATACATTCTCGTTTATGTAGACGATATAATTATAGCTGCGAGTTGTGACAATGTTATCAAGAATTTGATTGCTTACTGTTGCTGTATCATCTCAATTCGAAATTAATGATATGGGACAACTTCAACTACATATATTTAGGAATGGAAATCTCAAGAAATGAGCAAGGACTACTTTATATGTCACATTGTTGCTATATTGAGAAAATGTTAAAGCTCTACAATATGGAAAATGGAAAACCATCAAATATTCCCTTGGACACAGGCTATTTTAAATCATGAGGAAAAGAAGAATTTTTTGAAGACAATCACAAATATAGGATGGCAATTGGATCTCTGCTCTATTTAGCGGGAAATACGAGACTGGATATTTCTACAGCAGTTTCTATTTTGTCACGAAACATAAGCAATCCTACGAAGAAAGACTGGAATGAGGTAAAACGGGTCTTCAGATATCTCAAAGGAACGAAAAATCAAAAACTATGTGTTGGAACAAAACAAATGAAACTCATTGGGTATGCCGATGCTGATTGGGCTGGGGACGTTAAGAATCGAAAGTCTACCAGCGGCTACTTGTTCAAGTTAGGATCTGCAACAGTCAGTTATTCTAGTCGAAAGCAAAGCATAGTGACACTTTCGTCAACAGAGGCAGAGCTCGTTTCTTTGACTGAAGCGACACAAGAGTGTGTTTGGTTACAACAGCTTTTAAATGATTTTAACATAGAACTTTCGGAAAAGCCCATAATTTTCGGAGACAACCAAAGCTGTCTTAAATTACTGAAGGACGAAAAAGTCAACCCACGCAGCAAACATATTGATGTGAAATACTTTTATATCAGGGACGTTAAGAGTTCTGGTAGTATAATATATGATTATTGTTCTACTGATAATATGATAGCAGATATGTTTACTAAACCTTTAGGAAACATAAAGCTAAAGAAATTTGGAAAACTCAGCGGTCTAGCTACAATATATTAAACATAGTATTCGATGTTATGTTATTGAGAAGGGGTGTTGGAGTTTCAATAACACTTTGTTCATTTCTACTTTGTTTGTTATATGTGTTTTCAAAATATTTGTTTCTATGTTAGCATTGAAAAACTGAATTTTCCTTTAATATCATATTTAGTAAATTTTTTCATACCGAATAAAACTTCTAAACTTTTCACATCTAAATAATTCTGAGTAAGCCTCACCTTAATAGTTACCACATAAGAAAATTTTCCTTGTGAAAAAACATAGACCGTCTAGTGGAAAATTCGAATTCCACTACCATTTTTTTATATGGGGTTGTACCGCCAAAAGTCAACCTTAAGTTGCAAGACTTTCATCTACACTGACGCAAAGTTGAGTGCGATCTTTGCCGTTTGGTCAGTTTGCAGTGTTCGATTTTTTTATTTCATCTTGTGTGCTTTGTGCTCTTTCCATTTAGTAGTTTCAAAACCGCCGGTCTGGTTAGGCTGCGAACTGTTAAATACCTGTCAAAATACCGTTTACGAATATGGGTCGTTTAACAACCAAAGATTGTTAAAACTTTCAACAAGACGGTGTCACAAGCCACACAAAACGGTAGATTTTGACTTTATTGCATGAGAAGTTTACCTCAAAAGAATCCACTGCTATATTTCATATATGGCATGGTCCAAACATTATAATGAAATTAAATTTTGATCGAAATCATAGCTTTATGTGTGTTTTATTTAGTTTTACTTTTGAAACCGTAAAATGGATAACACGGTATAAAAATGTCGAACAAAGAATTTATCGCAATTATTATTTTATTATCCATTTATTGCAAATGGAATTTCGTTTGGTGAACCGCTGAAAATGTTACAGAAGGCGTTATTCGGCTTTTCAGAGAACAAATTCATCAAAAGTGCCAGAGTTGTCCACAATAGATTTTACACCCATCTCGCAAGGCTATCATTATGGATGAATTTCTGTTCAATAACCCAAAAATATCGTCGAATAACCACATTGCTCACCTGATATGGCTCCGTCTGACATTTTCCTCAGATTATCACTTCGACGCTTTTCAGTCGATAAATAACATGAAACCGGATTCGCCGAAATAACTCACATTTCCAGAAAATGGATTTGAAAAATGTTTTGGTGATTGGAAAGAATAACTTTGGCATAAGTTTATTATTTCGGAAGGGGTCAGCTCTGAAAGCGATGTAATACATTTGGGTTAATAATAAATATTTTGCGCTTTGCAGAATCTGTGTCAGAGAGCCAAAAATTTGTCAAAGTTTGATGGAATAGGAAAAAACAATGGAGAAGAAAAAATAAATTTTTATTAAACTTTCTAATAGTTTCAAAATAAAAATCGCACTGAAAAACTGCTGCCGCAGTCTCCAAAACTATGAGTTTTAAATATCAAAAATCAAGCATTTAGCACTAAAACGCAAACATTTTCAATACACGAAGCAAACACAAAAACGAATAATAACACGAAAAATTAATTTTTCTTTTAAGGCTGATAGTATACTACACTATACTCTTAAAATTCGGAGCTAAATATTAGGTGCGCAACTGAGTTCTCGCTGTTTTTCTTTTTTTTTCATATAAATGCAAATTTATTATGAAAACATGTTTACAATGAATGTAAACATGAATCCTTAAAAGTATTGCCCATCGCTAACTACTTCTTTTTCCCATCTTTCTAGCAAAGCTCGAATTCTGTCACAAAAAAACTGTTCATCTTTTGAGGCTATCCATGAATCTAGCCATTCCTTGATGTAGTCATATGAGTGGAACTGTTGTTCAGCCAGACCGTGTGCTATCAAACGGAACAAATGATAATCAGACGGCGCAATATCTGGATAATATGGCGGATGGGGTAAGACTTCTCATTTCAATGTTTCCAGGTAGGTTTAAACGGACTTGGCCACGTGTGGCCAAGCGTTGTCATGCCGAAGAATTATACTTTCGTGCTTCTCCACGTATTGTGGATGTTTCTCGCGCAGAGTTCGGCTCAATCGCCTGGTCCCACCAAATACAGAACATAACCTTCGCAGCATGAATGTTCGGCCGAGGCGAGGACGTAGAAGCATGACCTGGAAGTCTCCATGACTTTCTTTTCTTTGCACTGCTTGGCTTCAACCCATAAGTAACCCAAGTTCCTTGATTCTGAATCATTCCGAACGCATGAAACCGCTTAGAAATGGCTTGGCGGGGAACTCCTAATACTGAAGCAAGCTCTACCTGTATTTGACATGGATCTCCATCAAGCAATACCGTCAATTCAGTGCCTTCAAAGATTTTTCGTCTTCCTTTACACGAACGGTCGTCAACATCAAAATCACTGTCTTTAAAGCGACGGAACTAATCTTGACACGTTGTCTCACTTAAAGCATCTCCGTAAACGTTTTGAAGCTCTCTATGAGTTCAGCCGCCGACCTAATACAATGTTTTTTCGAGAAAAAAATCTGAAACCTGAAACCAGAACCACTGACTGTTACATATCAATAAATCCTATAATATGTTTGTAAACTTTTGAAATAAAATTGTAATACAAAAAGACATAATTTTACAATATTATGACGTAAAAACATTTGTTCATCCGATTGTGGTGTTAGACCTAACGCAAAAAAGTTGACAACTCCGCCAGTTTTCCCACAAAAAACATAGTACCCAATTTGATTTTAGGCATTTTTCAAGGAAATGTGACAGCAAACATTTAATTTGAAATACAATCCTTTAAGTTATATTTAAGTGCACCTAATAGTGCTTGTTAAGGGGTCATTTTCTTCCAGTTCAAACTTTCAAACAAATCATATTTCTCCACCCAGTATCATGGAAGACTTTACCTGGCACAGCGCAAACAAGTTATTCACCTATTTTACGAACGAATTTAAGGGAAATTAAAAAAAAAACAATTTTTTAGAAGGAGGGACGCTGAAATGTTTACATTTTGATTAACCAAAAGCAAGGACAGCGCACTGGCTGTTTTACATGACATTTTTCGATTTCTATTTAAATTATACTGTGAGAGTCAAGATAAAGTATATCGATGCAAATAAAGTTTAATTAAATGTAGATATACAATGCTACACCGTAGTTAAAGAAATGTGTAGTTGTTTTTTAATAAATTTAATTAACTATTATATTTACTGGCAACTACTTTGCTAGTTGCTATCACGTTTTTATTGGTGGAATTCTAAACAAACTTTGTTATTGCTTTGAAATTTTCATTAAAATAATAATTGTCAAATAATGACAAACGATGAGCAATTTTCTAATAGAAACATGTTCTCTATCTATATTACTTATTATTTGTTAACCATCGTAGCAAAATGTAAGCAAAATGCAATTGCAAGCGGAAGTATCGAGGAGCCTTGGAAGGCACTTCATATGAAAAGTGTTTTGAAATACACTTTTCCTCGCGGAAAGTATCTTCCACTAAACTATTCTTCATGAGAAGTAATACCGCATGACATTTTTTCTTCAAGGTCCATAGTATGTTAAAAGTGTTTTCCATTGCATTTTTCTATACGAAAAGTGTCTTCCAATTCACACTATATGCAAAGTTCCTTGCATTGATCTCTTCTATATGTAAAAGTGTCTTTCGTGACATTTTTTTCCATACGACAAATATCATCTATTACACTTTTCTATGTGAAAATTGTCTTTCATGATCCTTTTTATGAGAAAAGTCCCCTTTGTGACACTATTTTGTATGAAGTGACGCTTTTCTTACGTTTACAAACGTTTCTTTTCGTTAGTCAAATTGAAATTCTCATGAAATTTTCCAAGATTATTGTCTAAGAGGAAAATGCTTTGGCAGACATTTTGGAAGTAGCTTTTAATATAAAAAGGGGATAATTGTTTATTATACTTGAGAGGATGCCCTAATGTTCCTGAAAACGAAAACATGTTGTATTTATTTTTTTAATGAACTTCTTAAGTTTTAACCAATTACTTGATATTTTTTTTTTAAATCCCCATATTTACTTTTACAATCCGTATATTTAAAGCCGAAAGGAATTAGTTGTTGGTTAATACGAAATGGTTGTTTTACATCAGCTCTCAATAGATCATCAACATCAGTTGATGTTGTTTACTTTAGTAAATATCAACTAATTCGCATCAACTATGCGTTAGTTAGAGGAATAGTAGCTATGCTGCAGTTGAAATTTTAGTTCATATTAACTACGTAATTCTTCGGTGTATATAAAAAATTATACTGGGTAATTCAATTGGAATTGAGTTAATTAAAACTATAGACGAAAACATTAAAAAATAATTCACTTTCTATTGAGATGTACCAATTTTTACGGGTCCAAAAAAAGTGAGCGATTTTTGTAATAAAAAGTAAAGATCTAATGCTCTGTTGTCCTTTTGACTTTATCACAGCTACTAATCTACTAGACATCGACAAGTTTGTAAAATCAGATGAAATTTTACTAAATTGATCCTATAGAGTAGATCCTTGCAATAAATGTTCCTTTCTCTAGTTTATTTTTGTCAAGGCATTCTCACTGGTGCTCAATTGGATAAAGATCTGGGGACTGCGGTGAATGATAAAGAGTTTTGAGAATACGATGTAGCACCCACTCCCCCAGATTTTTTGCGGGAACGTTCAGGATCGTTGTTCTGTTGAATCATCCAATTCTGTAGTATGTTATTTTTCAAATGTTGTGATATTCTTTTTTTAACACCACAAATTTCAAATTTACTTTCGTTAATGAAATAATCTTTTTGCAAAAACTTTGACCCTCTTTTATATATATTTTCGAAACTTCATTTATCAGAGTACGAGATGTATTTATTATATGTTTAGAGTAATGAATTAGTTAATTGATTAACCAAAAATTCAGATTATTCAGATCTGTGATTAATCAATTAGTTTGAATTTTGGGTAATCAAGTTCAAGTTCGAATAGTATTTTTCTTTGTTTGTTTATATAACAATTTTGTAATTTAAAGCCTCTTGTCCAATTTTAACTAAATACATAAAACAAATAATACTCCAATTGAGCATTGCAAATTTAGAAAACAAAAAACAAAATGCAATTTGGAATATAACAAAAAATTTACAAGTAACTGTTAATTTATAATGCTCAAAATTCACTATAAATAGGTGAAATGAAGGAAAATAAAAATAATGGAAAAAATGTAATAAATATTGAATGATAGAGACCAAGTTGCAAAAGTTTTGCAGTGGACGCATTCCAATTAATTTACTTTACAATCTTATAGTTCGGAACTATTAAGTGAATCACAATATGAATAATTTGATTTAAATAAATAAAATAAATTTCAAAATGTATATAAAATCAAAATTGACTATATAATTTTATAAGTTTAAGATCAACTAATAATAATTACAAATCATAAATATAAATAATCGTTACGATATTCACCTATCTAACAGCAGACCACATATGACAGATAGGTCTATTACAAAAAATTGCATATGATGCATTTACAATTCTAGGCTCATTTATCAAGGCAAACTATCAGTTATTCTTACATTAAAAAATCGCGCCGTAAGATGGCAAAGTTTGGGAATAAATATTTGTCTTCTACGAACGAAATGATAAAATTTAAAAGTTTCATATAGGAAACGCAGACATTGGTTAGAATATATTTTGTACAAACACAACAACAATTGTTGGTTGATAAATGTAGGAAATGAACATACCGGAAATTTAAATTTCTCTTGAAAGAAAAGATATAACGAAAGGCTCCGTTCAAAGATAATTGAAGGATTTTCATATATTTTTGATTAGTAGCAGACTACAAATCTATGCAGTACATAATATTTGACATAATTAGAGCAGTTTATTTATTTTTATTTATATATAAATTATTCAAAATTAAAAAGAAAAATAGAAGTAGGGTATATTTTAAATGACAAAAAAATGTATATTGAAATGTTTTGAGTGGCTCAGAAAAAACATAAAATATGAAACTTTCAATTATTCAAATCGAATAACCGTAAATGTGATTAATTTAAATGTATGATTAATCAGTTAATTGATTAATGTGGGTTTTGATTAATCGGGTTGACTGATTAATGAATTAATCGCACATCTCTAGCATAAAGTATTTTCAAAATTATGTAGAAAAGATATGCATGCTTGCTTGACCAGTATTTTGAAGCTTTACGAGCATTGTTTTTCTTGCAAGCTCTATGCGAACAACAAAATTATTTTTTTCGTTATTAAATAGTACACTAGGAGTTACACTACTTCCAACTGACGACAACAGACCAAAAAGGAACGCTAGCCAGAAACCCAAAATTGATGTTCGTGTAATCCACCCCTAAGGTTTGAAAATTCCAACGCCCTTTCCCACCACCACTGTGTTTCTCAGTTTCACGAAACCTTTTTCAGCATATCCTCCCTAATATACACCAGTATCGTAGCTCTGTCAGTGACATCACTACATTCATCCTTCCTTCTCCGTACCCTCAGCAGGAGATGACCAGCGGTTTTGTATGAACATACGTCCATCCATCTGTCTGTACACTGGTTCGTTCGTTTTTTCTACAGGTGACGACTGTGTGGGTAAACTTTATCGTTATTAAATATGTGGCAGTGAATGGTGTTAGAATGTTATACTGTAGTTTGCATCTGTGTAGTCCTTTCAGTTCGCTGGTGTTGCGAAATCAATTCTAGCTGAGAATGAAACGAGCGGAAAGGGGCGCGTATATGTGGGGGTGCAGGTGCATATAATATACATATATTTCATATTCACTGTATACAATATTAATATATCCCAAAGTATATATAGATGGGCACAAGCGCGTGTCAACGCTGTGGTATTCTTTCATATTAAATCTTATTGAAAATTATGTAGTGTGAATAATAAGGTGCTCGTCCTTACTCGCTATTCAAAGCGCCGCAGTACAATGTACACATACGCTCTTCTCTTTCCTCCTGCCGCAATGCCCAAATATTTACAATAAGTATGTATCCTCTAGTTTTCTATTTTCTGTATTATTGTAATTTTGTATTATTGAATATCACATAACCGAATCATTTTAATGAGCTAGTCCAAAATAAACCGACCACTCTGAATTTCCATCATCTTCGGTTTTTGTTACACTTAATGTACTGGACTCTGTGGTTATTATTATAACCCACTTTCCAATTTGCGCCAATATTAAACAAGTTCTGAAAGTTGGTCAGCTAAACAATTTATTTCCGTTAAAATACTGGTTTCAACATTGTATAACTTTCAAATGGGATTTTTTAATTTTAAATACAAAATATGTAAAATTATTTTTATTTTTTATTATAATATATTATAAGAACAAAAATCCCAATCAGAATTTTAACAAATGCTATTTATAATGATTTTACAAACTACGGTATTTTCAATTAAAATAACAAGGATATACGGAATTTCAGAAGTATTTGTCATTAGCGTTTGGGTTACGCTTGGTTGTATACTAAAAGGCAAGTGATTTATTTACTTTATTTATTTATTTCCAAAAAAAAAAAAAAAAAAAAAAAAAAAAAAAAAAAAAAAAAAAAAA
>JAHXMU010000391.1:1565168-1591664 GCA_019455685.1 Philornis downsi
TTATTTGGTGGGATCAACTTTGCGTCGTTTATTAGGACCGAGACTATTATTGGCGCTCTTTATAGGACACAATTGATAATATTGAGCTGAGAACTCAAGATACGACAAAGTTATTGCTTTGCATGGTAATGCCCGTCTACTTATTGCGACATCAGTCAAAACGTTCACTAGAGAGAAATGCTTAATCGATTTTCCAATTTTGACAATATCCTTTTCTCTGACGAGGCTCATTTCCTTATGAATGGGTTCATAAACCGTCAAAATTGTCGTTACTGGAACAGTGAAAATCCCAAAATCACACCAACACCAGAAACCATTGCATAGTCCTACAGTGACAGTATGGGCAGCAATCTCTAGCAGAGGAATAATTGGTCCTTTTTCTTCGAAAATGCGCGGGGCCAAAACGTCACGGTTAATACGGAACGCTATGTTGAGATGTTGAACGGATTTTTGGCTCCAGAAATTAAAAGTTCAAGAATAGTGAATTCCAGAACTTGGTTCCACATGAGCTGCCTGTCACACATCAAATGACTCCATGGCGGTGGTGAAGCAGATGTTCCCTGGCAGACTGATTTCGAAAAAAGGTGATATCCCATGGCCCCCACGTAGTCCAGACTTGATGCCTCTTGACTTTTTTTTTTGTGGGGATACCTCAAACACAAAGTCTACAGTAATAATCCAAGAAACATCGTTCAGCTCAAGGAGAATATCCGTGGTGAAATGGCGGCCATTACACCAGTATTATGAAGAAAGTTTTAAATAATTTTCGTTTGCGGTTAGAGGAGTGCCGTCGTAGAGGGGGTCACCATTTAGATGATGTTATTTTTAAAAAATAAACTCCATTTATTACTCTACAATGCCTTAGATTTATTTTAACCATACCTTTTGTATTTATTTTTTAATCTATTTTTTAAATATGCACGTTCTATTGCGCCACCCTGTATATATATAATTAAAAGAATATCTCTGCAATTAGCAATCAAATTCTCACAATATATAGACCTTGTTCATCAATATTTTGAGACAAACTCGGACTTTGAATTCAGGTTTGGTTAACGCATTTTAATAAACTTCACCTCTTATCTGAAGTTATCATTTGCTTGCCAAGTAAGTCGGTCCTTTTCACTGCCTGAAGGTGCGAATCGAAGCAAATTCTTCCAATGCTAATGTTTATAATAGAATCGTGAAAAGACCAACAGTTTTTGGACATTTTTAACATTTCCTTTATTCACGTGATTTAAACCACTTAAATTTCAAAAATATCGAAAAAATTGCAACTGACTGGCTCAGACATGAACAACGCCGTTGAAGGTGGTAGTTTTCAAACTACTACTTAATGCAGATTTTTGTTATAATTTAGACAAGATCGGTTCGGTTAAGAATATTTAAATCAATAACGCGCTTTTCATGCAACTCAATATTAGTGCCTATTCTGTTAGATAGAAAATATCCAACCTCTTCATTACCTTCATTACAGTTTTATTATCTGAAACAAACCAAGACGTAGTTTCTCTTATTTTTGTGACTTACAAAAGGTTATTTCACAAATATCAAAATATTCGGTTCTTTAAACATATTACTGTTAGGGATCACAAGGTCTCTCTTCGGGTATAAAAAAGTTGTTTTATCGGTTTCCAAGGAAACTGGATCTAATGCAAAAAAGAATGAAATGGTGTGACCGGATGAAAATTTCATTTTTTTATAATTTTTATGAATTCTTGAATGAATTGTACAGGGTGGGCCACATGAGTGTTGGCGATTTAATTTTTCAATTTCTCGGTAACGAGTGGCGCGGGGTGGCGGGGGGATATGTTGTTCGCTGCGCCGCTTCCTGGAAATTTAGTCGCCATGGAGCCGTACACGGGAGTGCAGCGTGCATTTTGTGTCCGAGCGTATTACGAAAACAATAAATCAGTGATTACTGCACGACGTTTGTATAGGCATGAACACGGTTTACACGATTTAAGTGAAGTTCCAAGCGCCAATGTGATACGAAAATGGATCAGAATGTTCGAAACAACCGGCTCAACAGTACCAATTACGACATTGTGGAGCGTGTTCGTGTTTCAGTTCAGCGAAATCCGCAACAGTCAACACGTAAGAGAAGTCAGTCTTTGGATGTCAAAAGAACAACTTTACGACGAATTTTGAAACGTGATTTGCATTTGAAGGCTTATAAGATTCAGATAGTCCAAGAATTAAAACCCGATGATGCCAATAACCGACTTAACTTTGTCAATTTGATGCTAGAGCGGTTCAACAATTTCAACAACGTGATTTTTAGTGATGAGGCCAATTTTCACCTTAATGGCCATGTGAACAAGCGAAATTGTCGGTTCTGGTCCGAGACTAATCCCCGACGCTTGCATGAACGTCCACTTCACAGCCCTAAGCTTGTCGTGTGGGCTGGGATAACGTCAACCGGTATTATTGGACCATACTTTTTTGAGGACGAAAGAGGGCATGCGATGACGGTTAGAGCGAACTATTATTGCAACATGCTAGCAGACTTTTTGGTGACAACTTTGCAAGAACTTCAAGGCAATACCTCGAAGATGTGGTTTCAACAGGATGGGGCCACATGTCATACGGCTGGGGTATCCATAGAGCTGCTGAAAAATGTTTTTCCTGGAAAACTCATTTCGAAAAGGAGGGATATTGAATGGCCCCCACGTAGCCCCGATCTCTCAAATCGGTAGTCTACGAGAATAATCCGACCAATTTAGAGCAGTTAAAGAGGAACATTATTCAGGAAAGTAACAAAATACCGAGAACAACTTTTCAACGAGTTTTCCAAAATTTGCGACTTCGATTCCAAGAGTGTCAAGCAGCCGAGGGAAGCCATTTGGACAACATTATTTTTAAGTCTTAAAAATTCCCATGCTTCTAATTTTTAAAAATACAAATATATTTTTTTCATGTTTCGTAGTTTTTTTTTTAATCGAATATTTAAACCGCCAACACCCTTATGGCCCACCCTGTACAAATATATGCTTTTTAGTTTAATAAAACGCAAAAAATAAAGTAAAATACATAAATTTTCTTAAAAAAATATCTTTTTCTGCATTTTTTTAGCTTGTTTTAACCTTTTTCGCAAAAGTCTTGACTTTTTTATCATTATCAAATTGTGACAACATTGACTGTATGTAAATTATTTCTTATAAATTAGTTTAATCCAAGATTGCTCCTGCTTTAAGTCAATCACGACTGAATCAAAGGCAAATTTATGCCCAAAAGAACTGCCATCACACTTTTTGGATGAAAAATATTTAGCACGCCCTTGAGCTTACCAAGTGTATATGTTTTTGATTAGAAAACGAAAGCGTTTCTGCAAAGCAAAACCACGCAGTTAACTCGCACATTACGTATATGCCACATGTGGCATACCAAATAAGAGTATCAATGCCAACTCGTCACACTGTCGATGTAAACGAACACACGTTCCGTCAAGAAATAGTACACATGCGAGCGTACATGTTTTCAGGTACGTACACTTATTACACGTTCGTCCCTCCGCCATGACCGCCTGGCCACCGTTGTATTTTCTATCCATAGACTAGCACTAAGTGTGTGACTATTTTGATACAGACATTTTAATGCAGTCTTTGCATTCCTAATATTCTGCTGTGTTTGGCTATTGTCGCCGGCCATTTGTTGTTGTAGTTGCTATTGGAGACGCATAGAGTACTGCCAGCCAAACCACCTTGACCCGTAGGACCGTCGCTTTAAGGCTGGTTATCTGCGTGCTTTATGATCACTTTTGGTTTTGACAACTTGGCTGGTAGTTGGCTGTGTGTAGCAGTTGAGTTCTGCAGTTTGTCTTTCCTCTCTACAATTCGAAAACTCTTCTGTCTCTTATTCATTAATTTGATCTCTATTTTCGTTTTAAAATTCAGTTCACACAGTGCCACACAATTGATTACTAATGCGCAAAGGCGTTGTGTACTCGCGTACGTATGTGTAGCACTAGGGTGGCAGCGAAAGGTCGCTTTCGGATTTTTGAAAAAAAAAATTGGAATTGGTCTTATTACAACATGCCTTATTATAACATGTCAAACAGTTGATGAAAATCGAATGATTATAAGGATGCCGCAACCGCTGAAGTTGACAGAAATTATAATTTTTGTAAAAGATATGTCTGTACAAAGATAAAATCACATCAGTTTTTTCGAAAACCCGGTTTCCCACTACCAAAACCCCGTTAATACTATCACCGCCAATATTATCAAACATTTACAGTAATACAACAGCACTTGTAGCTAATTTTCGAAGTTTTCTACAATTTTCAAGCATAATACAGCGGCAGTTAAAAAACCAGCCGAACTGCCCAATAGTTTGAAAAAAATTTGTTTGGTGAAATGTGGCAACCTTATCCAACACATGTTTTAAGTTTCAAGGCGCACGTTATTTAGTATTTTTATTCAAAAGTAAATTATCTCAGTGAATTTGTAAACATGGAAAAATTGTTCTTCGTTATATAATTCAATATTTACATTTGAAAGGTTTCAGTTCAAGCAATATTAAAGTCTAGATTCTACTCAGGAGGAGTCTGCTCCTTTTTTTTGCCTTGATTTATAAACATGGATGAGACATGGGCCCACCACTCCACACCTGGGACTAAGGAACAGTCAAAACAGTGGACTGGAATGGGAGAATCTTGCAAAAAGAAGGCGTAGACGGTTCAATCTGAGGGCAAGGTTATGGCGTCTGTTTTTTGGGATGCGCATGAGTTTATTTTTATTGATTATCTTTAGAAAGAAAAAACGAACGTATCAACGGCGTATATTACGCTAATTAATTGCAGCGTTTAGGTGATGCTGATGAAAAAGAAAGTGTTGTTTCATCCACTTCATATATCCAACTTTGGCATGGCAATAGTTAATGAATTAAAGTTCGAATTGCTTCACCACGCGTCTTATTAGCTACATTTAGTTCCATAGGCTTTTTTTCTATTTTAAAACTTGCAAAAATGGATCGGCTGTGGCTACATTGAAGAGGTGGAGTCTGAGGTTGATGGCTATTTTAAGGAGTTTTATAGTTCTGACTATAAACAGAGTACAGGGTTGCCCATATTCGACGGACCCATGTTTTAAAAAAAAAAATAAAAAAAAAAATAAAAATTTGGCGGTTGGCAATCTTATTCATTTAATTTGTTCCAAGTAGATTTGTTTACATCAATTTTTGAATATGATATCTCTCAAATGGCCGCCTCTGGCGTTGATGGCGTATTGTGCCCTTTTTGCAGCATTTTCCATCGTTTTCGCCAACATTTCGGCCGGAATAGCGGCTATTTCTTCACGAATGTTGTCCTTGAGCTCTTCTACGGTCCTTGGCTTGTTAACGTAAACCTTTGACTTCAAATGTCCCCACAAGAAAAAGTCAGCGGGCGTCAAATCGGGCGAACGCGGTGGCCAGTCCAAATCACCACTTTTCGACATCAAACGGCCCGGAAACAAATTCTTCAGAAAATCGATTGTTATGCGACTTGTGTGCGGTGGAGCGCCGTCTTGTTGAAACCAGAACTGCCTCATACGCTTTCGACGAATAATTGGCATCACAAAATTGGTCATCATGTCGCGATAACGCTCCTGGTTGATGGCCACAGCATGGCCATTTTCGTTTTGGAAGAAAAACGGCCCAATGACCGTTTTCGCACTAACGCCGCACCAAACTGTGACTTTTTCGTCATGAAGAGGCAATTCTTGAATCTCCTGAGGATTTTCAGTGGCGTAAATACGGCAATTTTGCTTATTTACGGTCCCATTCAATGTGAAATGGGCTTTATCGGACATGATAATTTTGTTCCAAAATTGCTCGTCATCATCGGCTATTTCGATGACTCGTTGGGCCCATTCCAATAGACGAGGCTTGTCCGCAGGCAACAATCTTTGCGTCAATTAAATTTTGTACGGGAACAAATGCAAATCAACGCGAATAATCCGTTGTAAAGTGGACCGAGCCATGCCCAACTGCTGAAAACGGCGTTTTTGGGATGTTCTTGGGGACCTCTCAACACTGGCTCGTACGGCAGCGATATTCTCGGCCGATCGCCTTGGTCGACTTTTATTTGGCCTCTTCGGATTAGAAAGAGCCTCACCAGTCGAAAATTTTTCGTATAAACGCTTAATGGTGTTCTTAGAAGGCGCACTTCTCACATTTTTTAATATTTTAAAAGCACGTTGAGTTTTCACAATTGACTTCTTCTGTTGAATGTAAATTTCAACTATTTTAGAGCGCTCGCGTGGCGTGTATTGTTCCATGGTAAAAATCTGCTTGGACTGACGCTTCAAACGCGGTATGTCATTAAGCGATCTGACATCTCTGTCAAAAGTTATGGCGTTGCCAGATGGGTCCGTCGAATATGGGCAACCCTGTATAGAAACTATTGAATATCACTGAAAAAAGTGAATCAAGCTAAAAGGTTATTATGTTGAAAAATAAAGAAAATGTATCCCAATTTTTTACTGCTTCTTTGTTAGGTCAGCCCATACGTAACTTACAATTAGTTGCTAGCAGGTTCGACTCCTCGGTTATATGAGGTGGTCCCAATGTGCGTTAATCGACTAACAACAACAACAACAACAACAAAAAAACGGATGAACCGGCTTTGCCCTCTTTTTATTCTCATCTCATGAATTAGACATGGGAGAGCTTCTCACATTCAGTGAGCTTTTACGCAGTCTATTTTTAGACTTACTCAACGGGAACTACAGTTTAACGAACCATTTACCAGACATGTTGATTTCTCGACTAATCAAAGTGTTCGTCAGACACATCGAGATGACCGCCGCTCAAATAATGTAAAATGGCTGTAGGCGGGATTGAACCCGCGATCATACGAACCAATACTTTTTATAGAATCGTCCAAAGCCCGTTTGCGGTGGTGCAAAAACATGAGGGACGTGGTGTGCAAGAAGGCACACGGTAAATCGTTAGGTTCTTGCGAAGTAACACTCTTGATCAAAGCACAACAAAAAATGCAAAATTATGGTTTTCTGAAGTCCATAGTTTAGAAATTATAGGCGGACTATTGTTTTTTTTTTTTTTTTTTTTTTTTAAATCGATCAATTTTTATGTGTGGTACCCTAAATGGAGCCAGTAATACAGACAAAAGAAAATTCACAGAACTGACTTTACTAAATGGCTCGTGATTGCTATAAATCATAATGAATTTAGTCTTCCTGAAGGAATGATATTAGTATAAGAATATGTAGATTAAATTAGCTAATTTATATAGGAGTTACTAGAGAAAGCCATGTTACCCAGTTGATTTATTCATATTTTATCAGTCATTACACTTGACGCAAATTTAAGTAACTGCACAAAACACTGTTTCGATAAATAGGTTCATTTGTGCGGGAGATACTAGAACAGGTGCCGTCCATTTCGATTCTCAGGACTACATTTACCACGCGCATGTAGCGTGGCAAATTCTATTGAATTCAACACAAAGTTTTGAAATATGTATATGAAACTATGGATATATGGGTTAATAGGGTCTATGGTGAATGTGGCTCCAAAAGGGAAGTGATACATGGTCAGTTTTCTCAAGGTTTGCAAAGAACTATCAATCAATATAATGGACAAAAATGTAGGCTACTGAATACACTCTACTAATTGCAAATTTCCGAGGTAAGAGTGAATTTCGGAAAAAAGGTCAATCTGTGTGAGAGGTACCGAAAGGGGTGCGGCTATGCGCCCCATTTTCTCTACACAGTCCACTTTCACAAATGCTAGGTGCATATAAAATTTCAATTAATTTGGTGCAACTAAATAAATTTATAAATAATTTATAATTTATAAATTTATTTATAATTTATAAATAATATATTTACGAATGAGACTTTACCATCAACGATTAAACTTCGAAAAACCGGTCGAGATACAAGAAGGAGTGGCTTGATACAGCCCATTTACAATCTCCAGCAAAATATTAGGTTGTCCAACGTTTTAAGATGTTTTATAAAAACATGTGACTGTGACTGCAGCTACCAACCAACCAACCAGACAGATGGCTCAATCTATTTAAAAAGTCATGAAATGTGTTCGGTCAAAAGATACTTGACATTTTAAAAGCTTCATTCTGAGTATTTTTATTATATTACTTCGGATGAAAGTACAAATAATGTGAATTCATATCTAGGACATTGGATGATCTAATAAATGTAATGACGCTTTGACAGCTAGCTCTAGCACATGAGATATCGCTTAATAAATGTTCGAAAATATCCAATGTAGTCAATCAATAGTTAAGATTGATTTGAATGTCTCTTATTAACAATATTATTTTCCACCTGACAACTCAACTTTTTCAGTTGTGTCGTTAAATTCAAAATAGTCCGTTTGACATATTATATTGAATGATGTATTGGTTGACAGTACATTAAGTATTTATATTCAAGATTGCATACATTTCCGCTGAAATTGCCAAGAAACTACTTAAGTAAATTCCTATGTTGAATCCATATTTATGCATCCTAATTCCAGAATTAAATCTTAAATGATATTGGTTGTATAAAAAAGTCTCCGCCGTTTTACAAAAGATGACCCACTATTAAGTATTGTTGAACGTGTCAAAAGTAAAAGGTCACAAAGTTGGACATCTGGCAACATCATAACCGAGAAATATTATCGATTTTGTTTCAAACTTCATCGAATAAGCGTCATAAGCAGGAACTTTTGTTTTACTTTTTTAATCTGAAAAATATGCAGCTGGGACGCATCGATTACTTGTGCAAGTATATAGCAAAGCTAAGAGAAATTGTCGTCAGTGGTTTCAAAACTATAAGAATGGTGAGCTGGACGTTGAAGATAAGGAAAGTAGCGGAAGGCCAAAAATAAACGAACGACTTTTACCCCAAATGATTTTTAAGCCGTAAGGTGTCCAGTTCGAAAATACGAAGGAGAACGAATCAAGGGCATTACGTGGAACTCAAACATTCATAACATCAAATATTCATAAAAAAACTCATATTGTGAATTTGGTGCGATCAACTTTTTGTTGTTTATTATGATTTGCCCAAGCCGAATGAAACACTTCTAGAGATCTCTACCATACAAAATTGGTGAGATTGAGCGTAGCACTTAAAGAAAACAAAACGCGCACTGCTCAAAACACGGTATTGCATGATAATTTTCGTTCATATCCTGTGGCGCCTTCCAATTGGGAAATCCTATTCGTATGTTGCCAAAAAGATGAGAAAAGGCAGTGGCTAAAAATGACGAAATCTTGCTTGAATTCCGAATATATTATAACTTCTTTTTATTAATTTCTGAGAAATCCGGTTTAACGAAAATACCATTCTTGTATGCACTGGCATTCGGTTTCGGACAAAAAAAAAAAAACGTTTCGGTTTTGAATTACATAATCCATACCTTCAGGTAGATGACCTCGAATAAAAATAACAAAGCAAGCCTCAGATTTTCAACAAAATTTTTCCATACTCCTAACTGCCACCCTAATGTACATATATATATTCACTCATGTGTGTACGTGCACAGTCATATACACTCGTAGTTTACTTCTCCCTTGAATTCATAATGACTACAAAAAAAAGTAAAATAAAAGCAAATTATATCCCAGCAATTTCCAAACACTGAATTACGCAACGTCAAATAATCAAAAAAGTTTTCCCAGCAAGGATTTCACTTACTGCTGCGGAAATATTTTGGATTAAAGTTAGATTTTGAATAACACGCCACCCTTCAATAATCAGTAGGGAAAATACTTTAATTTTAAAAACATGCGACGTTATTACAACCTAAAATGTTGAGTGTATTTGTGGAATGGCGAAGTTGTGTAAAGTTCGTCATTGCCCTTATAACGCCTTGAATAAAAAACCATCCTTTGTGTAGTGCTTTGGGTTTCCGCTATAAGACGTATATATGTCTTCTCAGCCGATATACATCAGCCAAATTCGTGTATGCCAAGCGACTTTTTCATATAGAGACTGACTTTCACAATATGAACTAAAAGTTGCAAAATAATGTATCCACGACAAGGAATGCAAAGAAAAGGGACATTGAATATTTTAAAAGAAAAAGGTATAAAACTAATTGATTAATTATTCAAACTAATCAAACAAAATACATTTTAATTAACCATTATTTTATTATTAATTAGAGTATTGAATAGTCAATACTTAAATAATTGAATATTGCATATTTTATATTTTGTATTATAAACCTCTCAAAATGTTCCAAAATATACGCAGATGAAAATTCTGTCCCTGAGATTTTTTTTTTTGCGTTAACTCATGTGACACTTTAGCTTCTTTTCGTATCCAGCCTTATTCCAGGGGCATTTTGTTTGTACAATATTCCGCTCATGAGTAACAGAAACAGTGCTTACACGACGGCAGGACTTGACGATTTCCAGTAATTTACTGGCATTTTCGACAATTGGCCTTCCAGAGTGTTGCATTTTTGACATCAAATTACGGTATCGATAAAACCAAAATCGATTATTATGATTATTTGTATTTGATTTGATTAACCATAAACAATTGGGTCTAGGCATAGGTATAAAACTATTCGTGAAATAGGCATTGGCGTTGCTCTGGTAGTAAGAAATATTTGAAACCAGAAATTAAATGCCGAAAATTTTTTTCCTCAATCAATCAATGCCTTGTGCAGGTCCAGTATATTATAAAAGTCAAAGTCATTATTCAGTCATGTGTTAATCAATCAGATGTCCTTTCCAGTCTGTTAAACGCTTCGTCTAATTCA
This sequence comes from Philornis downsi, assembly GCA_019455685.1. NCBI lineage: Eukaryota > Metazoa > Arthropoda > Insecta > Diptera > Muscidae > Philornis > Philornis downsi. Next base: position 1,575,897 of record JAHXMU010000391.1, read on the forward strand.
GTATATTTAGTCCAAGTTTCTTCAAATTATTCTCTCAGAAATATTGCCCTTTATTACGCAAACTTTCCAAAAAAAAAAAAGCTGTTACATAAAGATGCAAAGAAGCGAAAATTATTCCTGATTACGGCCTGTTTTATCGTACTTACCAAAATTTTTTGTTCTTATTGACAGATAATCCAATTTCAGACCTGAAAATAGTTGGCACACCGCACTGGCGGATGTTATTGATGATGTCCGGTGTGAGGTAGATGCCGATAAGGCAACAAAACTTGTTTTACTGGACGATTCAACATAGTCGAGTCAGGCAGTAAAGTGGCTTATTATCACAGACTAGGAACCATTTAATAGACTTGTCGATTACTCGACTACTCTAAGTGTCCGGTCACACACATCGAGGTGACATTTACATATTTATATATAGGTATATTTATAAAAAATTATTTTTTATTAAAATATTACCACTAGCGAAACATTGTTATATTATTGAGAAAATTCTATGCACATGTCAACATTCGGTGTCATCGACATATTCAAATATGCAGAAGAAATTGGACTACAGTGGAACTGTTTATTGTAAATATAAATATGCCGTAAATATAACAAACTTGATAAATGTACATAGAATAATAAAATATTAAACACATCTGTATGCGATAGGCAACAGCAATGAAACTACGATTACTTCAATATATACATAAATTTTCAGAATTGTCACACTACCATAGAACGGGGCGACATTCATGGCATTCTGAAGTACTTAAAACTGTTTTGTGGCCAGCAAATTTCCATTTTTGTGGTGTGGGATTGCTCTCAGAGAAACCTCACCTTATTATCTCTTATTCTTGTCTTGCTTGATTCATACGGTATGAAAATCGATAACAAGATAAGGTAGAAAAACAAAAAGCAATTGTTACGTACCCAAAATTATACAGACGACATTCATTCATGTGACGCAATACAACATTTGTATTTCAAACTTGTTCCATTTATAGATGTAATGTAATATCTATTTGTGTGTTTGGATGTGTGTGTGTGTCCGCGAATGTTAACTATATCTGATCTGGCACTTGCTCTATATAAAAAAAAATTATTTATCTACGATCATACATAGAAACCCCGTAGAAAAAAAACCAGAAACTAGCAAAAAATAAAAAATAAATAAATTATATAAATAATAAAATAAATAAAAACTAGTAATTGGCAAAAAAAAAATATGAATAAACCGCGTTTAGAAGTCCTTAATAAATTATTAATTTATTGATTGTGATTTATACCTAACGAATGCCACATCATATGGTATCATATCAATTTTGTACAAATAGTTAAGAATCACGTGACGAATATAAAATAAGTGCACATATACGGAGTAAATTTAATTTTAGCTTAAGTTGAATTTAAACCGGTTTGTCACCGGTTCGGACTCTAATACAAGAGGTGTTTGTTTGATTTAATAGCTTAGGACTGATTTGAGCTCAATTTGATTTGTCATTTCACAATGAATATTTGCACAAATTGCGAAAATTTGTTTCGACAACCGTGGTTCAGTTCCAAACTGCGACAATTCTTAGAAAAAATGTCTACTAAATGGGCTTCCAACAGGGACCGGTAGATTTTCATAGTTTGCGGTGGTTATGTTGTTTAATATTTTGTTAATTTCTCTGCTTTTTATTTTTCAGGCTATAAAGACAAATCATCATTGCTAGTTACACATTTGAGCAGCGTCTGCAAATTAGCGATATGGATGTTGTGTTGTGGTAGCGAAAAAATAGAAAAAAAATTATCTTCAACGAAGAGGCCGATTTTTGGGGAAAGGAATACGTCAATAAGCGAAAATTGCCAAGATTGGGACGATACCAATCCACAAAATTTTTCCCATTTCCTTAAATCCCGAATTCCGAATTTGTCGAGGTTCATTAAACCGAAGATTAGCTGTATTTTAATGATCCAAAAATGTTGAACTGAAAGATACTAAATGCTACTAAGTCTATTAGTTACAGCAAAAAAAGTGGATGAGATCAAACTTCAATAATACCATTTCCTACGAAATTATATAGGAACCTAATTATTAGGACGAAGAGTCCAGATTTGTTCAGATTTTTGCTAAACATTTCTATTTCCCATATCTCTTTGAATGAGGCACGCATTAACATTATCAAGTTTAACTAAAACTTTGCCGACCACATTTTCTAGGACGCTAAAAATATGTCCCCACATGTCCTTTGACAACTTTAGTACTATGGTTTGAAGGTGGTACAAATTGGCTGTACACAGTTTGATTTTAGTCCGAATGGAGCAAATGTCACATGGCTACAATTTGCCACCCAAAATTGTGCAGGTTGGAAAGCTATATTTCCGCAGATGGTTTTAATTGAATTTGATAATGTGTGAATGTGCTATCTGATAAATATGTTTTCATTATTGTAAAATTGCCTTGAAATTGTTATTCATTACTAACCTAAAGAAAACATCTTCTTTCCCGTCCCTAATTGAGCATTATTTGTTATTATCTACCTTAAGACAGATTCTAGTAAATAGGACAATAAATTTTTCAAAAAATTTTCTAGCAGACTGAATAATACTGCTAGAAAACTTTTTATTCATGAAATACTAAAAACCAAATACTAATTCAAAACCCTAGCGAATGATATCGATGATATTGCGTTTTCAACCAATTTTTCATTCTCGATAAAAAGTCTATTTACATTTCGAGACAAAATCAAAAAGTCTTCAAAAATGTTAATTTAAAAAAATGTTGAAAAAATTAGTGTCACTAATAAATGTACTTAATCTTAGTATGATATTCAATTTTTTTCTATTTGTGAATTGTCCTGTACTGTACAAGCAAATATAAACGATTTTCAATTACAGGATATTGCCTTCAGTGAAAGTTTTGATATCTTTAAAATAGAAATTACAATATCCTTTTCGTTCATAATATCTGTTTTATCAGAAGAAAAATATTCGAAGATTGGAGTTAGCTTTTCGTACAAAAATTGTATAGTGAGGCACGGAAAGATCTGATAGAATAGTGTCATCTGCCGAAGTAGAAACTTTTTGATATCGGAATGTCCGCAGATACTTAAAAAGAATATCTCAAGGAGCATGTTTCTTTGCCATTAGCAACAGTGGCATTGAAAACTCCATCATGTATTTATTTACAAATTACTTACTGCAATATTGCATCGTTTGCAAAGCCATTGTCGGACAATCCAAACGGGTCGCTGGTTGGTCCGCGACATTGAGCAGATTCATTATGAGCCGAGTCTTCATTACTGTTCAAATCCATAATGCTTGTTGTCTCTATAATTTGTAAAAGCGCCTTTAACGAACAATTCAAAATGTTCTGAATCTGATTTTTTTTACAAATGTGACAAAACTACTATTTCAAATATTTACGTACATATGCCAAAATAGAGTAAGATATCGACAATACGATAATAAAAATGTAAATATTATGCTGGTTAAATATAATTTTTTTTGTAACATTGTTGTATTTTGTTTACTCGCATTTTTGATGAAGAAATATTATTAGCTGAATTAATTAACCTCGAGATCTAGTGTTTATTTATTACACTGTGGAACATTTTTGGGGTTTTTGTCTGGGGGGTGAGAAATTCCAAGTCAGGGTGATGGTACTAGGTCAGTATAGTAAAATCCTCAAAGGGTTTCGCGTTCGTATGTGTCAGTTTTTTTTTTATGACCTTTTACATTTTCTCAGAATTAAAAAAAAGTAATAAACAAAAGGTTATTTAATTTTTATGGTTGCTGTAAAAAACTGAAAAGCGGTCATAAATGTGCGCGGACAATTAAAAGGAAAAAAGGAAAGTGCACTTTTGTAATTATTTGGGTTTCTTCTGTTGGCTACCTGCATGATTTTTTTACACAAATTGCACCCACATTCATGTGTGGCCATGTTTTAGAACGTCAGTAAAATATTGAAAAAATACGTATACGTAATATTTTTTACAACTAAGCGAAAAAACATCAAGATAAGGAAAACCAGTCAGTCAAAAACCACAGTCGTTTTCAAATACATACATTTTTGTTTCATCGCTCCACAAAATGTTTTGCCATTTTTTTCACCGTCTCCTCCGGACCAATTGGAATGACTTCTTCCCAATGCCAATCTAACCTTTAAATTTGTTTGTCTAAGCAAAGGAACTCTTCTGGCTATCCGTCCTGGTAAATGTACTTTTTGTAGTCTAGGACGAACCATTCGCAATGAAATTATATTTCCAATTTTTGGTGAAATCACTCTTGAAAACACAAACAGGTCCTTCTTCGCAAGTGTTACAATACGGATATCTGTTGTTTTTGAAGTTTTTTTTTTTGGGTCTTCCGCGAGTTTCGACGGGCTTTTTAGGCTTTAAAGCAAAGCAGCGAAGATTTTGGCCACTTTCTCTTAGTCTTGAAACAATTTTCCTCCGGAGAACAATGGCTTTTTCGACCCATGGCTGATTTTTTTACTATATATTTTGTTATGAATAACAAGTAACAGTAAACTAACTAACATTTTGTTTACTTTCCGTTGAAGTAGCTCAAATTAAACATAAAGCAAAAATAGGCAGGTGTACTCATTTTTTAGGCCATATCGCACCCTAAATACAAAAGGGGCACAACACAAAAATTGTCAAAATCTACTTTTTCCCATAAACTGATTCACATTACACATCTCTAACTACTATAAAAATTTCCGTTTCATTACTATCTTCTTTAACTGGAAAAATGCCGTTATGTCTATTTTTATGTCAAGTGTGTTGCTTCTGCACGATCAACTAAAGAGAGTTATTTTTAGTTGCGTTTACGTGCTCAAGAACGACTGATTACTTTTATTACACATAAAGACATAAACATAATATAAAATTGAAAAACCTTCTTCAATATTGCATTTTTTCATAATGGAACAATATTTTCTTTAAATATTGCAACCATTTTTATATAAACGGTTTTTTGCCTCTACTGAATAATAGAGTATTTTGAGTTGTGCCCCTTTTGTATTTAGGGTGCGATATGTGCATATACAATAAAAAAAAAAATAAAAACAAGTGAAATACATTAATTAAAAAAAAGTTATTTGAATTTCTTGTTGTACTGCAATTGGTGCGCCACCCTGCATATACAAATCAATATTAGCCTGTGTGCTGAGTATAAACTTTTCATCCGGTCATGGTATTGGAGTATTCTTATCATAAGTTTACTAAATTTATAAATTATTATTATTATTTATAAATTTGTTATTATTATCATAAATTTATTTAATTCATTAATATGAATTTGTTAATTATTGAAGCTTTGCTCTTAGGAATTCTGGACAGACTATTAATATTTGCTAAATTGACCAATTTATATGGGTGGTATCAGTCTATTTTCGTTCACAAAACTAAGTCTACTAAATAAATTAAAAAGAAATAAGATACAAATTTAAGAATATATGAATTAAACTAGGTAATTTATATGAAAGTCACCCCAGAGTCGATTTTTTAAGTTTTGCCATTGAATATAAAATAATAACATTTTAATAATAAGGCCAATTAGTATGGGAGATACCAGAAGAGGCGAACCAATATCCCCACCTTCATTCTCAATTCTTCAAAGATATAAACCTAGAAATATATGGGTTAAATCGGTCGTCTATATGGGAGATACCAAATGGAGCATGACTAATCGGTCGATTCTTTTTTATTTTACGAACTATTACAAGAGCAACACATTAGCCAACAATTCAGATTGCTGCTGTCTACCCATTAGGAATTACAGAGGAAAACTTAGTTTCAGAAAATCAGTCATTTCGTATGAGAAGGCGTAGGTTGATATAGCCTATTTATAATCCTCTATGATCTGGCAAAATATTAGGCCAAGCTTTAAGAAGTTTTACGCCAATTGTCACGTCTGCAAGCCAGCCACTCAACCAGACACCGCTCAATTGAATTAAAAACTGGTAAAATACATACATTTTGACAAAAGATACTTGATCCTTTAGACGCTTCATTCTAGGTGTTAAATTTCTGCGGAGTCATTCCTTCGGATAAAAGTATAAAAATATAAAAACATTTTTAGCCGTTTTAGCCTGACGTTATTATAAGTAACCCACTTTTCATCACAAGTCACCATCCGCTTCAGAAACAGGTCGATTTTGCAACAATTCGCAGATGGAAATTCAGTCTATGAAGTCTTTTTGCGTTAACTCGTTTCCCACCCATACACCAAGCTTCTTTTTGCATCCAGCCTTATTCAAGTGGTTCTAAACGGGTTTTCCAGCATTGTTTAGTTTCTGAGCAATCGAAACAGTGCTTATATGATAGTCGAACTTGATATGATAGCCGAACTATTAACATTTTCGACAACTGTTCTCCCCGATCGTAATGCAACTTTGACGCCTGGCTTGTGTTTTGTGAAAAGCTGTAAATATGGCGTCCATTTTTGACGGTCTCCCAAACAATACAGGTTCAAGCAATTGCAGAACTGTTTAAGTATTTCTTAGAGTACAAAATCTTTCTAACACCCTTTAGCGTAACCCGATTGCAGTTTCTCGTATATAACGTGGGATACAGATTACTAAAACCATATATTGGAAAAATAGGTTTCTTTTTACTGCAACTAACATTAAACCTTTACATCACATCTTTCCAGTACAAAATGACGACTGCGTTTATGATATTGTCATCTCTTCATATCACATGTCGTTTAGGTAAAGTGGACAGAACACAGAGGTAAGACAATAAAGGAAAGAAGCTCAGAAGGATAAAGCTGTTTGGTGTAAAATATCAAAATAAGAATTTGTGTCGGCCCAAAAATTCATTGCATAAAAAAGCATCAAATTTCACAAATGTCGTAACGAAAACAAGTGTACAAAAAAAGTTGTCCATTTCAGCGACACGCACACTGATATAGACACCATAAAAATACTAGACAACAGTTGGTCAGTCGGTCGGTCGATGTTTAGTTGGCTATATATAAGTAAGTGGCCTTCGAGTTGTTGCTGTTATTGTTGTCGATATTGTCATGGTGTTTTTGTTTGTGGTTCACACACAAAGCGAGATCCCAAAATAGCATTTGGTAGAACTTCAAAACAGGAAAAAAATAAAAACAAAAATTACCTTTTTTAGGGGCTCTAAACGCTAACTGCCATACACAGCCGACATACGAAAAGAAATTTATGTAATTTGAAAGCTTGCAATATGTAATATTTTGCTACTTGGTCTAAAACTACTTTGGGTAAAATGTAGACAAAGACAAATCAAATCCGTTGTGACGCATTTAGACCAAAGGTCAAGCTTTTTGATCATTTATATTAAGTATCACGCTCATTTCCAAAAAAATTGGAACATTTGTTGACAGTGGAAAATCGTTGGACCATTGTTTTTTACAAAATATAATCCAGGATGCAGAAAATGTCAAATCAAACACTAATGTCTTTTGGGGGGCAGATTTTCGGTATATCAAGGTATACCCGTGCAGTCGAGCATGATTATAACGAACTCGAATGGACCTGGCGTTTTGGTTCGTTATAAGCGAAGATCGCTATACTTCTTTTTTTCAAATGATAAAAAGAATTTTTAATGAATTTTTGACACGATCTGGCAACGCTGTAATGAGAAGCTGAACAATTTGCGCTCCTCTGAAAATTAATTAAAAAAAATTAAAAAGTGTAGTTATTTACAATTAATCTCAATAAATTCTGTGGATAATTGTTTAAAATACTTGGTGTCGCATACACAAATAAAAATTAACGCCTTATTTGTGCAAAATTGATTACTTCTGTCTGCTATTGTGAGTCTGTGCATTGTTGGACTGTGTGCAAGCTATGGCGCCAAATATCAAAATATCTATTTGCCCAGTTTGCAAGAAAAATATTCGGAAGACGGAGTATAGCATTGGGTGGGTGTAAAAGCTGCAACAATTATTTCCATCCAAAATGCATCAACATTAGTGACAGTGAAGTAAGAACTAATAAGTCACTTGTTTATACCTACATTGATTATGGTGCACAAAGAAAAAGCGGACAGGGTTTGGAGCTGGCGAAGAAAATGAAAATTCTAATGGAAGAGCGACTGAAGACATTCGCGGCAGAGTTCCAAACAATGATAGATGGAGTTGTGGAAACGCTGTGGGTGGAATTTTTAGACAGCTTAAAGAAAGTGACGGAAGATGTAATTGTCTGCAAGAAGCAACTTATTGAAGCTGAGCAGAAAAACAAGTTGCTTCAAGAGCATGTGGCAGTTCGCAAAAATGAATCGAAGGTTCTGAGGACACAAAACTGCATACTGCAAAGACATTTAAGCAGATCAGATAGATATACGCATAAATGGTTTGCCGCGGGGAATTCATGATCTAAGGGAACCCGTCATTAGAATAGCAGAGATTTGTAATGTTCCCCTAAATTCTGCGGAAATTCACCACTGCTGTTACATTAATGGCGGAAAAACGGTATTGGTTAAATTTAATTCTGTCCACACAAGGGATTCCATTATGGCGAGCTTTTATCATTCGAATCCCGTCCGACTAAAGGATGTTATAAGCGGTAATGTTCAGTCCCGGATATACTTGAATGATAACCTTACATCTGCTGCTTTGAAATTAGTCCATGTTTGGAAAAGGCTACGAGGGTGTGACAAAGTAAGAAAGTATACTTTAATTAATGGCGACATACCAAAGACAGGAATTACGTTGGTCAATGGGTTGACGAAAGTATTGGATGCTAGCCAATGTAAGAGGTTGCTTGCCGATGAGTGTCAAGATCCACCTGCTGTTGAAGTAGTACTTTCTGATTGTTAGGATAACTTTTGTATTGTAACATTTTTGTATATTATTTTATTGTATATTTATTTTAATTAATTTTCTTGGGTATTTATGTCAGGTTATTCAGTTTTTTTGCTATGAATAATTGTGTATTAGGAAATATTGTTCATGATAATTCGTATCTACGCTCAAAACTTACTGCACTCGTAAGCAATTTAAATATTGGCCACTTCAATTGCCAAAGTTTTAATCTTTGCGAAAGATCCACTAAACTTTCGGAAATTAAAAATATCTTTGAAGAATGCTCGCTTGATGTCATTGGTGTTAGTGAGACTTGGTTAAAACCGTCTGTACCATCTAACAAAATATCTGTCTCTGGATATTCTTGTTGTCGGAATGATCGTCCCAGCCAAAGAGGTGGCGGAGTTGCATTGTATGTTTCAAACTCCGTTGAATATAAAGTAGTTTTAAGGAGTGACAACTATGGTGTACTTGAATGCTTGTTTGTGGAATTGTTGCTTGGTAGAAGAAAAGTATTAGTTGGAGTTGTTTATCTACCGCATGGTGATTTTGAACTATTTGAGAACTATATTTCCGACTTGCTGGTTCAGTACTCAGATGTTATTATAATGGGTGATTTTAATTGTAATTTGTTTGATATTTTGAAGTCGCATGGTGTTAGAGAAGCAAGCAGGAGAATGAATATGGTGGTTTGACATAATTCTTTGCCTACACCTTTTAATGTATCTCATAAATCTACTTCGCTAATGGATTTTTTCCTTATTTCGTCACCAGATCTTATAGCTGATTCTGGTCAATTTATTTGCCCAAGCATTTCTAACCATGCTTGTATTTTTATCTCCATTGATATAGCTGTTAGAAACAAGGAATATTTTTATGAATTTATTGACTACAAAGCTGTGAATTCGGATACCTTGCGTGATTTCATAAGTTCCATAGATTTTTCACAATTATACACTACAAACAATGTCGACATGCAACTTATGGGTCTATTACGGAAGGCAACCAAACTTCAGTTGCGTTGCCAGTTGCCAAATTTGCATTACGGTTGGCAACTGATGGCAACCTCAGCTGCCTTAACATGTGTTTTGCGGCAACTAGTTAGTTGTGGTTGCTGCTGTGTTGTGTAGAGAACAAATTTGGTATATAAAAAAGGTAAATAAATTTTTTAAAGAAATTAGTGATAATATCAACATAAATGTGTGTTTTTGTGTAATTGTAGGCTTCCATGATGGTTAAAATTACAAGCAAACAACAATTTAAAATGTTAATTGCTCAAATGGAAGCTAACCTAAATTTAGCACGAGGAATCCGGCTGTTTGGGGAAACTAATAGCACCACCGACCAGGTTTTAATGTTTCTACTAAGTATTCAACGGCATCTTTTGGAAGACGAAAATATTCCTTAAAACTAAGAAAATCAGTTGATTACTGAGAATTATTTTAAACACAAAAAAACATATACTTACAGTGCATTTGGCAATTCTACTGGATTCGAATGGTCTCTCAAACGTCTTCTAATTGATGCCACGTCCTGAACATCGTTTTCTTGGTCAAAAAAAAGTTCAACAGAGCTAATCATCGTACATAATTGTATGCACTTTTTGTTTGTTTACAATATTTTCAGTTGCCGAAATGTAAAACACTATTATCGACGGCAACTACCAACAGTTGCCATACATAATACCAATTATTATTTTGGTTGCGTTGCCAGCTGACAACGCAACTGAAGTTTGGTTGCCTTCCGTAATAGACCCATTAATGTTTTTATTTCTTGCCTTTCATCGATACATACTATTTTCCCACTTAAAAGAAAATTAGTTCCTGCTTTTAAGGATAACTGGATTAATTCTCCAAATTTAACGTATTATGCGTCAATTCGCGATCTGGCTTATAAAGCATATTTGGAAGATAAAACTGAAATTAATTGGAAAAAATTTTGCAGGGCAAGGAATAAGGCTAAATCTGTGATCAGAAAGGGAAAGATTGATGCACATTCCAAGGCATTTAGGTGTAAATCAACGAAAGGATTGTGGAATTTATTAAGAACTAATGGGTTCTCTTCAGACAAATCTTTTCCGAGTGAAGTGAATGTTAATGAACTCAATGAGGCGTTTGTAAGCTATCAATTGGATTCATATAGTGATAATGTTATGAATTTCCCGCGGTGGGAGAATGGTTTTTCGTTTCAATGTGTTGAGCTATGGGACTTGGAGAAAGCGTTTCTAATGATTAAGTCCAATGCAGCCGGTTGTGACGGATTTTCTTTAAAATTTTTAAAATTTGTACTCCCATTTGTCGATGTACGATTGCTGTTGTGTTTTTACAAAATATATTCTAACCAATGTCCGCGTTTCCTATACGAATCTTTTAAATTTTGTCATTCCGTTCGTAGAAGGCAATTGTTTATCCCCAAACTTTGCCATCTTACAGCACGATCTTTTAATGTAATAGTAGCTCGTAGCTATAATACATTGCCAAATGAGCTTAGAAATTTAAATGTATCATACACAACATTTCGTAATAGACTTATCTATCATATGCAGTTGACGTAGGTGAATATTCTTTACATCTTACATCTTCTTTGACATCTTAATGCTTGCATTTACGAGTGATATTTATTAATTATTGGTGTATTTATTGGTTGATATTAAATGTATGATTTTATGTGATCAATTTTTATGTTGTATACATTTTTACATTTACTTTGGAGTAGCATTTATTTCAATTTATGCATTTTATTGTGATTTACCAACAAAAAAAAAAAAAAAAAAAAAAACTTGCAATTTGGCCTGACCTACATATATACATTATTCAATATTTAAATTTTTTCATTATTTCTATTTCCCTTCATATCGCCTACTTTGGGGTGCACTTCAATTTGAGCGTTATGGGTAATTAGTTACTAGTTAATTTAATTTTATATTCTAAGTTATATTTTGTTTTTCAAATTCAAATAGTATTTACATATGTTTTATGCATTTTGTAATTTGTTTAATATTGGCCAAAAGGCTTTTAGTTACAATACTGTTCAATAAATTAAATGAATTTCAAGATTTCAATTCAATATAATTGGAACACATTCGAGTGAAAAAAATTAATCGCTGATAGAAGTCAAAAAGGAATCCAATATATTAAAAAGTTTAAATATTTGGTGAACATTTGTCTTTATTATTTCACTTTCAGCAAATGAGTGCAACTTTCGATGAATTGTGCACACCGAATTTCTAATTTCAAAGTTAGAAGGAATTTATACTTCTTCGTCTTCATTTTCTTCTTCAGATTCTTCATTACATCTGCTATCTTCACAATCGACAGCTGTATATTTTTCAAAAATAAGACCATTCGGTAGATATCGTAAGAAAGATAAGATTTTGTACTTAGTATACCACCAGCAAAGAGAAATTATGACATATTTAACAGTTAGTGTGCGATAAGGGCGAAAGCGCAAGACAGGCGGCTGAAAACGTGAAGTGTTTATAACCAATTTATAGTTAATAGCCAATTACACGCCGTTTTGGTTTTGTCGATTCCATTCCGAAATGTCGATAAAATAATTGAAATTGTCAAGTCCGACCGTCATGTAAGCATTATGTCGATTGGCCAGGAGCTAAACATTGCACAAAAATTTGGAACCACTTGAATAAGGATGGGCACGACAAGCACCTTGAAGTGAGGGTGCCACACAAGTTTCCCTAAAAATTTTTCATAGCATAAATTTTCATTTGGGAATCGTTGCTGATTCGCAACAAATTCGACCCATTTCTGAAGCTGATAGTGACTAGTGATAAAAAGTGGGTCACTTATGGCAACGTCAAGCGAAAACTGTCATGATCAAATCGCGGTGAGAGGGCGGTAACGATTGCCATGCCAGGATTGATAATGAGGAAGATTTCGCTGTGCGTTTGGTTTGATTGGCAGGACATCATCTACTGTAAGCTGTTCCTCTACGTCCTTTCGAACTACTTCCCCGATTAAAAGTGCGCCTAAACTCTGGGGCTCTGAATCTGGATGGCTGTATGCTTTTCTAGATATTCGAGATTTCCTATTCCAACACCGCAAGAATTTTTTATTGTCGCACCACTTTCCTTTAAGTTGAATGCGTTTGCAGTAATTTTTAATAGAGAATACGAAATAATTTATGCTACATTTGTAAAATTCGATCCACTACAGCTGTTGTATTTTGCTTAGTATTTTACCATTCTACGATGACATCAAACTAAAGCAATTCCTCGAATTTCCTCAAAATGCACATAAAAGTATCTAAGAATCGTCTGAATTTATTGAAATTGTACTCAGCAGTTTTTTATATAAATAGTTAAACGCCCAAAAGTGAGTTTTTGATGCCAGCCTAATGCAGGCAAACATGCACACGCTGTACGAAGCAACTAAATGAGGTTAGTGTTGTTGCTGTGGCTGTTGCCAAACTTGGCAAACTCAATCAATTGGGAAATATAATTAATGTTTTTGGACCTCCACTTGAAAAGACTTCGTCTCACTGGTTTTGTGTATGGATTGAATTGGCATTTTTCTTTCTTTTTTTAAAAAGTGCTCGTTTTTGTTTTCTGAAAAATCTCATCAAATTGCTCTAATATTAAGTGGAAAAGATAAAATAAAATAAAATTATAGCGTGAGCATCACCTCCACTTCATTTTCCGAGTGCGACAGCGATAACAACAGAGGGTGAAATGATGACGCTAATATATGATTATTGACAAATCCGGCGAACTGTCTACGTCTAGCTTGTATATATATACATGTACCTATATATATATACATACATATATATATATATATATATGTATGTATGTATGTATGTATATACAGTGATGTGAAAAACAGCATAAGAACCCTTATACGCATACTACGCAACAATAATATTTGATCAGAAAATAAGTAAAACGAGAGAATTGCTCATAAATAACTGTATTAATTTTCAGCTAATATATTACAGAAACAATATATGTATATATTTACATATATATACCTATATAGTATATATATGGGAAATCTTTTTCTTTTTTTCTTTGAATATTACCCAAATATAAAATTTTCAATAAAATGATAGATTTTTTACTGAAAGAAACTTACTCCGCTTTTTAAGAGCAGTATAGGAATTTCAATCTTTTTTCATTCGAAAAATTCACTTTCCGTGCCTTAAACCCTCTTTCTAATCTTATTACTATTTAATTTTCAAGTTCACAAATGCATTGTCGAACTCACTGCGACGTAAAAATGTATATTATTCAGCCTTCAGACTATTCAGTGTTGGAAATCACTGAAAAACATTTTTCTTGTGATAGTAAGGAAACACTTAAATTACTATACCATGCCAAGTCCCTTAAATCAATTGGATATCGCTATGTTTATGCCAAAAACGAGAGGGTGTCCTGCAAAAAAAGTGAAATCTCCAAGCAGATACTTATACGTTGCGAAGAGGATGTGGACAATATGTTGTTGAATGCTACCACAAATAAACATTGGTCAAGAAGATCTATGGTGCAGAACAGAGAGGTCCGTGAGGCAGTTGATTTAGATGATGGCGAACGAAGATGGTGCGTTGCTTGTTTCTCCTTAATTTGTAGTATATTGCTAAGTTAAAACCTTTTTTTTTATTTCTAATGGTAAATCACAAATATTTTAATAGAATTTCTGAATTTTCAAAGTTTATTGTGAACAATCTAAACAAAGATTATCTATTATTACTAAGTGTAAATGTTAGAAGTGTTTCATCGATTGATAAGTTTAATAAATTCAAGTCTTTAATAGCAAGTTTGTCTATTCTACCGGATATAATTTCAATACAAGAAACTTGATTTCGGTCAGATTTAACCCAGCTGTATGGAATTCCTGGATATAGTTGTGTACATTGTTGTAGAGATGATAGTTACGGTGGTACTTCATTATATGTGAAGAATAATTGGAAACATAGTGTTGAAGTTTGCAAAAGTGAGGGATATGTTGAATATATATGCATTAAATTGTTGAACTTTAAAATTGAAAGCAAACCGTTGAATATATTTTCTTTTTACAGGTCTCAAAAGTGCAGTGTAACAAATTTTCTAAATAGCTTGGAAAACAATCATAGTAATTTTGCTAGTTGTCCGATTATAATTGTTGGTGACTCTAACGTTGACATGTTTCGTAATCCACATTTTAATGAGTTGTTGTCTACGTTCAATAATTATGACTGCGAAAGTGCTCATACATTTGTTACAAGGCCTATCACGGAAACATGTATTGATCAGCATATTAATTCCATTAAGAGGAAAGTAGCGCCAGCAATTGGGATTCTCTTTAAGTTAAAAAATAAATTAGATGTAAAAACGAAACTTGTCATATATCAGTCTCTAATACATGCTCATTTTAGTTACATGGCCATAGTCTACGCACACAATAAGAGCAGCAACTCATTAAAATCACTACAACGTATGCAAAACAAAGCTTTGAAAATTGTGTTCAGTTTACCAATGAGATATTCGACAGCTGCACTTTTTAGACATGTGTGTTCAGATATAATGCCGATTTCGGGCCTGAATTTGTATCAAGTTTTGATGTTTGTTTTTAAATGCATTCACAGTATTGGGTACCACACTATATCTTTTCAGCTAAATCAATCTCACGTTAATACGAGAAATAGAAATAATATTAGAATTCCACTTTGCAGGTTGGAAAAGACCAAGCAGCGCATAGATTACGTAGGTGCGCTTAAATATAATAATCTTCCTGCAAGTTTGAAAAGTATTGATCAGATTGGGTTGTTTAAAACAACAAACATAACATCATTAAGTATAATGATGTTGAAACACTTTTAACGTAATGTATATATTTACATACATATAATTTTAAATAATTATAAATTAATAGGAAAATAAAAGTAATGTAGTAAATTTTCGTACATAGGATTTTATCGAGTGCTAACTTGCCCCAAAATAAGCCTATAGGTGCTGGGGCCTCAACTTAAAAAAAAAAAAAAAAAAAAAAAAAAAAAAAAAAAAAAAAAAAAAAA
>JAHXMU010000391.1:1591764-1656233 GCA_019455685.1 Philornis downsi
GTTGTTTAAAACAACATGCAAAGAGTATATACTTAATGATGTTGAAATACTTTTAACGTAATGTATATATTTACATACATATAATTTTAAATAATTATAAATTAATAGAAAAATAAAAGTAATGTAGTAATTTTCTTACATAGGATTTTATCGAGTGCTAACTTGCCCCAAAATAAGCCTATAGGCGCTGGGGCCTCAATTATATTGTATTATAAAATATTGTACAAATGAACTGAATAATAAAAAAAAAAAAAAAAAAAAAAAAAAAAAATATATAGTACTGTGTGGTGGAAAAATTTGGCTTCAAATTCCATGACTTTTTTATACGGAATTTCAGTGTGAAAAGCCAACATCGCACCAGCCTTAAGATATATTTACTTAGCCTGGCAACCGCCATTAGCAGCCCTTTCACCTTTGTTCTTTAATGCAAATGCTTTTGATTGGATTGGCTGACATTTCACCATGCCACGTCTTATACATTTTAATTTAATTTAATTTAATTTATTTTTCAGGATTGTAATTTTAACCCTTAAAGCCGATTTGATTAAATTACAATATTACAACGTATCTTCTCCATAATTCAATAACAAATGCATTATACAACTTTACAATACTAATGTTATAAAAAAGTTAATGTATCTTAATACCAGAAAAATATGATTTAAAATACGGAGTTATAACATTAATTGGAATTTAGAGCTACTCCAAAATTTAATAACATATTAAATGGTAAAATATAGTAACTTCAAGTAATTTTTAGGATTTATTTAATTAGGATTTATTTAACTAAGTAATTGAGATGCTATACAAGCAATGGCCAAAAAAAAAAAAAAGGAAGGAAAAAATAATAAGTTTAGCAATAATAATTTCCCCGTTCAGAATGAAAAGAAATATGGACAGCAAACTATCTAACGGCAATATCAAAGAAAAAAAGGGGTCAAGCTGATAATTATAGATGAGGAATATCATTGAAATACGCAAGAAGTCTCTTCTTGTAAGTGTTTTGGGATGAAGAAAAAATTTTTAATGTGTTTGGAAATTTGTTAAACTGCCTGGCTACTCTTACTTGAAAAGATGTGCTCATATAATATTTTGTGTTATGAATAATCAATTGATTAGTGCGAATTGATCGAGTGTATTTAAATAATTCTACAAGAAACAGCGGTGATTAATTTTTGATAAAATTAAAAAACAAAAGCAATGAACGAATACCTACAAAATTACGAAAAGAACAACCTAGAAATTGTATCACAAACGGAGACACGTGCACAATTTAATTCATGATGTTTTGATAGCCAATTCATGTTAGAATGTTTGAATTGTTGCCGTCGTTATTAATTTTTCACAGAAAACTGGGACTTAAAGAGAATGCCATTATGTTTGCACAATATTGAAAGCTTTCTTTGACGTGGTTAGAATGATCCGGTGATAATCTACCGGTGTCAAGAGCGTGATGCATTTTCGTGATTGGCTGCTGCAGTATTAACTGTTACATTTTTAGTCATCTGGCTTGGCCATCTTTACCCTGGCCAAGCCAAGATTGACAGTCGAGAAAGTGTTACAGCGTAGTTGGTGGAATTGGCAGGGAATCATAAACTATAAGCTTCTCCCCTACAATAAAACTCGTTAATTCTGAATACAGTCAACAATTGAACCATCTAAAAGAAGCAATTGTCCAGAAGCGGTCAGATTTGGCAAATAGGGGAGAAAATGTGTTCCATCAGGACATCGCCAAGCCGCAAACATCGGTGATAACTCGCAGGGAGCTCCCGCAGCTTGGTAGAGACGTTCTCATGCATCCACTTTAAAGTCTGGACCTAGCACCAAGTGAATATTACATATTCCGGTTTATTGCGAATATTTCGCTAATTAAAAATTCGCCTAAAGAGAAGCTTGTCAAGTTCGATTCGCTAACTAAAATTTTGCCTAAAGAGAAGCTTGTCAAATTCGATAGTCCCAGATTTCGACAATAGCAGCAATCGAATTATTATTATTATCCAATCATCGAACTAAATGGTGCATATTTGACCCTACATCTGATCATTCTAACTATGCAAAATAAAGCCTTCAGTGTCACGCAAAACGAATGGATTTATTTTCATTAAAGCTTACATCTATGTATACATGTAAACGGATAAGACAATTGTTGAGTGCTTTTATTAGTTTGCTTTTATTAGTGCTTTGAGTACTTTTGCTCAATGATGACACAATTTCAATTAATTGATAGTGTTATTTAAAAACACAGTATAAATGTCAGGGATAGGTGTTAAAATCAAGCTGTGAAAACACCAATCGGCATCGGCAGTACCTTTAATTTTTTGTATTTCGTACCAGCATTAGAAACATATTGTGTGTCCCGAATAACAGTAGACGACACGACATCACATCACTTTACGTTTCAAACCATGAAGCTGCTATATACACTTCTGGATGCACAAGGGGCATAAACGTATGTATGTATGTATGTATTGTAGTTATACGGCACTTTAGAAATTTCTCAGGTGTATAAACCTAAAGTTGAATAAACAATACCCACTCCATCAACAGCAACAGATTATGCGTTTAATCCAGCATGTCGGTATAAAATTGGCAAGCAATGAATGAACTCCAATAGCAGCGCTTGATACGTTTTATACCTACGGCTATTAAATTTTTTGTCTAAACTGGCAAATATAGTAGCAAATATTCAAGAAACCTTCTAGTAGCAAATATTCAAGAACAAAACAAATATTCAAAACCACTCACTTCTCCGTGAATGATATTTTCATGTTTCAATCATCCTTACGAAATATAAAACGTTTTACTGCTTTAAAAACTTTTAGTTGAAATATTTATATTTTTTCCAGAAGCGTTTGATTCTGGCTTTCGTTCCCACACCGAGTTGCCAGTTGTTTTGGGGAGTAATTAATATTAAGTGTTGACTTTTTTTATTTATATATGTTGTAGCAACAGTCGAATCATTGACTCTGTCGAAAGTTTCTGCCGCGTGGATACCGTTTTTGAGTTTAAAATTCGACAATAATTGTCGTAATGTTCTCCTTGTGTGACGACTAAAGTATTCAAAACGAAAAATCGGCCAGCCGTTTTTTAGTCTAAACCGGATTGTCAGTTTTTTTGAGGATCATTTTTCTCGAGCAACCAGTTGTTTCTCTTTGGTTAATCGGTTTCTGAGTAAATGCAAAAACGTTTAAAATTGTTCTTATTCAATGAAATATTTTTACCCTCAGTTGTGGGCATTTAAATAACAGAAAATCGTGGGAAGAATCAAACTACATATGCTATTTTGTTTTTAGACCACCGACAACACAACGACGGAATTCCGCAGATTTTTTTTTTTAATTTGAGCAATATTTTTTACACAGAAGTTATTTTTAATAGTTTTTCAGCTTTATTTAAAAAAAAACGGCGATGTGTAGACTAGTGGGAAACTACATTTTTATAATCACTAGTTTTCTCTAGAGTTAATAATTCTTAAAAAAAAAGTCGTAAAAATTGTTCAAATTTTCAAATGAATTTTTTATTTTATTTTGTATTTAAATAGAATTTAAAAATCATTTTTATTTTGTTATTTATTTATTCGTCATACAGCATTAACACAAGTTACATAATGACTAACAAAAGTCTTAACGTATAGAATCAGTAGGTACAAAAACATGTTTTTAAATTTTAAAAACAATTCCTTCATTTTTTTTTTTTTTTTTTTATTGCACAATTGCAACTATGCAGTTTGTTTGTGCTTTTTTTTTTTGTAGAAAACAACTTTTCCCGACAAAATTGGTATATTATATTATATATTATTATATTACTGCGCGTACACGCACATTCTTTCTGGGTTTATTCAGTAGTTCCAAAAAATTAAGCAATAGACCGCATATTGGTGGACTATCCCGCAATTATTTTCAAATTAAGACGTATTTTCTTTACAGAAAATTGCGTTTTTTGATCATTTAAAAACAAATGCCGATCCGGCACTCATACAACAGAAAAAAAATGTTATAATTTTTCGGGAAATTTCGCCGCTACCGAAAATCCTCTTAGAAAAAGGGGAACTTTTCTAAAATTAGGAACACTTTTCGTAACAAATTATTTCTAAATAATAAATAAATAAATAATATACTTGAATTTGGAACAAAACCCCCCGTATGTTAAATCAAAATCGTATGCAAATTTAAACTTATGGTCATTTAGAGAATTCGTAATTTAAAGATTTGGACAACCAAATTGGGACTATTGACTTGTTTTATCAAGGGTTATATATCTGGCGGCACGCGAATTGGGTCGCTCTTTTACCTCATCCGAATACTTATGCTAAAAATCATGGACACCATTTTGGCCATCTACTGATAGTTTATATTATCTAATGGCCATTGTAAAACATTTACCTCTATAACTATATATATCATTTCCAGTTTAAACTTTGCGACTACCCCAAGAAAATTAAAAATCTGCAAATTTATTTTAAACCCTGTGTAACTACATTTAAAAACGAAACAGTTACATTCCACAAATCAGATTATATTTCCAAAATTGTCGGTTTGTAGTTAATAAATATATGCTCATTTTTAGAAAATTTTAAATACATTTTTTTTATTATCCGCCCTATATTTTCTGCTCTTTCTTCAAAAAAAAAAAGAAAGAAACAAGCAAACGTACACCAATTTCTATAGACTGAAATCATGTTACTATGTTCTAATAACGTTTTTAATATTTTTTGAAGAAAGTAAAGGAAATATTTATATGAGATCAAATTTCCGACATTATAATCATCTGTCTTGAAAATTGCATTCTTCACACATATGAAGACACATTTGTGTAAAAAAATGTTCTATGAAGTAGCTTTGCCTTATAAAATACGTTTATGAAAATACTTTTGTATATAAAAATTTAACCATGAAATCATTGTTCTAAGCGAAACATGTATATGAGGGCACTACTTTCGTCTACGGAGAGCGGCAGAAAGAAATTCGGCGGCGGCGGCCGATATTCCAAAATTCCTTGCGTATAATATAATGGATACGTAAAGTAATTTTGATGCCGATTGTAACCATCTGAACGTATAAATTAGTAAAATAACAAAACGAACTCACCTTTCGAACTTGTATTCCTGTTTGATCGTTATTTTTAAATCCAAAAATTATTTGCGACAAATTGGTAATAGCAGCCGCCAACAGCAATCTTGTAATTAATTTGTAGTATGTGCTTTTAATTGCTGCGTTTTGTGGAAAGTTGACCGAGGGAAGCAGCGGATAGCCAGTAGTATTCTCCTAACCGCACCTATGGACTTCTTTCCGTTTTGTATTTGTTTTACCAAATTTCAACTCCGATTAATTTAAATGTCAATGTGTTACTTTTTTTTGTATATCAGCAAAGTTGTGGCTGCCAAATTGCTAATAGAAACAGCACCATATCACTTACTCATATGCACGTTTTCGTAAGTAGGTGGCCAAATAGTCGGGCAAAATGCACTCACACACGCACTTACGCACTCACTTTCTAAGTACTTGTACTCTTGCTTTAGTGCACCATTGATCAACAATTGTGTTATTTTTTTATCTATTAACGAGGGTGAGGGGGAATATTTGGTTAATAAAAAAAGAGTTGAAGGTGTTGCTTTTTAATCGTGTTTGTTGTTGTCTATTGTCTATGTTTTTGCTATTTTTGTGCGTAAAACAATGACGATGACGACGTTCTGATTGCTAAAAAATGTGATGTGTATTTAAGAAATAAACAGAAAGTGCATAAAACAAAATTGTTGCTCCGAAAAGACAGCTCTTCTGCCGCGTGCGCCTACCAAAGTACAATAGGACATTTAGTGAGATTTTTATGTACATATCGTTTTATTTTTAACTTGATCAAATTGGAATTCTTGGACAAATAAGAGCCCAGCTAGAATTTCCACTTCCTTTTCCCCACGATTCTTTCATTTTTGATTACCACACAATCCACACTCGCTCTCTTTGGCGTGCACTAGCTGTTTTGACAGCTCGTAGCGCAACGTCGAAAACATAACGGTTAACTGCTGAAACAGATTCTCGCGTTCATTTGGAGGTTATAGCCTTCGTCGTCAATACCCATTCATTAATCTACACAATACACACGCACACTACGATCCACACACCTACACAAGAGAGCGTAGCAGATAAGAAAAAAAAATAAAAATTAAAAAAGACGAAACACTTTAAACACCTATAATTTTTCAGATAAGACGAGAAAATTTGCGGCGGAAACGTTATTTATTTTGTCCACAACGCATCGCTGTTGTTACGAGACCCGGGCCACTTTCTAACATTTTCTAGTAATTATTATTTCATCAAAGCAGTTGCTGAAAAGAGAATATTGATTGTTTTACACTTCTAGTGCAGGAGCAGGTAGTTAGGTACACATTTTTTTCAGTAAAACGAACTATTTTTTTCACTTCACTACACACAACCAATAAACGATTTGTTGACCATCGTGCATTTCATTTAACTTTCACTAAGAAGCTGATTTGCAGAATCATTTACTTTTCTTAATGGAAATAAGATATGCAGTTCAATATCATTTTATACTTTGATTTAATTCAATTACTTTTTGCACTTCTGCTTAATTAGTATTCGAATACGACCTCTCTTGTTCCTCTTGCTATTGTGAAGGTACACGAATACCAAGTCCACAACACCACTTCATTCAACGACTTCTCTGCAACTAAGTGTGAACGAGAGAGAGATAACCAACAGGCACAATTTTGATACCAGAGGTGGGCATGGAAATTGTACCTTCAGCGATACCACTTGCGACATTAAAATGATGCAACGTTCTTGTGGTTGATTTAATTATTGTGCATCTCGAGCAACAAAAAACAAAATGAAACGTATCGTACTACTTAAACTAGCATTTAAAATCATGTGGGGTGTTATTCCACAAACCAGATGTGTATCAAAAATAGTACAATTGTACCGTATGTTCCACCAACGCGACACACAGGGAGTTAGAGCTATAAAAGTGTGAGTATTTTTATGTTGAGTACCCAACGTTGTCGTAGCTGCATACCCGAAACTGAAAGTTATTTAGTAAATATGTTAAAAAATACAACCCACCAAAATTTTTAAAAAAATCTCAAAAACTATTATTAAAAGACAGAATCCCTTCTTCCGTTGAATGTTCGCGAAAACTTTGAATAAAAGGAGAACATCAGGAACTTTCTTAAAAGGTTATTAATCATAATTTATTCATGGAATTGTGTTGAGGGCTGATATCAAGTAATGACTACTCATTAAGTCTACTTCAAAAATAATTAATTTCATGATGATTTCGTTGCATTTAACAGCTGGTTGCTCATATAAAACTCAGTTGCTGGAATGATAAATATCAGAAAAGACGGGAAGTTTTTAAATTTCGCTGGCAGTATGTCTGTCACTTACCTTGTTTATTGGTGCTTTAACAATGACATACATTTGTCACGTACCGCTTTGGCAATAAATTAAAAGGGAAGTACTATAGATCAACAAACATTAACGCATAGAAGA
This sequence comes from Philornis downsi, assembly GCA_019455685.1. Taxonomy (NCBI): domain Eukaryota; kingdom Metazoa; phylum Arthropoda; class Insecta; order Diptera; family Muscidae; genus Philornis; species Philornis downsi. Next base: position 1,599,270 of record JAHXMU010000391.1, read on the forward strand.
CACCATTTTGAGACACTTTTGATAAAATTTTATTATAAAAAAATACCACATATTCGCCAGTCCATATCGAAACTCTATTCCAATTTCTAATATTTTTTTTTTTTTAATTTTGTTCATATTTTTTTTTTTGACGTCAGTGATTTGTCAGATTGAAATTATTTTGTACGCAATTTTTTTTAAAGAAAAATAACTATTTTTATTCTGTCGTGAAAATTAATGGAAAAGAAGCCTACTAAAAGTAAAGCATTAAGGAAATACGTGGTAAACAAAATGGCAGAGCAAAATAATACTTCACGGATAATTGACATGTCTACCACTGTTGAAACACGGAATAGAGGTTCTAAACACCCACAAAAAATAAGCCACGAAATAACAAGATGTGGAAATATTTGTGGCCATGGTATGTAGGGACATCTACCAAACTCCTTCCTCGAAAATGTGTTATAATTGTGTAAAAATTTAGTTTTTTCTAGTTTTGTTTTTGTTTTTAGTTCAATGTTTTTTCTAGTGGAGGGTTGGTACCCGCTCAGTTGAAGCCGCTTGAGCTAGTTGGGCCAAAGGCGGCACTTAATATGGCGCCAAAGCGGTACGTGACAGATTTTGAAGTCTCTTTTGGAAAAACATATAAAAGAGATAAGTGAAGAGACATTTGGGAAGAGAAATAGAGGACGACAATTTTATTTTAATAACTAGCTTAAATTATTATAGTGCAATGACAGAAAAGGCGCTCTAAATTAATTGATAATGAAAGCTTTATTAACGCTTCTATAAAATAAATGCGTATTCTGCCAGCAGTACTACCCTCAGTACTGTTCTCAAATGCGCAAACGAAAAATTTAACATTTGAGGCTAAAGACCAAAACTTTCATTTTCTATAAGGAACACAGGCTTACGATGCCGCACACAAATTTCATTTGGAGATGCTTTTGTCCCAAAAATGTAATCTTTTCTATTTTGATTAATGTTGCTTATTAAATTGTTTATTGTATTATTGTTGCCTATTAAATTGTTTATTGTACTATTGCTTTTCTTTTCGTTTTAGCGCTGTAAGATAAAGGCGAAAGTGAACAAACAGAATTTCGGGCGGTATCAACATCAGCACTAATTAATACGCCAAATGGACAGACGCAAAATTATGTAATTTTCAATGTTAACAATCAAACAGACAGCAAAATTAAGAAATCGGAAAACGCACAAAATTATTTAATTTCGTCGACATTTTGAATGAATTATTATCTGATTTCGTCCAATTTAACAGCTAATTATTATATGGAAAACCGTCTGTTGAATGGCATAAAATCGTCCAACACACGGAATTATTCGGTTACTATAGAAATGACTTCAAACTAGAGCCATAAAAGTATTGAATATTTCGATATTGAATATTTAATATTGTCCGTGTTTCTGGGTACTCGATACTGATAGTTAATCAACTGGATTCCTTGAATTTGGAAGAGGTAGGTGATATTAATGTTGGAATTAAAATGATAAATTTTCAAACATTTAATAAGTATGTACGTAACATGTAGTATTTAAAATTATCCATCCAAGTATCCTTTGGAGGTTTAGTATACCATACTGTGTGATGTTGGCTTCAAACGGATTTCCTTTCCTATACAAAATTCATGCACAGTCTGCAAACAAAACTCCCTTTCCACAAAATTGTTACATAAAGCAAAAGTTTGAAGAACTTTCCAATTTTTAAGTACTCCTTGTCTTTCCTAATTTCCGGTAGTATTGAATTCCCTGCTAAGAGCTATTGAGGAGTATCGAGTATTAAAAGATATGGACATTTTACATCACTAATTTAAAGCGGCTGTCTTTCGCTTTCCAAAACTTGCATTTACTTTCACTTTCCAACACTAGAGACACTCGTATGTCCGAGCATAGTATTAGACTATATTCTTGTGAATTTTTATGGAAAAAGAGAAAAATACAGTAGCCGCAGTTCGGGCAATTAGTTTTTGACCATAGATTCTTACGAGCGCTTCTCGCACATTTAAGAAAAATGTTAAAGAGGCAATAAAACTACATTGTGAACCTGCCCAGAAACGCTAAATAACTCGGAAAAAAAACTCAACTATTCTACATTACCCCAAAAAGAAAAAGATTTCCCTTTATATTTTAGTGCTAGGAATTGCGACTGCGGCTAACTTTGCCTGAAGGGCATTTGAGAAATCCTGAAGTTCGATAACATTATCTGATAGATTAAATATGATTCACTGAGCTGATGTTCAATGGTTCAATGTTTATATATATTCAGTGTTCTTATCGACGTCTGTACTCGATCAGTTTGGGAAGGTAACGCTCTCGTCGGTTCAGAAATCTCACATAGGCAGAGGCCTAAAAGTTTGTCCAAGAAAGTACTTCGAGGATTCCTCGATTGTGTTGCACTGACCCGCCTGCCCCAGTAGCCATGAGTACCTATGAGCGCAAGAAAGCCACGCCCTGTGCGGGCTGCATGCAGGCTATCAAATGGATACCTGTTGTCTTCATAGCTTCTGTCATTGTTTGGTCCTACTACGCTTATGTTGTGGAACTATGCATTCGTAAGTATTACATCGTCCTTCCTCGAACAATTGTTGATTCAATTTATTTCGTTGCCACCTCTGTTAGTTGCCATTGAGAGTACTGTGGAGATGGTGTTATTCCTAATATTCTACCATATTATATGTGTTCTGTTTTTTTGGTCATATTGGAACACAGTTTTCACGCCTGTTGGGGCGGTGCCCACAAACGTTAGTATAACCATCAGTGCCAACATGAATTACAAGTGATATGTTACTCCTACTTTGCAGTGGCGCATCCCTGAATCAGAAATAGAACGGCTCTTTAGAGCGGAAAATCAGGAGCAGCAGAAGAGGATCTTAGAGCACTGTGCCCGGGATTTGCCTGTGACGAATCGGTATGATATAATTAAAATATGTCCTTTCTTGTTTTTACGGTTGTCTATTATTTCCAGCACCTTAAATGGCTCCGTTCGATTTTGTGATAAATGTAGAATTATAAAGCCCGATCGTGCTCATCACTGTAGTGTGTGCGGCACGTGCGTGTTGAAAATGGATCATCACTGTCCGTGGGTGAACAATTGCGTGAACTTCAGAAACTACAAGTTCTTTGTGCTGTTCCTCGGTTATGCACTACTATACTGCCTTTATGTGGCCTTAACATCGCTGGAATATTTCATACGCTTCTGGCGGGTAAGAGTACAAATTCATTACAGATTTCGTTGTATGAGAAAACCAGCTTGAGTTTGTTGAACAGGGTGAACTGACATCTGGCATGGGGCGCTTTCACATACTGTTCCTGTTTTTTGTTTCGCTAATGTTTGCCATCAGCTTGGTGAGCCTCTTTGGCTATCACATATATTTAGTTCTAATGAATCGTACCACATTAGGTGAGTATATGAGTGTAATGAAAATGGTACCAAACCGATCTGACAACATTGTTTTTTTTTTGCAGAGGCTTTTCGTGCTCCCATATTTCGCGTTGGTGGCCCTGATAAAAATGGTTTCAATTTGGGAAAACTGGCCAACTTTCAAGAAGTTTTCGGCGACAATTGGAAACTGTGGTTTCTGCCGATTTACACTAGGTAATTTTAAATGTCTTTGTTGTTTTCTTGTCCTTATTGCATTTCCATATAATTCTATCGTCTGTCTTCTCCGCTTACCCAATTCTAAGCTCTAGCAAGGCTAAAAGATTTGCGCCAATTTTAAAAAATATTGCGACAGCAAACCGTTGTACTGAATCTATTAATGACAAATTAAGATTATTTATAAGATATCATAGATTTATTTTCTGGTCTGATTGGTTTATCATTAATGAACGAAACGAAAAAAATTAAAACTTTCTAAAGATTCAAAGTTGTATAGAGCTTATGTATAAAACTTATTTTGAATACTGCTATGACATAGTGAACAATTAACCCCTCCCATTTTATTAGCCATACAACTTTGTTTTCCAAATCTGTAAACTAACACTGTACGTTTATAAATTATCGGTAATTAATTACAACTAATCTTGTACCAATAATGAAGGTAGATGGTCTGTTAGCAAAGAATTGTCTGTCTTATAATTCGAAATTATAAAACATTTTTCTACTCTACTCTTCCTAGTATTGGTGATGGTCTGCAATATCCAACACTGAATTATCAAGAACAACATCAGCAACATCCCCACCATCCCAATCCAACATCATATCATTCAATGGATGATACTAGAAACAGGTTTGAAATACAGCCCACAGATAAACTCATTAATCATGAAAATTCTACACAATCGCCCCTGCCACAACCAGCAACAATAGAACTCGGAGAACGAATTCCAGACCATCCGTACATGAAGTCAATTATTCCTGCTAGTAACGCCAATGCTGCCTCCGTCCCCGCATCTGGCACTGTTAACGGCAACGTTGTCATAGACGTGGATGACCTAAATGCCCAACTATAGGCTATGAATCCGCAAGGAGTATGGTCGCAATCCACAATAGGGCCTGAAGGGACGACTTGCGATCCCCAAATGAATTTGATTCCATTTCACAAATATGTCCGATTTTATTTCGATTGGAAATAATTGTGCATTTAAAAACATTTTACATATTCAAGCTTTCCAATAGGAAAATGTACAGCTCAGCGAACCCGTGAAAATATTGTTTTAAACAATCGATTTGTATTTTTGTACCAATTTGTATTTTTAGTCTATGTTTCCTTTTTCTATAATTTGTTAGCATTTAGTGTCTAACTTTTTTTATTTTGTTGTTTTATATTTATAATTTAGTCATGTATAGAACATGTAAACATGATAGTGTGATCGGTATAAATATATTTATATTATTATGTTGCAATTTTTCATTCATAAACCCCAGACAGTTGTTCCATTAAATTATCATACGGAGTGCTTAGAATATCTTTATAACTTTTGTTGGGAGTTGGGAAATGTACTCGGAATTGATGTAGACGATTTTACTAGAATTAAAAAATAGACAGAAAACCCACATTTACGTTCAAGTGCCTATATTTTACACATTTCTCCGTTCCATTTGGTATTGTGTGAAATTATGTGTTCCTTGTGTAAGACCGATATTATCCCACTTTTGGGAAACGATTTACTAATTTTGACCGAGAGTAAAATTGATATTTTTTTATATCAGAAATTGGTTTATTTAGGTGTGCTACGCTTTCTGCGCCGAATTATTCAGATTAACTTGTGAAGTTGCAAAACAACAGCTTTTGGTGACCAATCAAACAATGTTTAAAATCCAACTCAGTATATACCAATCAATATTCCAATTATTTGTAAAATGTTGAAAAACAACAAATATAACCATTAGCAAACTTTTGAATAATTGTTAGAAATAAAAAATATATTTTGCGATCAGAAAATGTAACAAAAATGTTTTTAATTTGCCATCTGCCACATTTCAGAGTATTTATTGACTTTCAATACTTCCATTGTTTAAATAACTGCTTTCTCTTTTTCGAACTTTGTGTATTGTAGTTTTGGAGATGGTTTCAGTTTTCCCATGCGCCACTGCGAAGAAGATGCCGAATCACTGTTAGGACACTCGGACACTCGCATCGAAATGGAGGAAGACATTTTCCCCGAAACAAGATTTCATGACAGCATAATACCATAGTTAATGCTGACTGAAGACAACGTGGCCACCTATTATATATGAGGAACTACCAAGGCTGATTGGGTGCCAGTTGTGGCATAAATAATACGCAAATTTGAAAGGACTAATGTATTGGATTGAACGTGCGTACAATTTCTTTACTCAATGGCATGAAACAATTCATATTAGAATATTGAACGATGCAATATATTTCAATCAAAACCATATTCCTAATGCCAGTCAGATGACAAAGAACGATCTGACGTCGAAGTTCGGGTACCAATCCCGTTAATGGGAAAGGCGTCACACATTCCCTACAAGTAAAAATGCAGTTCTTCAAGTATTGATAAGAAACTAGATCAGTAATCATCACTTTTGGATGTCTCGTTCTCATTGCGAAGAAGCGAAAAGCTGGTACACTTATCCAAAAATTTGCTATTCTGTAATTTGCTGTGGACAAAAATTATTAACGCCCTCAAAACATGATACATAGTTTAAGGATTTATTTTAAGAGAGTGTACTTTGAAGTTGTTAAACACACAAATGCAGTTAAGGTACGACTACGTTTTACTTTTTTAATTAATTTACATCATTTTTTTCTTATAGAAAAAACCCTAATAATGTATTTAAGAATTATGTAAGTTGTAGCTGTTATAGAGTATAAAAGTTACCTCATGTAAACATAAAACCAAAATGTGCAAAAGTATTTAAGCCTTCAAAGAAGAAAATATTTGTATTCAGAAGCTCGCGCTGAAAATAATAAATATACGTACATTTAAACATTGTTATCCCAGACTAATTTTTGCTTACCTTTATAGACCTCACCGACTTTGCTGTGTGCTTCGCAACTGGGGGAGTATATAAGCATTAATAGTGATGTAAATAAAATAATACACAATATATATTGTAATATATCTGTATCTGTATATAGTAATATCATGAATTTATGATCATTTATAAATGTCAATGTTATTTTTGATATACGAGTGTTGTTGCAATTTATTTGCGCATTAAACAGTCAGACTTTTTTTTTGAAGACGTCAATCAGCATTGGAATCCATGAATCTGTTCGAGTCTAATGTGGAATATTTGACGCAGTCGGTTGCCCATATAGAAGATAGATTTAGTGACAGAATTACAACAGGTATCTCCGGTTCAAAAACAAAAAATGTCATGTATTACGTTAAATTGCTCAAGCGGATGCGGCAACTATAGATAATTAAAACGTAATTGTGTAAATATACTGAATAAACTGAACAAATTAAACATTTTGTAAGTAAATTATGAAGGTTTAATCAAATCTGTTAAGATCGTTGTTAGTGCATTGTTTTGATTTATTGATTTTTAGATTATCCGAAGATACAACTTCAAACCCATCATCTGAAGCATAGGCCCGGTCTGGGGAACTGGGTGATTGGAAGAGGTAATTTTTTTTACTCTTTTCATGACCTCTTAAATTTTTCGCCACGGTAGCATCTTTATTTGTTTTAATTACTGGTACTGTTTCTTTATTTGTACCTATTTGGTCTATGACCTTTACTTGGTCTTGTTCCAAACGTTTACGTTTGTTGGCCATTTTGGTTTGGGCTGGTTTTGTAATAATATAACCAGTATCTTCGCTGCGTGGTAACGCCTCCTTGATTTGTTCTTCTTCAACGTCCTCTGTTATGGGATTGAGTTTTTCTTGTAGCGATGTCATTGCTATTAATAACGCTTCCTCCGTACGTATAGTGCGAGAACCTTGTTTTGGTAAAACATTCAGATAATGATCAAACAACAGTTCAGGGTCATCAATTTGAAGTTTGTCATCATTGGCCAGAGCTGACTCAAGACCTTGCAGTCCTCCAAAAACCACAAGTAGATGGTTGTATTTAACTGATTTGGAGGGAACTTGGTGGACATTAGCACCACGATCCGATGTACCAATAGTTAAATCATATCCTCCAGGATAAGGTGATTTCGTAAATATTTCGGAAATTGAGTGAGAAATGCGCACGGTGTAACCCCAATAGACACCAGTCTCTCGTCTTGGCTCCTCAGGACTAACAATGGTACCACGTAGTTTGCGAGAATTTTCTAAAACAAAAAAATATATAAAACTGCTTTAAAATTTGAGTTGAGAATGACTGCCGCTTTTCACAAAACACTGTGCCGTGTTCCACAATAATTCAGCCTTTTTTCGGTGCTTCATAACGTTTTATTACTACCTCAGTTTTATTACTACCATTATTATTACCTCAGGTTATAGTTTGAATCTTTGGAAGCAGTCCCTTACAATCCTATTAAATTGACAACACAACCTATCTTTGATGTAATTAGAGAGCATTCATGTTCCTTAGATCAAGATCTCTTTCGGATAATATTGTTGTAAAGAATCCATTTTTCATTCCGTTACAATGCGCTTTAATAAAGAATAGATGTAATTAAAATAAGCAAAACATCATAAGTGCTTATCTGCCTTGTTAATCGGATTTCCATTAGCTCGCGCGGTAGCCAAATATCCAATTTTTTGACGAAGCCCAAGTCATTTCCATGGTCGTTAATTTGCGTTCCGCTGATCATTTTTGAGCGCAAAGTTTACCAAATCGAATTTCGTGAATACGGTAGCTCCCAACCAGATACATTACAAATATCTGGGTGTACTTTTGTGTTTCTTTTTTTTTTTTTAAGAAAGAGCAAAATGTGAAGAAAATGCTGCTTTTACGCCTTCATTTTCACGAAGCGACCATTAAAAATGTTTCGACATCACAAATAGAATTTTAAAATGTCAGCTGCGTAGCGATATAACATAAAATTTAATCATATTGTAAATGATTCAGCATTTACAAAATTACGATTGTGTCATCTCTGGAAAAAAAAACCCGAAATTACTTTCTTGCAAATACAAAAATTCGGCTCAGTAGGCAATGATACAGATTTGCAACTTCTTTTCTATATTAAGGCAGCAAAGTGCTGTCTCATCGTTTATGGGAAAATTCATAACTAACAAATAAATAAAACTCTATTACGACCCTAGTGTAGGAACTGCAGCAGATAAAATTATTCTACCAGCATATTTCAAAATTTCAAATTACTGTTCAGCAATATTTGAAGCCATCACAAAAACTTCTTTGCTTCTATATCAATTTCACAGCTTACAGAGACTGCAGGCGCATTTCAAGAAACATTCGCAGTGGAATTTTGTCTCATTTGATCTAAAAACTATAGGTATTAAATTCTCTACGAATAGAGGATAACAAATTGATTTGTTAAAAAAAAAACTTTCCATACTGCAAAAATAAAGTTCCATGGATTCCAACATTTGTAAAAATGTTGCTTAGCTAATTTGGTTAGATACCAGTTTATGTTAATTTTCTATACCAGCGTTATCATATTTAGCGGTTTATCACCAAACGTGACGACCTGAAATCTTTTTTCGACGAACATTTAAAAAAACCGCTACTTGCTTGGCAGTTTTTAGGTTACGGCAAGGTTCTTTGTCACACCAGAACTGAATTAGTGTGAACTCAGCTGAAAACGCCATTTTAGCATATCCTTTTGGCACTTCTCTAAAATGTAGCACATGCAGCGTTCTTAAACGCATTATTGCAATCACACGAATGGGCGCGCTAATTGCTTCCGAACGTAAAAAGTAACGTTAAATGGTAATTGGTAAGCGGCCACAAAATGCAAAATTTCAGAAATCAAATTTGGACGATGATTCGACATAGAAAGTTCAATTCGATTAATTCAATTTCTCAGCAATCTGACGTTTGCTACAATAAATCCTTAATTGTATCTTCATCTGTCTCAGCTGAGATTCCAGAACATCGTGCCCTCTCGACATCAAAATTGCAGCATTGAAGTTTTGCAAACAAATTTTGACATTAGCGCTCTATTAAAAATCTAATGATCTTTTTTCCTGCTTGAAGAGAATTTTCAACATTTCGATAATAAAAAAGTAGAACATCGGCGATAATAATAGTTTTTTCACCTTTAATATTTAATTAATCGAATATGACTAAAAAAATACAGTTGAAAATACTATAAAAAAACGAAACTTTGTTGGCAAGCTTACATAAAATTTAAAGTAAACAGGATCTTTGGATTCTTGACAATTTTCTCCACTAAACTGATTCGCCAAGAATAGAATTGTGTTAGCCCTGCATGGAGACGACTTACCTTGTGTGCTATTCAGTTTCACTGTCACTCTTAATCCAGCCGTCAGCGCTTTGTTAACTAAAACATCGTTGAGTAGTCCAACATTAACGTAACAGTGACCTTCCTTAGCCTGTTTCTCCGTAACTATACCTTCGCGGTAACGAAATAAGTTTTGTTGCCTCAAATGATGTGGGGCATCGAGAGGATTTAACAATCCGGAATACTTTAGGTCTTTGTGCAGGGGGAAAACAAACTTCCGCAGGTATTGTGGACATTCCAAGTATTGTAGAATTCGAGCCAACTGCAAACAGCTGCTTCGCATTGATCGCGCCTTGTCTTCATTTCCAATTTTCTCTATCATCTCATAGCTTCGTTTCGTTTCTTTGGCTGTTTCCACACCGACATCATCAAATACGATCACCTCATTGACCCGAAAAATACACGCCGCCCTGGCTATTTGTCCCGCCACATACGAGCGGAGTTCTATGGACTGAGCGTTCTCCAATATGGATCCGGGAACTGCTATAGACACTGTAGAAGGATTCGGTTTCTTTTCAACTGGTATGGATTCATTAGGCTGCTGTTTAGAAAGAGTTTTCTGATCCAAAAATTGTTTCTTTTCCATCTGCTTTAGCAACTTCTCTTGCTTGCGTTGCCTTTTTAAAGTCTTTCTTTCCTCATTAATTTTTTTCCACGATTTGTGAACTTCAGCTCCAACCATTGGAAATATTGAAGTTTTTATTACTTCTCAAAGCTCCTGGTCGAATGTTTTACACGCAGCCCCACCGTCACTAAACAATGGGTTAACAACTATTGACGACTTTATTTCTTCATACTGCACATGTAGAACGTCGTAGAAGCCACCATTACACGATCAATTATGTTTGCCAAACAAATGTCAGAAAAAGAATTTTTGGGGTGCACCAAAACCCTAGAGGCTGCAGTGCTGCCAATTTTAATTGGTGTCCGGTAGCACATTCATATATTTGACAGCAATAGAATTTGAGTTTTAATTAACCAAAAAGAACAACAAGAAAAAATATTCATGGAACATATTTTTATGTGCCCAAGAAATTTAGTAAAATAAAAAAATTGAGTTATTTATATTTTGACTATTAAATTGTTCGATTAATCAATTAACCGTGAATTTTGATTAATCAAAATAATGATTAATCTTTTGTTGTTTGCTCGTGAAAAAATTTCGCGGCATTGCCGGCTTTTTTTTTGTATTGGTTTCCAATATCGACATTGGAATAACAAAAAAAAAAAAAAATAATAAATAAGTAAATAAAACAAAACAGGTAAATTCAAGAAAAAATGTTAAATAAAAAATTGGCTGCGACGCGTAGTTACCGAGCTACCAGATATTGAAGTTCTACAATGGTCCTGAATGGAATATAATCTCATAGCTGTGGGTACTAAAATGAAAGAAATTTTGTTCAGGATTTCAAATGTGAAATTCTTTTTAAAATCACAGCTCATTTTTGCATAAAAAAGTTATTTGGAAAAAAATGACAAATCTTTTTAAAAGAATCGGGCAATTTTTTAAACAAAAAATTAAAAAACTCTTTTGGATTTTTTAAATAAAAAAAAATATTAAAAAAAATTCTGCAACTTTTTTAAACAGAAAATTGAAAAATTATTTATATTTTTTTAGGCAAAGAAAAATTATTTAAAAAAATTGCGCAATTTTCTCAAAATAATTTTCGCCAGCAGCGTTATTTTAAAAAAATTGTTATTTTTAGAAAAATCGCTCGATTTTTGATAATAATTTTTTTTCTGTGGCGCTGTTTTCAAAAAAACGAAAAGCTATTAAAGAAAATGGCCAATTTATTAATTACCTAAAATAGGAATTACTTCCACGGGAACGGGGTCTTGAAATTTAATTTCAAAGAGCACATGTAATTGTGCACACCGCAATATTTCCATTTCAATGATGTGTAATTTATTATGGAATTGCTGAATCACCAACAATTATTTAAAAAAATTCAGTTAGTGTAGCTGTTCAAATGTACCATTTTACGAATTTATAAATGTTGCAGTATTCACCAAAGTTAAGTAATCGTTTGATGCGAGTCTTAAGATATGCTTGCGGAAACGATTTTTTCATAAAACTTTTTTTTTATAAAAATTTGTTCTAATTTAAAAAAAATACTTTTGAAAATTACAATTTCGTTTCAATTAAATACCCACCTTTTGAGGCAATTTAAAATATTTGGGTGCCAGTAGCTCGGAGAATAGGGGATGCTGCCAACTTTTGTATTTTAAATGTTTTCTTCTTATTCTTACATGTTCAATCGCCTGAATTTTTTTTTTTTTTTTTTTTTTTTTGTGTAGCTAAATACTCACGAAATTTTTTGTACTTTTAACATGACCATATATATATAAAGTAGGCCTCACTGAATAGATAACAAAACAGTATTTAGTTATAGAGTTTCGGGTAAGTGTTAAAGACGGAATCTAAAAGAGAAACGATTGAGTCTTCTAAATATGCAGACATTTAACACACAGCATAACAAATATTTGTGGAGATTTTATTAAACTTTGCAATTTTTACTTTTTTAATTTTTTCTATTTTAGACTGATATTTACTTTAAATTATCAAACCGATGTTTTCGTTGGCTTACCGATGTTTATTGGACAGACGGCGGCACTTCCTCGCCAAAATATAGACGACGGCAACTCTCTCATCGGCTTCCCAACAAACACTGCTTAAGTCTGAACGTCTTTATTGTTTGGCAACCTTTCCTGCTACCAAATGCAATTCCAACAGCTGTTCTACCCCATGATTGTTTTCTTTCTTTACGTTGTATTGTTGTGGTGCAATTTCAAATTACATTCTTTGATTTCACTAATTATTTCTAGGCAAACTAGAATTCCTTTCTGCCGAGTAACTTAGCGAAGACGAAACAATCAGTCGGCACTATTTAATTACTCTGCAGACGTCGTGGTTACACTTTCAATGAGTCTTGGACAACGAGAGTAGTTCTAGCCGATGATAAACAAGTTTTGGAATTGCATGGTAGTTCATGCAGAGCTTAAAAGTATTCGATTCTACCTAAAATTCAATGGGTAATAATATTGGAAATGGAATTGAAGATAGTGACGATGATTATCTGAGCGACATTAGTTCTGTAAACGCAGACGATGGACATTTAACTTTGGCCTTGGGATCAATGCTAGCACAATTTGTAGGACAAGCAAACGAAATGCCCCCTGTCATAAGGAAGAAACCAGATTTGAGAGTCTTCCGAGTGAGTGATATCTATCCGAAATGAATCTCTCTCATATTTCTTATTTGCAGCATACTATGATGTACAAGGAAATCAAGGCTCTAAGTAGCCTCCCAGCTAACTGTAAAAGACCGAATGAACGTTGGTGTCTGACACGTGGTCTAATGAGACGTGAAAATGGGTTGGTGGGATTTCCGAGCGGATCATTCACTTCAAGCCAGCATCGACGAATTGCAAATTTTTTTGTTCCCAACAAGAAAGTCGAGACCTTGATGTTGTTGGACTCCAAGATATACGTTTGTAAATTTAATCAGGATGGTAGTCACTTAATTACCGCTTCCCAGGATGGAACTGTGCGCATATTTGATGCATCCAGAGGAACGTATCATCGGTTGAAACGAATAAAGGTTCGTGATGTAAACTGGAGTATATTGGACGTGGATTTCAGCCCCTGTGGAAGGTATTTTGCTTATTCCACTTGGGCGGACTCGTGTAAGTCTTAATAGATGCTGATCTTAAGCCCCATTTATTTCATCAAACTCTTATTTGCTAAGTTCTAGTGGTGCCAGTTGAGAGTGACGGCGAAAATGACTGCCAGAACTACGACCTGCGTATTGACAGAAATCGTGCTGGTATGTTTTCTGTGCGATTTTCTCCTTGCGATCGTGGACGCACATTGATCGGTGGCTGTAATGACTCTAATATTTATATATGTGATCGTGAAACGCGCCATGTTGCTACACTCCGCACACAGCCTTCATTTTCCGTTGACATAAACGCTGTGAGTTATGTCAGTGACCAGGATCCACATCTTATACTCAGCGGCTGCAACAATGGTATTCTCAAATTGTGGGATTTACGCTGCTCCGGAGGTACAAAGGCTCAGAGTGTTTTCCTTGGCCACTTTGATGGCATCACTTATATAGATCCCCGAAATGATGGTCATTACGTGTTGAGTAATGCTCGAGACCAAAGTATAAAAATATGGGATTTACGACAACCCACACCAACCAATAAAGTGCGAAAACATCCAAATATGCCATTGATTGAATGGGATTACCGGTTTAGTCAAGTGCCGCGAGAATGTATGACAGAATTTGAGAATTTAATTCATAATGTTAAGTTTAACAAAACTTCTCCGTCTCTTTTTTTCATAGATTATAACCCTACAAAAGCTGTGGATGGCGATGTTAGCGTAATGACATACCGGGGTCATCGCGTAACAAGGACTTTACTAAGAGCAAAATTTTCGCCGGCAGCACAAACAGGGCAGCGTTACATCTATACTGGTTGTAGTACTGGAAGGATAATAAGTAAGTGAATGCAATACTTCGGAAGATTAGCAATTTATACCTTCAGACGACTTATTAGGATCCCTACATTTCAACTCAAAATCCACTTGGGCCATTCATTAGAATTGCGAATGGATTTTCGCAAAAATTATTTTTTTTACCCTCCATGATATGACCATTGTCATACGTAATATTTCGTTTGATCGTAGATTGAAACCACGATCTCTATTTTTCTCGGAGCGACGATTCTTTAAATGTTAACGTTTGGTACAAGCTGTTTGACCGATATTTGGAATCTTCTTCATTCAGAACACCCCTTCACATTGTGTTGCTGTCTACATGTAAGAAAAGTAATAGTCTTTATTCGTGAAAGAAACAAGTATTTAAGCGAAAAACCACTCCAGCGATGAGAAATTGCGACGAAGCCGACTCCCGTATAAAACCGCTCATATAATGTATGGGATATTAGAAGTATTGTAATTTTGGGTCAAAATACTGCATTGTTAGGCCACATAGGAATAAAGACCGTCGGGTATAATAGAATTTTGATAGATACTGTAGCATGGATATCCATATATGGAGTTTTAATCGATTCGTAAGGAAGTCAGTAAATCACTCATCCCCCATATTCATATAGCGGCCAATAAAAAAATGATTTTGAGATGGAATTGTTATGTTGAAAAATTGAGGAGAATCTTACAGATAACTTAAATTCGAATTATACCTACAAAAATGCCAAGTTTCTAATAGATTTCGTTCATGTTGGTGTTGAAATCATGAAGTTGCTTCAATTACATGTAATTTTATTATTGATTACATCAACCGAATGTCTGTCAGGGTATCCTTATCATAATAGAAGTTCAGATTCTTCATTGATTAATGTATAATCTCAAAGTAATGTTTTATTAATATCATTCCTGAGTATGATATTCTTAACGAGAACGTGAAATATACCATTTCGCTAAGTGATACACTTTCTTGGATGGTTTTGGAAAACGAGAGTGTGTATTTTCCACATTTCCATGCTGTATCCCATATATCAGATAAATTCATGTCGTTTGCACTCATTCCTGATCACTTTCTAGAACTTTTGTGTGCTGTTTGAAAAATATTGTATTTTTTTTATTGTTTTTAGTTTATGATGTTCTAACGGGACAAATCAAAGAAGCTATAGAAAGCCATCGAACAGTAATACGAGATTTGCACTGGCATCCGGTACGGGCTGAATTAGTATCATCTTCGGTAAGTGGTCAGTTTATTAACTGCAGAATCATTCCTTGTCATGTGTATAATTTTGTTTTACAGTTGGACTGCCATGTAAACCTGAATATGTATAAGAATACGCCCAATATTAAAAGGCAAAGTACAGCGAATGTGCAACGTCCTTTGCGAAGATCTCGCCGTATAGCCCGTCGCAAAGGTGAAATTGATCAGGAGGAGGACGACGAGGACGAAGATATCGATTTTTAAGACAATTATCCACCAACACAAGGGGCAGTATACAACCTTTAGTGTAAATAGCTTATAATGCATATACCCATCTAATTTTCCCTCATTATTAAATTTATTCCATATGAAAATATTCTCATCAGTTTACATGTTGAATTAATTATTGGCTATGAATTTGTGATTGCAAATGTTTAGTTCTCTTTTAATTTTGGTCTCTTTTATTCGGAGAATCATTCTACTTATTCTTAGTTGCGTGTCTTACGTATCGCATATACATAATAAATAGCTTCTAAATAACGGCAAAGGCATTTTTCCTCTTCCATGTTTTGAAGTGTAAAGATGGCTTCTTTTGATTACGTTTTCTCGCTTCGTAGGTTTCTTTAACGTATTTTTGGTAGGCCCTTTTCGTCTCCTTTCCCATGAGAGCGTACTTATTCCATGTGTTTTCCCATAATTTTGTTATGCGCATTTCATCAGTTTTTATGCTTTCAATTTCTAGTTGTATGTCCTGATTGAGGCCATAGCCTTCAATCTGCGCCAACGAAGAGTCCGGGAAGAAACTCAAGTTGAGGTTGCGGAATTTTTCTGCACAAAATGAGGAAAGTCGGTAGACATTAAATAAATTGAGTTTTGCCTTAAGGTCTTTTATACTATAAATTTCATTTTGTAGGTCTTCCACAGTCTGAAGTTCTGAATTACTCTTCGAAATCTCTGAAACTTTCGTCTTTTTTCCTTTCTTCTTTTTTATAGGCCTATCCATTACTTTGCTGTTATTAAACTGGTCAGGTTCCATTGGCTGTGCGTCTACTATGTTACCTTTATGGTCGTTTTCTCTTATCTTAGGTTTACAAAATTCCCTCTGCACAACTTCATCGGATGTACACATTTGAATATTTTTAGCTGTTTCAATATTTTTTCTGATGCCTCTTTCTTTTGATTCTTTTATTTCAATACTATGACCTTCCTCTGCACATTTTTTGTTCTTTTTGATGGTGTTGCTCCCCAAATACTTTTCACATTTTTCCAAGCTTTCATCATCTGCGATTTCTACAGCATCACCATATTCTCTCGGCCGTTTCCTTTTCATCTTACTTTTCTGGCAGACAGTCTGTGGGACCATAACGATATTGTCCGCATTTTCTTCGTCAAATCTTTGGACATTAGCAGCTGTGTTTTCGCTTTTATTTTGTTGATCCCTTTCTTTTTTTCTCTTTATTTTGTCGAGCATTTGTTGTTCAGCATCTGTCTGCCCACATATACCTTCCTCTTGAGTTTTCCGACCAGCGAGACATTTTTTGGAGGCCATCTTCATTTTGAAATAATCTGATACTGAAACTCCCGTACTAAATGTTTGCACGCTACCGAAGTTGTCTGATGTGACGTCTTCATGGCTATTCGAGTTATTATCAGGACTGTTGTTCTCTTGGCCGTTAATAGCTTTCCTGCCGAATATGTTGGCCAAGTCCTTCTCACTATACTGTGAAAGATCTTTACCCTTAGTGAACTTCTTGTAATGTACTCGCGCCTTGCTTTGTTTCGATTTCTCTTCTAATGAGACACCACTTATTTTTTCTTTCAATTTTGCTTTCTCTGATTTATGGGCCCTATGATGGAAACCGAAACCTGCTCCGGGTTCGTTGTCATCAGATTCCGCACATACTTCCTGAAGAGATAGATTTCTTCGGGGGTTTTCCGCATTTAAGGAGCTCAATAAACCATTGAAACTACTTTCATGTTGGGTCCATTGATCATCCCGCTCCTCGTAGCCTAACCCCTGGATGTCATTTTTGTATCGTAATCTCACAAAATCCGGTGACCCATCTTCATTGGGGCCCAGGCCTTTGCCTTTCGACCAACCCATCTTCTCCAACATTTTGGTGCCAAAACGTGAATCATCTAGATATTAAAAGCAGTAAGAATTTGCTAAGAAATTGAAAATTTCATCATTACATACCCTCGTACAGTGCTTTACCCCTTGGTACCAAATTATACCTTTTGCGTTGACGAGGCTCCGCTAACATTGCCATCAGAATGCAGATTTATATCAACAAACGCCAAGAAATCCTGAAACCGATAAAACTACACCACGTGCGATGTTTACCCACCAGAAAGATTAGTATTCACTAACAGCTGACGCTTTGGACCGAGTGGTGTTTATACCAACAAAATTTTTGGCATTTAAAAATCGAGATTGACATCTTGTGTCGTGTTCATATGTACAAGATAGCAGTGGAAGCATCATTAGATCCTAGAATCAAGAGTGACGTTTTAGTCGTTCAGTTTTGTAACCGTTTGTTTGCAAACAAAAATTTTGCTGTTTACACTGCAGAATAATTGAATTCGATTTGATGAACGAAAAATGAAAGAGCTAAATCGTTTGTTACGAACTGATTTGTACTGTGGTAAAAATATGTTGTATGTTATATGTTGTATAAATATGTGATAAATATGTGGTGGCGGCATCGGGACAACGGCATCAAACCGCGGCAGTGAAACTGCCAAATCTATATATTTAGTAAAAAAAAGAACGGTCTTTCCCCCACAATGTAAAGAAGATTGATATATGTCTCGAGAGTTTTGCTGTGTGGGTATTGTATAAGTGAAAAACTGCGTTCATTGCGAAAAATTGCGGTCTTTAATTAACCAGACAAGACAGAATTTATGAAGACAGAAAATCTTGTCATGAATACACATTTTTATTAATTTTCTCAAACTTGGTAATACATACATTATGTTACATTCATTATACAAAGCTACAAGTCTAAATGCATCAGATCTTCAGGTAGCACTACGATCTTTGGAAAAAAACATAAAACATTTGGGGTTTCCTAAGACGCTCCCCACCACGGACTACAACGGTAGGTGTAGCGGTGAAACTTCATATCAAACATTTTTGTGACGGTTTCCACCACTGAAATAGGAATAACTTCAGTTTTTGCCTCATAATATGTTAATACATTTTTAGACTTGTGAAATGAAATTGTAATGCTAAAAGACACAATCTTACAAATATATTATCAAACGTATAGTGTTGTGTGGTGCAAAAACAAAGTTCACCATAAAATCTGAGAACAAGCAACAGAACTAAGAAAAGAATTTTATAAATGGAAAACAGATCATCGTCAAAAGGGTGGGCCGTCAAATCCATTGGAAAACTCTACTACTTTAAAATACAACATTTTGTTTTTTGCGTCTCAACAACCCTGGTACTCTATAGGTTTGCACATACCTTCAAATATCAGTTTTTGCTTGTGATTGTAAAACAAAGGAGTGGAAATTCATTCATCAGATACTTTTTTTATATGTATTTTTATTTTTTTAAGTTTTTTTTCCAAATCGAACAAACGCACACAAGAACAGAATCAAATCAAACAGCACTGGCACAGGCGAAAAGTGTTAAAATCGTAATTGTTTCAGTGAAATGATCGAATGATTTCGGTAGTGAAATAAGTGAAACGCAATTGTTATCAAGTTGCTTTCTAATTGTCATATACATACATACATGTATTATCAAAGTGAGTTCTCGGTCATATCGCGACAATTGCCAATTAGTGAATGATGATATTTGCAGTTTAATCTGTAAGAAGTTTTTGTGATTACGGCAGGAAAAGTAATTGAAAAAGAGCAAAAAATCCTTTAATATTTTGGAGAGCACAACAATATTAGCTTGGATGATTGAAGGATACATTCCTTTTCTGCACGGGTTTCGCAATCATTAATATTTTTGTGTATGTGGGTACGCACGTTCGCATACAAATGCGCGTTTGCTTGTCGCCATCGTCAGTTCTGTGCATGGACCTGCTGACATTTGAAATCAGTCCGGGTCATTGTTGTCCAAAAAAAGTAATTTTTGTCTGGCATGTGTGCATTTTAATACTATTTTGATTTCTTCTCTGCAGTGAAACAAAATTCTTCCTTTATTCACCTCCGCCCTTAATCATCCAAGTTAAATGCTGTAAATTCATATATATGTATATATCTCGCAAAAACAAACAAATGACCTAAAGATAAATACTTCGTGTTGAAATCCCAAATTTGCTACAAAACTGCAACAATAGAGACGATAGAAAAATGTTGGAGTCGCCGAGATTCATAGAAAATGACAACTATGGTGGAAGTCGTACATTCACCTGGTTGGCTGATATTTGCGGTCTATCAGTCGATTTGGTAAGTTACATAAACACAAACACAATTGTCCCCCCTAAGCAATAGTTTTGTTTTCGATGTATTCATATATTTACAAATTCAATTGCTACAATTAGACTCTGAACCCCAATGAACTTCAATTGTACAATTTAGATTTATCCGACTTGCGATCTGGTTTGATTCGAAATGGATCAATAGATACGAGTATTGTGGCAATTAGAATAACATGGACTTGCGGCATAGACTTGTGTTTGGAATGATCATTTAAAACACGTTTTTGGGAAACTTTCTTCTTCACTATTGTCCACCAAATATATTGGCAAGGTTTCAAACAAATGCTTCAAAGGAGTGCTATAACAAAAATTTTTAAAAAAATTGTATAATTTGATGTGCAGTCCCTTTGCACATCTGTTACGTACATACAATTACAGACATGCATTGCAGTGGAAATTGCGGGTTCTGGGCGATGGCAAGGCAGATATCAACAATAACATCGCAATACAAATTTCTCTAAATCTACTAGAAGGGTATACGAGTATGTAGTAGACGGTGCTGTTTCTATCACTCTCATACAAGCGAGAATTTTGTTAGCTCAATAAATGATCTGCTGAGATGAATGTCTTGTTCTTAGTATACTTAGTGCTGCAGTATACTTGGAATGTTGCAATTGAATAGAAAGTCAGAAAACCTCAAAATATTCATTCGTTAAAAATTAGCTTTTCTGTTATGCTCATGTAGTCATGTGAGATCACAATAATACCACGTTGAGATTCGTCTCATCTCCAAGGAATAAACAATGCTAAAAAAAATCTATTGTGTCATTAAATTATGACAACGAACAGCTGGTAGGTGGTGCGAAATTATTATACTGGATGACTATATCCAAACCCCATAAATTCAGTCCATTGCGTTATTACAGTTTTTTCACAGCCGTGTGAGCTCTGACAAACCTGCCCTATGTTGGCGGAAATAAGCTAAACCATGATAGTTTGTCAAGATCAATTACAGACTCACTTACACTATCAGATACGTTACGGTGCTGTTAGAAGCACTGAACCGGTAAACGGTAAACTCAAGCGTGACGGCTCACTTTTATGAAGACCAAAAATCTAGTACTGCTTTGGCAGAAATCTAGTACTGAATAATGATCCCAATTCTATTTAAGACTACTTTTATTAAGTTCTTCAACTGATGACATGAAACCATGAAGTTATTTGTGGATTTACTCGATTTCGTTGCCGCCAGAGGCTGCAAATGTAGATGTCTTAGACGGAAATTGTCGTACATTAAAGCTAATTTTGATAGTTGGGTAAAAATAATTGGCAATAATACAACAAAATTGTTATATTATTCTATTGTTATTTAGAATATTGAAGATTTAGAAGAGGCAGAGTTTAAATTCAACTGCTCGTAATGGAATTGAAGAATGAATTATTTGGTAGAGAGTCAAAAGTTTGATGGAACATGAAAAGCAATTGTGAAGAAAAAGTGAAATATTACTAATTTTTCAGTCAGCTCGGGACATTTGCTTGTAAAGGGTGTCCCAACAAGAACGCAAGATTTAAATGACTGATGCAACAATTGAATTGTTTCTCTGGCTGAATGACATGCGGCGCCGTCTTGTTGAAACCACATGCCCTCTACATTCATTTCTTCAATTCTAGGCACAAAAAAACTGGTTATCATTTCACGATACCGAACACCATTGACTGTTTGCGCTTGACGTGCCTCTTTTTTATAAAAAAAAGTCCAATGATTCCTCCAGTTCAAATGCCACACCACACAGTGACACGTTGAAGATACATTTGCTTCTTCAGTTCCTGAGTCAACTGAACTTTGTGCGCATGAAGATGCAAATCTTTCGTCAAAATTCGCTGCCGAATTGAGGTGGACGGAGTTTGAGCGACATCATCACGTACAGCTGCGACATTTTCGGTCGATCGACCTGATCGAAGGCACGTTGTTGTCTTTACATCACTAACAGACCCAGTTTTGGCAAATTTATCCATTAATCTCTTTACAGTTGACTCTTTTGGGGCGTTATTGTGACCCCAAATTGATCGCAATTTGCGAACTGCAGCCGCAAAACTTTCACCATTTTGGTAAAGCAATTTCACAATGAGAATGCGTTGTTCATTCGTGTAGCGCTCCATTTCTACTAACCTCGTACCTTCTACTGGCAAACAATAAATATTGTTCAAATGTCCAACAATGACACTTTGAATGGCGCTAAATTTAAATCTTGCGTTCTTGTTGGGACACCCTTTAAAATAAGATATAAACGGCCGAACAAATTTTACCCGCAATATTGTTTTGTGAGTATAACGGCAGAAATACCGAAAATATAAATGTATACCTATAGAATTTGGTTGAACAAATAAAAATCTGAGAACATTGCACCATATTTTTTATAATTTAGTAGCCCAGCCTAAAGAATACAAACATCCTACGAAAAAGACATGGGAAAGCATTTTACATTCAGTTAGCTTACACATATTTTATTTCTGGACTCATTCAGAGTGACATTTGTTGTTTGTAAAGACGATGAAACCGGGTAGATGAAGAAAAAATCCACCGAAATTTGGTCGAACTTTTCTGCGCCGTCCAATTTCGTTGTCGAAAACTTTTTGTGCTGCAGCATTTGGGCCACTGTGTATTAATGCGCTTGATCACGTCGATGTATGTATATAAGGTATATGTCATTTAGTTCATTCTTCATTCGACGCTAATACTCTCCATTAACGATGATGGGTCCATATATTTTCCGGAATATTTTCCTCTTGGAGTATCTTTTTTTCACTTGAATGGATGACTTTGAGCGATTCTAAAAATAAAATGCGTGTTTTGTCTTGCTCCTCGTCCACTGACAAAATTTTGTTACAATTTTGACCACATAAAGCATATTTCTGGAATTACCCTAATAAAAAAATTTACAAAATGCAACAGAAAATATGCCAAGAGGCGCAAAATGTGCAAAATACAAAAAATAAATTGTAACTTAAGTATATTTGTGCAGTGATGTGTTACAATGTTATAACGTGTAAAAACCATGGTAGTCGAGAAAGCAATAATTTTAATATATATTTATGTAATACTAACAAACAAAATATAAAAAAGTGTTTTTCCGAGTAAAGTGAATGAGACATTTGGCATGGACATTGTGACAGGTTACCTTTGACGTTTGTAAAGGAATTATTTGAAAAAGATTTAATGGGAGCAAATTATATGTACACCTGTCATTGGATTTATAAAGAACACTTGATCAGGTGGATCATGCATTTTTGGTTCCTAAGTTTTATTGGTATTGGTATTGCAAACAATGTCTGTATTTAATTTGTTTCTATCTTTCAGGAACGAGTCAGTAAGTTTGCGTGAACGGTAGATGTAGTAACATCTAGTTGGCGTAAGGGGTGAGCCCTCTTAAAAATTTGACACTCTATGCAAACCTTTTATTTCACTCATTCGTTATTTAAGAGGGATCACCAGTTTCTAGACGTTCTTCAGCAAACAATTGATTACGTGCTTTATGCGCTTCTAAATCTAAGGCTATCCTTTATCTCGACCGCGGTGAGGGAGATTTGCGTTTAAGTTATAATGGTTCTAAAATACAGTCTGTGCATGACATGAAATGCTAGGAAGTTGATAAGTTTAGGTGATAAGTTTCGTTTGAGAAGAATATTGGTCATGTTGCTTTAAGTGTTAATTATACACCAGTAATTTATCGCATTACCAACTAATTTATCGCATTATACGGCAAATACCAACTGGTTCATGTTGTAGTGATGCCAAATGTTATATGTAGCTGAGAGATGTATTCGTACTATAGGTATATTGCTAATCAGGAATATATGAAGCTGCTTCAATTATCTTCAAATAGAGCTGTTCGGTACATCTTTCCTCTCAAGAGACACGTGCATATATAGGTAAAATCTTTTGTAGTTAGATTTTAAGGATGTTCGTTTCCGGTATTTACTGATCAGTGACTGTTTTTGTATTTCTACAAAATATATTCTAACCAAAGTCTGCATTTCTTGTATAGAAACAAATGAGTCAAGGCAAACTTATAATATTGACTAATCTTCGTTTGTCCGCAGGAATAACTGAGATATTGTTCATGTTGGCAGGTTTAGTTGTCCGCAATCGCGCAATGCAAACAAATGATTATCTGGTAAGGGAGTTGCGAAAGAATTCAATACAAATTTGTGAACTTTTTCTTGAGTGCAAAGAACGAAATAATATCGCAATGTATTTCGGTTTGCCAAAATTAATATAACAGTTGGACGAGTTTAAGTATTTTATTTGTAAAAAACTTTAAAAAACTCAGCCTAAGAATTATTTTACTTTAAAACAGTACTTTACATTATTATGATTCGTTCAGCTACATGCCCACGGCCATATTGGAATATAATAAATTTGGTTTGGTAAACACTGGTTTTTATGTAATTTCCGGATTCAAATATTAAGATTCGATATACAATTATTAATAGCTTTTTTATAGGACTAATGAGAATCTATTGGGTATTATCAGCAAGCGAAGGGTTCACTGCACAGGAATGAGTGTCAATAACATACGTCGGAAACAAAGGTGGGCCTAAGATTGAACGACGATAAGTTCGCATGATCGCAGATTTAACCCCGCATATAACCACGGTCACCTCGATGTGTCCGATGATGATGTCCGAAATCGTCGTTAAACAGCAGGTCCGGTTGAGTGAGTATCTCATTCATGAGGTACAAGGAAATTTGTTTTATATTAACTGTTATTTTATATTGTTGTGGTTTGTAATTTTCGATAGCTTCTACTGCAGCAGGCATCTGATATTAACCTACACTTTTATAAAGTATATTAATTTGCAAATTCCAATCTTTGTTGTTTCGTTTTTTAAGTTTATAAAATTAATAAGAAATTCCCCTTCGTTAGGTTAACGCCTCTTTCGGATACATCATTTCAAGTTAGAGTAGCTTATGTTTTTAAAAATTTCACTGAAAATTTTCAAATTTCCTCGTTGAACGTATGAAAAAAACATTTATTAACATGCTCGTAATAGTTAAGAGGCAATCCTTGAAAAAAATCCCATTCTACAAAATGATCAACAATGGAAGAAAAGCGACAAAGCTGAATCAAAATCATCATTGTATCATCCCATATATTTAACAGTTTTTTTTTGGAATTTCAAAAAATAATATCGAAATACAATCCTGAAACAGAAAATTTTGAATATAGAAAACATGAATTCCAAATTCAATGACAATGCTTTTTATTATACACGTGGTTTTGTTATGGCAGAAACAGCTGGTTTTGCGGTGTATGTACAAAAGAAAAATTTATCGGTACACATTCACAGCTTCTCCTCTACTTACTCGTATATGTATGAGAATTATAACCTTATATTATCAGATGGCAAAAGTGCGTTGCATGGACTAACATATTCCTTTAATAAAAATATCATTATCTAAGAAATAAACTTTCTTGAAATATTCTCGGTTGGCAAAAGATTCCTTAAGGGAAAATTTAAATGCAGAAAGTAAGTTTAACAAGATGGATCAGGAAACATATGTATATTCGATTCGCGGAATAAAATGTGGGAAAACGACAACTCGAAGTTGTCACCGATACAAAGCCATGTATGCATATATACTTATCTTCAACTGCCAAGGCCAGCTGTACTTGAATTAAATTTTCTTAAAGTATATACATACATACATGGAGTATGTATATACTGTATGTATATACGTACAAACTATTAGCGCGTAAATATATAAATGAAAACGAATTTGAAATAGAGGTGTATGAATGGGTTTAAATTTGGAGCGTACATCAAAATAAAATAAAAAGATCAGAACAATTTTAACGTTACTTTATAAGTGTCAATAATTATTATACTTATGCTAATAACCTAGGATCTGTGTAAGTTGTGTTGGAATCTCAGCCGTTTTTGAATGCACTATTGCACTCATATGCACACGTTTTTGATAAAGTTGGTTCATCGCAAGTCTTCTGTAACATTTTCAGCAACAATATAATTAAGACATATTCTCTGTTCGATATTTTATCAAACGTAAAAATCGCGAAACACAATAGAGATGACAGATCGTGCTAAAACTATGCGTCAGTATAGATGACGTTTCGCTTACTTTGAGACAAAAATAATTTTGACAATCCCTTTAAGCAGGGTTTTTTAATGATTGATGCTACTAAATGTGAAAATTGTGTCATATATTCAGTTGATGAAAATCTGAAATACTTTGACTAATATCCTAAAGGTGCTCGTATGTTTGACATATTTTACTGTGGTCTTGGTTTTGCTGCGAATAAAAAGCCGCGCAATCGGTAATACATTCTCGGAATGCGTAAGTCATTCAAAACGGTTTCATTCATTCATTTGCGGTTTCGATTACGGTACTGGTGTAAGAACTTAGCACTACTATCGTTAGCAGTTCTTTAACGAGTTACAATTTTCGAAATATTGATTAGGATATATGTTTGGAATAGTATATATTTTAATTTATGCATATTGCGATTTACTTAATCGTTTCGATTAATTAATTGGAACGCTTAACTTAAAAAAAAAAACAAAAAAAATTTTTCCAATTCAATATTTAATTTTTATCATTATTATTATTTTCATTGATTTCGCCTCTTTTTATTGCACTTTAATTTGAGCATT
The DNA here is from genome assembly GCA_019455685.1 of Philornis downsi. Lineage (NCBI taxonomy): Eukaryota > Metazoa > Arthropoda > Insecta > Diptera > Muscidae > Philornis > Philornis downsi. The sequence goes on from JAHXMU010000391.1 coordinate 1,625,812, forward strand.
ATAAGTTATATATAACAGTTAAATACTATCTAATTTTATATTAAATTTTAAGTTGTATTTTGTTTTTGTTGTGTTAATTAGAGTTGTATTTATTTTATATATTTTGTAATTTATGTAATATTGGCCAAAAGGCTTCAAATTATAAGATTGTTAAATCAACGAAACGAAACGAAATAATTGTCGGCATATTTCGGAACTGACCAAATATTTAATAAATGAAAACAGATTTATCTCAATAATACCATCAATGTTGCTAAAGGGAAAATATGTACATGCAGCAGGGCTTGGCTAGGACAACGAATTTCACAAAAATGTAAGGATCACTCCACGTAAAAGTAATATTTTATTACTCTGCATACCCACAGATCTAATAACTAGATGTATTTGTAAAAAATATAACAGCTTACAAGATTCTGGTAGAAAAATCTAAATGAGCTGCGAAAATTATTTAAATTAGAAAAAAATATGGCTTCTTTATTCTACAAAAAAGAAAAATGTTTTATATGAAGTCGAGCTTCGTCGTGTAATGCTACTACGCAATTCCTTTTTGTTTTGGAATGGGCCAATATTTAAGGAGGTGCTGCAAAGCTTGGGAGATTTCCAACCTTATTTATTTACAAACGTCGAAACAGCAAATAAGTTTAAACAGAAAATTTGAGTTTTGTCGCATATAAATAGGTAGGTCAATCATGCCAATTGTAAGAGCAAAGACTCCAAAGGCAAAAAAATAACGTTATTTCGTTTTTTTGTTCAGTTATTTCGGTAACGGCATCAATTGTATTGCAAATTTCAATCAGTATTTTTGGATAACGGATGCGATTATTATTTGCCACTGCATTAATTCATCGAAGAACGGTATAAGTAGAATGAATTACAGATATGTGTTATATAAAGACGTGTTTGCTGTAAATTCGCTTTTAGAGTTTTTTTTTTAGCCGACAGAGAAACCCGAGAAGATGAAGATGAAACTGCAGGAAACGACTATGTCAATTTTTTAGGGTAAACTCCATACTACCGTTCATCGAACGAAATGAGCAAGGAAAAAAAATAAAGCTATTAATAGACACCGGAGCCGCTAAGAACTACATAAAACCACTTCCACAATTAAAACATAATTCCTGTAGGCACTTCATTTGAAGTGTACTCTATTCACGGAAAAGAAAAAATTCGACAAAAATGTTTCATAAATCTGTTGGGAAAAACGTCAACATTTTCTATCCTCAATTCCTTAACCACGTTCGATGGAATTGTAGGTGTTGATACGTTGAACCATATAAATGCGAATATCAATCTAAAAAGTAGAGTTCTTAGTTACGACTCCGGTGAAAAAATACTAAAATTTCTTAATTGTAAAGATGTAAACTTTATTGAAATTGATAAAATAGATGTTAGAAAAGAGAATGAAGGCATTTGCTGATCCAAAAGAAGCATTGCCTTACAATATTAATATCATGGCTACCATCCGTACCACTTATAATGAAGCAATTTATTATAAATAATACCCATATCCCATAGGCGTATCTGATTTTGTTAATTCCGAAATTCAGCAACATTTGTCTGACGGAATTATCCGACCTTCAAGGTCACGTTATAATAGCCCGGTATGGGTTGTCTAGTAATAGGCTTTCGGAAGTTCAACGAAAAGACTATCGACGATAAATATCCGGTACCAAACGTAATGGTCATTCTATCCAATCTTGGCAAGGCGAAATATTTTACAACTCTAGATTTGAAATCTGGTTTTCATCAGATCGAACTTGCCAAGAGGGATAGGGGGAAAAACGGCATTTTCCGTTAATAACGGTAAATATGAATTTTGTCGGCTCCCGTTCGGCGTAAAGAACGCCCCTAGCATGTTCCAACGCGCAATCGATGATGTTCTTAGAGAACAAATCGGAAAGACTTGCCATGTTTACGTCGATGACGTTATTTTTCGGAATCTAAAGAGAAACACGTCAAGCACATTGACTGGGTTCTCAAAAAAATATATGAAGCAAACATGAGGATCTCAATTGAAAAATCAAACTTTTTCAAAACAGAAACAGAGTACCTCGGATTTGTAGTTTCTAAAGGAGGTATCAGAACGTCTCCATCGAAAATTTCCTCTATTAGGAATTATCCCATACCTACAACATTATTTGGAATTAGGTTGTTTCTTGGCTTGGCTGGTTACTATCACAATTTCGTGAAAGACTATGCCACCATTGCAAGGCCTTTGACTGATATTCTAAAGGGAGATAATGGAAAAATACGTGCATCTCAATCTAAGAAGATCACTATTGAACTTCAGGAACATCAACTGAAGGCATTTTCCAAGCTGAAAGAAATACTATCATCCGAGGATGTTTTACTGATGTATCCCGACTTTGGGAAGCCATTTGACCTGACCACTGACGCTTCTTCGGCTGATCTAGGCGCTGTGCTATCACAGGAAGGCAGACCTATAACGATGATTTCTAGGGTCTTATCAGACAAAGAGTTACACTTTGCTACAAATGAGAGAGAACTTCTGGCGATTGTTTGGTCCTTGAAGACTCTCCGACATTACTTGTATGGTGTCAATTCATTAAACATTTATACTGACCACCAACCATTGACTTTTTCAGTTTCGGACAGAAACCCAAATGCGAAGATACAGCGCTGGAAAGCCTTTATTGATGAACATAACGCAAAAATTTTATATAAACCAGGAAAAGAAAATCTTGTTGCGAACGCATTGTCTACACAACATATTAATATTATGGAAGATGATAACATGTCGGATGTTGCAACCATACATAGTGAGGCATCACTCACTTATACTATTGAATCGACCGAAACCCCATTAAATTGTTTCAGAAATCAGATCATTATTGAACAGGCGGAGAATACTTCCACTCGAACAATTATAGTTTTCGGCAATAAAACTAGACACATAGTTCAATTTTCAGAAAAGGATCAGCTTTTTAATATTCTTCCAGATCTTATTAATTCTCATGTGGTCAATGCAATCCATTGCGAGTTGCCGATACTAGCACATGTTCAGCATTGGCTTGTGGAACATTTCCCGTCTACAAAAAAGTTTGTGCAAGATGTTTTTGACAAGAATGATCAAAAAGAAATTGTCATGATAGAACACAATCTATGAGCTCATAGAGCTGCACAAGAAAATGTGAAGCAAATATTGTTAGATTATTACTTTCCTAAAATGTCCAAACAGGCAACTGAAATCGTCTCCAATTGCAAGACGTGCTCTAAATCGAAATATCTGCGCCATCCTCAAAGACATTTAATAGGTGAAACTACGATTCCCTCATACGCCGGAGAAGTATTGTGTATCGATATTTACTCCACCGTTCGTGAATATTTCCTAACCTGCATTGACAAATTCTCAAAACTCGCTGTAGTGCAGCCCATTCAGTCACGAACAATTACTGATATAAAATTACCAATATTGCAGTTAATGAACATTTTCCCCCGAACAAAAGTTATATTCTGTGTCTTTGAATTCTGAGACTATTACATCGATCCTCCATAACCAATTCAACGTAGAAATAGTAAACGCTCCCCCATTACACAGCACTTCAAATGGACAGGTAGAGCGGTTCCATAGCACTTTGGCGGAAATAGCCAGGTGTATGAAACTTGATAAGATAATTGATAATACTGTCGATTTGATATTGCTAGCAACTATCGAATATAATATAGGTAGGTCAGTCCACTCAGTTACATATGAACGGCCCATAGACGTCTTTCACAGTACTTCACCTGAATTCCGCCAAAGCATTAAAGACAAACTTACCAACGCACAGGGTAGAACTTAGAACATTTCAATCAAAATCGCGGCAATAAAACTTACCAAGTCGGTGAAAAGGTATTTGTGAAAAGAAATAGACGATTGGGAAACAAGTTGTCTCCATTATATGAAGAGGCCACTATAGAAGCCGATATGGGAACCACAGTTCTTATAAAGTGTAGAGTAGTCCATAAGGACAATTTAAGATAACACCACCCACTAATTTTCTTTTTTGTTTTACTTTTTTTTCTCGGTGCAAAAACAGGCTGACGATAATAGTACTCTGTGTTGCAAATTTTGCATCATCAAAAATAATAGACTACTCTCATGCGGATTACATTCCGATTGTTGACGGAGACGTTAGAATTTTGAATGCATATGGTTACTTAACACACCACTAATTTATTAACCTATTATGAAATTGTGTACGAAACTGAGAAGGTGACGGACGTATTCCCACAATCGCATATAAGGAAAATTTTGAACTCAGATGCTAAACATATGGAAACACTTCTAGCAACTTTCAGTTTACATCATCGACAGGCAAGAAACTTAAATTTCCTTGGCTCAGCTTTAAAAATTATAGCAGAAACTCCCGATGCCGACGACTTCGAAAGGCTTAACATTAACCAAAAGTTGTTAGTTGATTCAAACAATAGGCAAATAGAAATTAACACAAAAACTCAGGTACAAATTGATAAATTAACCAAAACAATAAACTCAATACTAAATATTACGAAGAAAGATCAGATAGATACTGGTACTCTTTTTGAAGTATTGCTGGCCAGGAATAGGGTTGTTATTGTAGAATTGCAAAATTTAATTCTGTCAATATCATTAGCCAAAATAAATATAATTAATCCATCCGTACTAGACGATGATGATATTACAATATTCACTGAACATAATCACTGTACAAACCTTAGTATTTTAGAATTATCATCAATATAAGTAATAAACTTTTGTATTTTGTAATAAAATTTCCAAAATGTAAATTGACATGTAAAAAAATTAGCATATTCCCTGTACCGCATTCCGGAAAAATACTTAACTTCGCGGACACAAACACAATAGCTGAGTGCGGCAATCAAATTTACTCTCTTGTCAATTGTCGTGCGGCCACAACCACAACTTTCTGCAAACACCTGAAAAACTCAACATGTGCTTAACAACTGTTCTCTGGGGGTACAGCACACTGTAGTACTCGAAATAATAATCTGGATCCTATATCACACATCGACGACGGGATGATCGTTATCAATGACGTTATAACTGTGGTAGAAGAAAATGGTAACGAGGCTAAACTATTAAACGGAACCTATGTCTTGACATTTGGCAATGAAATCAGAATTAAACGAAAAAAACGCAATGCGTTTCTAAAACGGAAACAGATGACACCTACATTTCCTTTAATGAATATCACAGGCCACGAAAACATATTGAGCTACACGAAATGAACATGAAAAATTTACATTTCATAGGCCAACTGCAATACCAGAGCAACGATAGCCCTATTGTAGCCACTATCATTGGAATTGTAACATTGGTACTATGCTACGCAGTCCTTAAATTGATAAGATTATGGAGAAAGAAAAGCAAGAAAAAATTAAAACTGCCATCGAATCAGTTCTCAAAAAGACCGAGGACGGTCTTAATTTAAGTGAACGGGTAGTTAACACTGAATATTAACCACTGTGCTTCTCCAATATAAACTACGAACAAACCACTGTGTCGCAACATGCGCGCCTCTATTTGCGGATAATATTACAATGACTTCGCAAACGGCGCACTGTTAGCGGATGTTTACAATGAACGGACTCCACATGTTGGATATGCGGAATCAGCACATTTTTAGTTTTAAGTTATTTGGAATTAAACGCATTTGGAAGAATGAAGAAAATAAAGTTTTTTGTTTGTAATCGCAGCTCAAAATATTAAGACGTCGTTTCTCTCTTAAATTAACTTATACATATACAATGAGTCCCTTCGGTTGAAGTATTGTAGAATAGAGGAATTTACTTTTTTGTTGGTTTCAGGCTAACCGGTGTTCATATATTGAATCACGTTTTGTAGAATTTCGTCGTTTTTGGTGGGCTTGACTATACTGGTAATGTTGACATTGATTCCTCCAGATCTTTGCGGATGTCTTCTTCGAATGATACGGAAGAAACGATGTATTCATCGGGTGGTTTTTCGTGATCACTGATGAATCAAGATAATACATCTGCATGTCCGAAATTGAACTTCGACGTTATAAGCTAATAGTATCAAACCACAGGAGAAATTATGCTTGCGTCTTTAAGTCTTAGAAATTTCATTTCAATTTAATTTTTTACCGCATAAGGAACTGGGAGTTTAGGAATAAAAATTTCCTTTGCGTTTGACAGAAGTTGGATGTGTACCTTTGCTATTCGATAAGTTTTTTTAAACTTTGATATGTCGTCATCGAACTTGATTTGATGACACCAAGTTGATATAGGTTTGTTCCAGAGTTCAAATGCTTAAATCCAGTTTAAACCCATTATGTTTAGTTGGTCAATATCTGTGATATAGCAGTTTAATGATTTTGTAATGCTGTCCATGGTAACTTCGCTTTCAACCTTAGCCAAGAGATTGATTTTGTTTGCATTGCTTTGCACTAGTGCTGCCTTTAGTTTTGTGAGCAGCAGGTTTACCAATGTTTTCCCATTTGAAACCGAAATAATTTCTTTGTGGTAAATACGGCGCTTGTGCGAAAGTTCTGTTTTGTTTCTGTTTTGTTTCCGTATCTTTGAGCGTCATGTTGACAGGTTTTATTGGCAGCACGTAATTTGAATATCTTTGGTGGACTTAGTTGGACATTTTTTGATAGAGGAAACCAACTTCATCGTGATCGTCCAGTGTACTCGCTTCTTTCTCGAAAACATATGTATACCTGTTGTACCAAGCTTGGAAGACTAGACCACTTTCAGGTTCATAAACGAAATTTGTCATCGAATGTGCCAAGGATTCCATGAGTGCAGCTTTTGATGTGCTGGACGTTTGTGGAATACCTGTGGGAGTTGATCCCTGTGTCTGCAGAAGTTGCACCATTTGCTTTGCTTTGGCATGAAGCATGTGGCAGCGAAGTTCGTTCCAAAATTGCTGGATTTTGACCAAAAACAACGTCGCATGAGCATCGCTTAGGAATTGTCGGCGATGATCCAGATTTGCTTAAAAGGGTCACAACTGGTGACGAATCATGGGTATATGGTTATGACATCGAAACCAAAGCCCAATCGTCCCAATGGAAGAGTTCGGGAGAGCCAAGAACAAAAAAGCACGTCAAGTTCGATAAAATGTCAAGGGTTTGCTCACTGTTTTCTTCGATTACCATGCCGTAGTGCATCAGGAGTTTTTACCACAATGTCCTACGGTAAATAAGGAGTATTGCCTTGAAGTTATGCGCCGTTTGCGTAAAGCAATACGAAAAAAATGCCCGGAATTGTGGAAAAAAATGAATGGTTTTTGCATCATGATAATGCACTTGCTCACTCATCTTTGCTTGTGAGATCTGGTATTCGCCAGATTTGGCCCCCTGCGACTTTTTCCTGTTCCCAAGATTGAAGAGACAAATGAAAGGACGGCGTTTTGCGACGATTGAGAAGATAAAAACCGAATCGCTGAAAAAATTCAGGGATATATCAAAAAGTGCAAAAGAGAAATTGATAAATAAATATTTTTTGAGAAAAATAAAACTTCACCTTATTTTTCGAACACACCTCGTATGTACTAAGCATTAATCTTAGTTATTACTTTCGATCTTCTGAAATATTTTTTTAAATTATTTAAATCAAAAATATTTTTTACAATTAATTTAAAAAAAGTGAAGATCAATAAATATTACATTATCTTACGGACCATGTTGTAAATATTTCTCATATTTTTGAAAAACCAGAGGAGAGTTATACGAACACCTTCACGAATTACAAATAAATATAATTGATCTTGGCAAAAGTTTCTCAATTTATATAATATTTACCATGCCACGTCGCTGATTGTTGTTTGGTTGTATTGTTGTGCATACATCCACACACATATGTACATACTTATGTGTACATTTTTTGGTAGCTTTCGATTATGTTATTTTGTTTTGCCATTGATCGAGCCCTACTACAAATCGGCTACGTAAAACTGTTCCGTCAATGGCAACACGTTTTCGTTTTGCTTTGAAATCGAGTCAGATTCGTCATTCTGGCATTATTATTTGTCCATATATACGTACAGCCGTATCGTAACTTGTGTCTTTTAAGGCGGCTTATTTCGAAATTGAATGGAAATGATAAGGAAATGCATCAACAAAAGCAAATTCAGATTATCTAGCTATCAATTGCACTGGTTATTCCGCAACGGGTATTGGGTTCTTTCAATTATAATTTTGTTGAAGAAAAGTCGCTTTTTAAGATGGAGTTGTTATTTTTACTAACTATATCACTCAGAGAATAATAACGGCAGTATTTCTGGTTTTTATTTCTATAGAAATAACAACTATTTTTAACTTGATTTGACATTTTTCCTACTCGTTAATAAGAGTTATTGGAGACTTTTTCGGAATAAAATTCAAAAATAAAAAAAAATTTTCAATTAAAATCAGTTTAAGACATTATTTTTTTTTTGATGAAAAATAAAAATCGTCTTAATTATTACTTTTTTAAATTTGGTTTTAATTAGCTACATTAGGTTTTCAGGTTTCTTCCAGCAGACTTCCAGGCTTCATCGATTCAATATTCAAAGTTTCGTTATTGCCAAAGTTTCATTATTTTCTTCCTTCCTTTTTAGAAAACTGAGACGCGCTAGTTCTCTCTCTTGTGCTGTAGAACAAAATCCAAATGTAAATGCTTTAGGAAATAAAACAATGCATATAATCTTTACTGTATATCCAAAATATAATTAATGTAAAAGGGGTATTAAACTGTCAGTGAAACTAAGTCGTTTTGTGTATTCCCCGATGTCGGACGATTCAACAGCTAATCATTATATCTATGTATAATATTAAAACTATATATTAATCCACAATCAGGTATACCGCATACCTAAAATCTTGCTCAACACCTCTCTGTATATATATATATATATATATATATATATATGCCAAAAAATCAGAATATTGATTGGTTGGTTATGGATCATCGCAAAATTTTACGTCGAGGAACAGATTTAAATAAGCTTTAATAAATAGAAAACTGTTGGGAAGAAATTAACATCATGATGTTAACAATTGTTAACAACAAAATTATGGCAGAAGAAATTAGGCCTACTAAAATAATACCCAATCAATTATTGTCAGTATCCCACTGCAGCAGTAGCAAAATTAATCTTATTATATTTGCTATGATACGTAGAATATTAGGAAAGTGTAAAAAAAACTTGAATTTGAATAGGGAGAATGAATGAAATGAAAAGAAATTTATTATAAACAATATCTAAAAGATTAACAAATTTGAACATCTCTCCCTATCCGAATCCCTCGATTTTAACAATCTTTGGGGTATTTATTATGCAACTTTTTATGAGAAAACTGTGCGGCATGGTTTACAAATTTTTGTATCTCAATTTTATGATTTGTATGTTTTTTTAAGCCGAGAATGTTGTTATGTTATGCTGTTCGTGTTTCTAAGGTTATGATTATTACTTCTCTCATAATTATTTCGCCTGGCGCTTGTCAGCATTAAAAAATATACATGACTTTTTCCATATAGAAGTAAAGTTTGGCTTCGATACGGCACTGGCCAATTTGTGCGTTTTTGTTTACATTTTGTACGTGAAGCTTTCATACTTGGTACGGATGAAATGACATCAATTTTTCATTGGCATTTTCTAAAGTTAGTACTAGATTATTTCATGTTCTGCGATTGTTTGATCTAATATTGGAGTGTTGTTGGCTGGAACAAATGTTACCCGTCGTCGCACATAAAATGAACAAGATAAAGAATATAGCAACGACTATTTTCGCCTAGGCGACTCTACATAGAGCTCATACTGGCATAATAATTCGTATAATGTCGGGAATCCCGTGGAGGCCGATTGCCGGGACGGAGTAGCGTGTAGAAGGGTGTGGCGTTTTCCTTTACATTTTCTGCACCTGGTGATGGCTATGACACTCTGTCATCAAGTGGATACGACCCAAACAGTTTGAGCAACACCGTACTTCACAACAAGTCGTAACCTCTTTTCCATCTGCATACGCTGAAATTCTTCGCATACCCCCAAGTGATGAAACCTTTTACATGCAGGGCATGGAAGACGCATTTGTAGATTCCGCACCGAGTGAGTATTATTTGGCGCAGTGCTGTGACGAGTTATAGTTCCCCCGGGGGGCGCTGAAACAGCGCTGTTCTGCAATAGATGTCCCTCGGTGGACGCTGGAACAGCGCTGGTTGGCAAGTGAGAACCCCCGATGGGCGCTGGAATAGCGCTGTTTGGCAACGGAGGTCCGTTGGTGGACGCTAAAGCAGCATTGTTTGTCAATAAAGATCTATCGATGCACTCTGGCACAGCGCTTTTTGTTATTGAGTTTCACTTGGTGGGTACTGGAAAAGGGCTATTAAACACAGGATCGTCTCTTTCTAGCTTTGGAACAGAGCTATTTGGCATTGGAGTGGTTCTTTGGGACTCTGGAACATAGTAACTTACACAAGTTTCCATTTTCTTTTGTTCTGGAACAGAGCTGGTAAAGGGAGGTTTGGCCCCATGTTGAGGCGCGTTTTTGACCTCTTGTGTGGGGTGGAGCATGGATCCCCCGGCAGGTCCATTTTCACCGAAGCTCAATGGAATTGTTGTCGAAAAGGCAAAAGCGGCGGGCATGGAACTTTCACGTTCCTTCTCCGACATGATGGAGAATATTATGATGGTATCATCATAATACATGAAAAGTACGTGATGTAAATCTGGAATGACCAATTTATTAATAAGCCTTCTAACAACACCCTGTTCGGTTGGAATGCCCGCGTTTATTCTATAAATTTCTTTGCGTAATTTATCAGAGGTGGATAATATGCCATGTTTGAGACATTCTGCTAGGTTCCCTAAGCGAGGAAGGGGTTTGTTCAACTCGTCCTTTTCCGAAGTGGTAAAGGTCGCAGTGAACACATTTATCGAAGAAAGAGCACCCGTAATGATCCATCCGAATAGTGTGTTCTGGGCTACAAATTTTCTTGACAACTAATTTTATGGCGTCTGGAATAACTATCAGAGAAGTGTTCACACCCGAAACTGCAGCATTCGTCGATAAGCCGAAGCCGGAGACGATTTTGTCAATTAAAGCACGAGCGGATACGAAACACCACGATGAATGACATTTACCATTGCAGTGCCCAATAAAACGTTTCTATTTTGCACAGTATGAAACGCTCGTCGTAGACGACGGTTGTCCGGTTGAGGTGGAAGGTAAAAGGTTGTTCGATATTGTAAGCTGATCCGTTCGTATATTGAACTGAGTGCTAAGCATACCTCCCGAAGGGGGTTTTCCACAGGTCCCCTGTGTAGTAAGGAGTGGTGCCTCTTACCGCAAGTAGTACAATTGTAATTGCTTGTGCAATCTTTCACAACATGTTCACGAGCAAGGCAATTCACCCAACATTTATGTCGCCACACTGCTGCATATCTATCATTGACAGATATTCCGCAGAATCTGGGATATATACGAAGGGGGTGATTCTGTTTTCCACACAGCACACATACCTTATTCTGATGAGATAAAGTCTTCAGAGAACCCACATTTGACATGTGAGTCTTCAACTCATTCTCATTTGCATTCTTAGATGAACTCCGATTCTTGAGGTCATATAGTAGGCATGCCAATGTTTGAACTCTTTGCGTGAGAAAGGAGTCCAAATATTTCCAAGTGGATAAACCCGATTTATTCTTTACGCTTATTATCATATTCACTCTTCAAGGCATTTCAAGGGAGGCTGAAGCCTTGATTTGTAAGCGGGAATTTGCTTATAATGTTTCTCGCCTCCCCACTAGTTTTTCAAATCAAGTGACATAGTCTTTCCACGTCACTTAAACGGCCGTTCTTTACGCATATCGTCGAGAAAAGTTCTCTAAATGTCGGCCATGTCAAGAAATCGCCCTCAAAAATATCGATATCACACGGAGGTAGACTAAGATTATGAACATAATCTTGATTCCTCTGGGAGGAATCACAGTGAGGCGCTGTGTTCGATATTGTCGATCTGACTGATTGTACCGATCTTCGATCCTCAGATGCAGCACGAGGTGCTGTGTCTCCGCTAGGCGAGGAAATCTGGGATATCCGATCTTTATCGCCCACGGTTGTATTTATAACCTCTCGCGAATCTAATGTTGGAACAGTCAACATCTGCAACTGTTCTTTTATCATTGCCAACGGACGTATGATTCAAACAAGACATCGTATTTTCCTTCAGTGAAGTCAACCTCCCCTGGCGTCGCATCTGCTTTCGCCCTAATGTGCGCGAGACAATCGTTGTACGTCTATAAGACATGATTTCATAGCCGTTGTAATTAAGCAGATCATATTTCCAGTGTAAAGACCGTATGCGATTCCGGCCTAGTCATAAGGAACTTATCTTCAAACTTTATTAAAGCATCAAATTCCCAAATAAACAATTTAAGTGGTATATTAGACATAATGAAATCAATGCAGTTACCAAATACTGGACGATTTGCAAACAAATATGAATTCTAGGCCGAAAGGCTGATAACAGAGTGCAAGAAGTGATATAGTTTTCAATCGCAAGATTATTGAAAACTAATCAATTTTTTTTTTAATTAATAAAAATATTTTTCTACTAGCAGTTCAAAGAACGTATGGTAGAGCGCACGAAGTGCTAATGTAGCTTCCAAACCCAAAAATATTAAAAACTATTCAGAGTTTTAAGAAAATTTGTAAAAAAAAAATTACAATGGTTTGTTAAATGCAAATGTAGCTTCCAGTAGAAAATTATTGAAAACTTATCAGAATTTTTCAAAAATTCGCAAAATTATTTTTCTACTAATAGTCCGAAGAGCGCGAAGGGTGCGCGAAGAGCAAACGTAGTTTAAAACCAAATAATTAAAAACTGATCAGAGTTTTGAAATAATTCGCAAAATTATTGTTCTACTAATAGTTCGAATAGTTTTCAAACCAAAATATTGAAAACTAATCTGAATTTTGAAAAAATTCACAAAATTATTTTCCTACTAATAGTCCGAAGAGCCTATAGTAGGGTGCACGAAGTGCACACGTAGTTTAAAACCAAATAATTAAAAACTGATCAGAGTTTTGAAAAAATTCGCAAGATTATTGTTCTACTGATAGGCCGAAGGGCGTATAGTAGACTGCTGTTGAAAAATTAAAACCAAATTATTTCGGTACAAGTTCAAAAAAATGAATTTCCAAGTCCGATTAATACCGCGCATGCACGATCGATGTGCAGCGTATAAACAATGTAAAGTTTTCCCAAATGGGTTAAGTAGTTAGAGAAATAAAGTTTATTACTTTACCCACACACACAAACGTATTTATGTATGTATTTATGTCTGTTTGATTTAAACTAAAGAGAGGTGCAGTTGCTTGTGGCGGTTATATATTAGAAAGATATTGTTGTTGGTGTTTTTTTCTTTCTTTTTTGGTAGTTTGCATCGGGTAACTCAAACTACAAGCACACACAATCGAATTTTGGAGCAGTCCGTATTTTTGAACATATCTAATTTAAATAGCCTGTTGCAAAGAAAGAAAGATAATTAAATTATCGTTATTTTCGCGTGTTTGTGCAACTTTGGATACTCGATCTTTCACACTTTATCTCACTTTGGTTTGTTCGTTTCGTTTGCTGTGTTGTAAGTGAGCATACATATCTTTATACAGGGTGGGCCATAAGGGTGTTGGCGGTTTAAATATTCGATTAAAAAAAAAAAAAACTACGAAACATAAAAAAAATATATTTGTATTTTTAAAAAGTAGAAGCATGGGAATTTTTAAGACTTAAAAATAATGTTGTCCAAATGGCTTTCCTCGGCTGCTTGACACTCTTGGAACCGAAGTCGCAAATTTTGGAAAACTCGTTGAAAAGTTGTTCTCGGTATTTTGCTACTTTCCTGAATAATGTTCCTCTTCAACTGCTCTAAATTGGTCGGATTATTCTCGTAGATTACCGATTTGAGGTAGCTCCATAGAAAATAATCACATGGAGAGAGATCGGGGCTACGTGGGGGCCATTCAATATCCCCCCTTTTCGAAATGAGTTTTCCAGGAAAACATTTTTCAGCAGCTCTATGAATACTCTAGCCGTATGACATATGGCCCCATCCTGTTGAAACCGCATCCTCGAGGTATTGCCTTGAAGTTCTTGCAAAGCTGGCACCACAAAGTCTGCTAGCATGTTGCAATAATTGTTCGCTCTAACCGTCATCGCATGCCCTCTTTCGTCCTCAAAAAAGTATGGTCCAATAATACCGGTTGACGTTATCCCAGCCCACACGACAAGCTTAGGGCTGTGAAGTGGACGTTCATGCAAGCGTCGGGGATTAGTCTCGGACCAGAACCGACAATTTTGCTTGTTCACATGGCCATTAAGGTGAAAATTGGCCTCATCACTAAAAATCACGTTGTTGAAATTGTTGAACCGCTCTAGCATCAAATTGACAAAGTTAAGTCGGTTATTGGCATCATCGGGTTTTAATTCTTGGACTATCTGAATCTTATAAGCCTTCAAAAGCAAATCACGTTTCAAAATTCGTCGTAAAGTTGTTCTTTTGACATCCAAAGACTGACTTCTCTTACGTGTTGACTGTTGCGGATTTCGCTGAACTGAAACACGAACACGCTCCACAATGTCGTAATTGGTACTGTTGAGCCGGTTGTTTCGAACATTCTGATCCATTTTCGTATCACATTGGCGCTTGGAACTTCACTTAAATCGTGTAAACCATGCTCATGCCGATACAAACGTCGTGCAGTAATCACTGATTTATTATTTTCGTAATACGCTTGGACACAATATGCACGCTGCACTCCCGTGTACGGCTCCATGGCGACTAAATTTCCAGGAAGCGGCGCAGCTAACAACATATCTCCCCGCCACCCCGCGTCTCGCGTTGCCGAGAAATTGAAGAATTAAATCGCCAACACTCATATGGTCCACCCTGTATATATAATTCTACTGTACGGGCGTTGTCAGTGAACTCCTCCTAAACGGCTGGACCGCTTTGCATAAATTTTTGTATATGCGTCCGGGTGGTGCCCGGGATGGTTTAGATTTACAATTCGGTCCAATTGGACAAAGAGGCGTGGTACCTCCCATACAAACAAAAAATTAAAAATCAATTATTTCTGCTCCTGCTTACGGTATTTGAACAAAATTTGGTGCGTAGGTTTGGTGTACATATCTTAAGTGCTACTGCAAATATGGGCGGGATTGGACAATGAGGCGTGGTACCTCCCATACAAACCATAAATTAAATATCCAATATTTCTGCTCCTGATTACGGTATTTGCACAAAATTTGGTGCGTAGGTTTGGTGTACATATCTTAAGTGCTGCTGCAAATATGGACGGGATTGGACAATGGGGCGTGGTACCTCCCATACAAACCACAAATTAAAAATCCATTATTTCTGCTCCTGCTAACGGTATTTGAACAAAATTTGGTATATAAGTTTGGTTTACATATTGTAAGTTCTGCTGCAAATATGGATTGGATTGGACAAATAGGCGTGGTACCACCCGAAGAAATCAAAAATTAAAAAACCATTATTTCTGATCCTGTTATAGGAAAATTTAAGTTTTTCAAATACTGACTTTATTTCACTTCTCATTTTTCTATGTTTCCCGACAGATAAACAAAGAACGTTGTACATGTGAAAGCGTTGCATTAATTTTAAATCTCAATTAAATTGACTTAAATTAAATAATTTAAAAAACTTTACAAAAAAAGTATTAAAAGCATTCATTTAAATAACCAAACTTTTCTAACAAAAATTTAAATACAGAACCATCTATCCTGAAAATTGTAAATCATTAATTTGCCACCTTTGAAGGCAGAACGAAGTTTGCCGGGTCCACTAGTATATGTATATATTTGCTTATTTATTCGAAAAAAAAAACTATACGCACCTTATAAATTTACTTTACAAAGTAAAAAAAATGATTAAGCTGGTGATGATGATGATTAGGATGGTGGCGGTAATATGGATGAAATCCTCTTTAGTTGGATGAATGTTTTGTATGGAATCCTAGAGTTTTTTATGCGGAAAAAAGAATTTAATAGTGCTGGCTCGAAAAAGGCTCTGGCTCTTGCGATCGAATGTTTGCGGAACAAAACTAATTCAAATATTGTTTGCATAGAAAATTTCAAGTAAAGGTGTAACCTTTATTTAGAATATTGTTACCTTTTCTTTGAGCAAGGGGAGAGGCCTTGATCCAGCTTAGACGGAGCCCGTTTTTAGAGTGAAATTTTGACATTTTTCAATAATCAAGATGGAGCAAGGTGGCTTCTATTTTCAATACCCGTTACTCGTTAGAATCCGTTCATATTGAGTGGAAACGTAATCAAATATTGAACAGATTTTAACGCAAAAATGATGTTTGTACATGTATTGCCAGATAGGGGAATTTCAACGTCTAGGATTAAACACTGACAGTAGATTTGGATTACAGTGTCAATTTGGAAAAATATATTTTTCAGTATTTTTCTGACAATGTTGTTTTTTTTTTTTTTTTTTTTTTTTTTTTTTTTTTTTGACAATCGCCCAGGTACGGGCGATACTACAAAAAACTCACTTGCATCCAATGAATGATATGTGGCACACCTTCTTACATTCAATGGGCTTACACAAGTAATATTTTTAGACTCACTCAAGGGCACCTACAATATAACGATGACTCCAAACTTCACAGTAAGAGAAGCATTTACCAGACTTGTCCATTGCTCGCCTACTAGAAGTGTCCGTCAGACAAGTCGAGGTGAATGCCGTTTAAATGATGATAGGTGACTGTACAAGGGGTTGAACCCGGGATCATGCGAAAGGTAGTCGCGTGTATTAACCATAGCGCCACTGACCATAGCGTGACGGAATGAAACTATACATTATTTATATTCAATTGTTACCGTCGCCATAATGTGAGCGTAGTAAAGTCGGTCCGGCAAGCAAAACCTGCCCAGTCTGAAAAATTTACTTTTTCGATATCTCCTAAAACTTTTTACCATTTATTCACAAATTAAAAGCAATTCAAGGTGGAAACTAGAAAGTACAGGTAGGAACCATCAAAGTTTGTAAGTTGTAATTGGTGTAGTGTGGTTATTGAGAACGATTAAACTTGTATTTCACCAAACCTTTAATCGGAACAGCTACCCAATTTGTAAGCAATTACATATGTATGTATATAAAAATCAGAGACGACAATATTCCGCACCAGACACATTTCTGGGTTATCTGTTACAAAATCATATGTTTTTGAAATCCTAGTAATAGATTTAGATTGCAGTGCCAATTTGGCAGGAATAGATTTACATTTTTTTGTTAACTTAGGGAAATGCATTGCGGTAATCTTTAGACAAAGAAAGGGACCGTATACGATGTATATACAATTGCTAGGGACCACCCAAATTGTGGCCGTGACAAAATTGATCCTGCAGAAAAAAACCTGCTAATGCGAGGATTTAACCCATCTCGAGAATATGGGACCTACCGCGATATTTCCTATATGTATTTTAGCCACTTACTTACTCACTAACTGAAAGTCGAAGTTTGGATTCCTACACAACCTTCCGCCTGTTCACTTCTACTTTGTGCAACGTATTACAACGTATTACAATTATAAAGGTGCTTTGAATACTTAAATTAAGTGAACTTTCGGAGATCATTTCATCTGTTAACATGTTCTTATTTTTTTGTATGTCCGTGTATTATTAAGAAAATTCAATTTCGGTGACTTTTTCATTTCCCAGGAAATCGGAAAAAGTATTCAGATATCTCGGGATCCAGGAAATTCCAAGAAAAATTAAAATATAACCATGCTTCCCAATTAGGATACCAAATCTTAAAGAAAAGCACCCGAATTGGACGCTGAATTAAATTTTAAGTGTAAATTTTTATGATTTTAATGGGCGCAAATTACCTTCTATGGGTACGTTTTTATTATCTGCTAATGCGGAATATATCGAATGCATTTATGGCCAAATCGAAATTCGATCTTTTTTACGAAAAAAAAATATTTATAATAAAATTTTGATTTAAAAATGGCTCATCTGTTTTAAATACGCTCCAATATCTCAAAAGAATTGTAAAAAATATTTAGATTGGAAAATACGACAACAGAAATCTATTCATAGGAAATATTGTAAAATTAATCGTAATGTAATACGGCAAGCTAAACGTGTGAACGGTGACCGAATTTTTCGCCACATTGATAATCCGCGGGACTTTTGATCTCGCATTAAAAGTGTTGGTGCAATTAACTGTGATTCTGATAACTGTGTCTAAACCAAATTCTGCTCTCATTGATCTCAATATGTTATTTACCGAACCCCGCGACAACAGTTTGCAATTTCCAAATGTTAGTGAATTAGAAATCTCTCTCCGTTTGGTGCCGTTTTCCTGAGGCATAGAAATTAGCTAAAATTAAACCACTTCGGAAAAAGGATAAGCTTGGCACTAATTGTGAAGATTTGAGTTTTATTTCTATATTACCAGCGTTGTCCAAAATTCTTGAAACCGTGATTAAGGACCAGATAAACACTCATTTGAAAAATTTATCTTTATTAGATAATTAACAATCCCCTGACAGAATGCACCCAGGAATTGTCGGTGTATTGAACTTAAGCAAAGCATTTGATTCCATAAACTATTCTATACTCTTATATAAACTTTCAACTTATTTCAATCTAACGTAATTTGCATACAAATTTGTTTCTTCTTTCTTATGTAGTGGCCGTCAATTTATTGTCTGCAATGACCGTAGCTCCGATTCACGTCATTATATATCAGGTATACCGCAAGGGTCAATTTTGGGCCCACTTATGTTTATGATGTAAGTCAATGACATTCGTTTCTGCGTTATGAACTCTTCGCCTTGTATTTATGTCGATGATATTCAATTGTTTCTCTCTAGTTCAACTTCTGCCATAACTGTATATCGGATTTTGATGACGGTATTGGTCGTATTTGCAGCTGGGCTGTTAGAAACTGCTTAGAAATCAATGTTGATAAAAACAAGTTTATTGTATTCCAACATGGTCTGGATATGTTGCTGAGCAAAACATTGTCTTTATCAATTCCATCTCTTGGATTTGAAATTGACTCTCATCTGAAATTCACTGGTCACATTACTCGTATCTGCTCAAAAATAAATGTAATTTTAAAACGTCTATATACTTTAAACGTATTTTAACAAATTCATGTAAAATATAGACTGGGTCATATGTTGCTTATGTAATGCATTATTTACGGGCTAAAACTATAGACTGCAACAAGTCGGACCAATATTACTGGACTCCATGTGTGCTTCCACAAAATGTTGATGTATGTTTATGATGATAAGTGGAGGAGTAATTATTTACAGTACGAAATATGTTTCTTAGGCTGCACTTTTAAAATTTTTTTACAACTTAGATGATTGTACACGTTATTCTGTATTATCAAGTTTGGTGAACCGAATTATATCGTAAGATTATTTAATTTTTTTTTTGTTTTGTTTTTGCATTCTAGAAATGCACAAATTCGTATTGAATCTGTCTACAGCTCTCTTATGAGAAGATTATTTGTTGTTCGCGCAGGGCGATTGTGGTATACTTTGCCTGCTGAATTGAAGAATTTCTCAGTTAGTACTGCAAGTTTTAAACGAAAGTTAATGAAATATTATACTCTCCACGAGTACTAAGATTTATTTTGGTTTGTTTGCTTTGTTTTTCACTGACAATCTACGTTCATAATATTTTTTTATAGGAAAGGGCTGCGTTACGGTTAGGGGTTTTTGCTAGGAAATATACGGAAGCAATATAACTCATGTCAAACAATGTACAGTCCAATATGGGAGTTAATTGATTAATAAATGAAATGAAATTGAAATCGGAGTATTTGAAGTTAAAAGGTAAATTTTTCAGAAATGTGCAACTTTTCAAATAAAAGGGAACTTGTGATTTTGTGAAATACTTTTTTTTTATATCTCTTGACATTAATAAAAATTTTACAAACGCAATGGGACAAAATGTTTAGATTTCTCAAATTATTTAGATTTTTAATTAATTTGGAAATATATAGAATCTAAATAAAAGACCAGATGTCCACAGTAAATAGTATTATTGTTGAGGTTCCAAGGCACGCTTTATGTGAATTTCGCTCGAAAGTTATGTCTTCAAAAGATAAAAAGTACTAAATATATATGAAACTTCTTCCATCAAATAGAAATATAAAAATATATATCAACATATCAACATTTCAAGTGTTTTTGAACACTTAATTCCATTTTTTACAGAAAATTTGATACAACTTCTTAAATCCATTTTTTCGATAGCAGAAAATCGCCGAACATGCAAAACACTTGTCTTATTAATGCCTCTCACAAACAAACTAAACATGCTATATGGATAAAACGTCAACATATCTTCGAGACGAGTGTATGAACATAAAAAAAATAATAATCGAAAGTCGAATGTACGTAGCCCGCGAAAATTGAAAATCCACCTTATTTTATTATTCGTAAAGTCCCGCTTGGGAATTTGATAGGTGCAGTTGTGTTCTTTAAATATGCGATTAAATATTTTGAAAACTTGTTTCGTAAATAAACGCCTAATAAACATCATGTCTTTTCTTCAATGTATCTAAGAAAATTCTTAAGATGTGCCAAATACTTTAGGAAATGCTGATGGGCTGTGGGCAGCTTCATGACTAATAATTTTACTTTCATAAACCAAATCTCCAAAAATTCTTTTAAAATTCAAAATGCTGACCGCTGTATTCTTTTCGCCTTGAAGAAAGTTATTCGAGCCAGATTTGACATGCTTAAAAATGACATAATGCAACGTAAAATGGCATTAATGTCACTTGAAAAAAAAATACCTATAAATAATTTTGAATCGCTCGTTTATAATTTTTTTTAATATCATCCGTATAAAAAATCAAATACGGCCTTTCGATTGATTGCGGTGCATTTTAGTGAAAAGTCATGTCCTTGCAAATTTTCTTAAAACGATATATAATATATGTGGATACCATTCGAAGAAAAATATATGATATATAAAACCGTGTTGAGTGAGACTATGGTTCGGTATACAAATATTTTTATGTTTCTTCGTTAATCCACTTCAACATTTCTAGCCTCCATAGATTTTAACTAAAGATTTAAAAAATAACTGTAATGACAAAGGCAATGACAACACTTATTATATGCGTAAAGTATGCGCGATAATAAACTTCATACGCAATGCCATATATAGGTACAATTCTTCTTAATTTTCAGCACATACGTATGCTTCCTCTGTTTATTTTCTTTCTGTTTTTTTCCTATTCTATTTGGCCGATCCAAATTTTGTTCTCTTAGAGTTTTTTTTTTTTTTTATTTTATTAAACTTTAGCATCTGAAATCTTACATATTTCTAGTATCTGGATGAATTATTGGAGTTTCAATAGCACTTTGTTCATTTCTACTTTGTTTGTTATATGTGTATTTAACAATATTTGTTTCTATGTTAGCATTGAAAAACTGAATTTTCCTTTAATGTCATATTTACACTTTTCACATATAAATAATTCTGGAGTAAACCTCACCTTAATAGGTTATGGATCTTTAATTATAAGGATTCTCGATATAAAGAAAACAGTCGGACATAGGATATTAACAACTGAAGGCAAGATGGAATTTGGAATTAATTTCCCGAAGCTAAATAACACTAATTACCATTCATGGAAGTTTAACGTTGAAATGGTCCTTTTGGAAAGGGAACTGTGGAACCATATAACGGATGCAGTACCAGAAAATCCAGATGCTGCATGGACTCTTAAGGACGGTAAAGCTCGTGCTGTTATTGGTTTGTCTATAGAAGATTCCCAGAAGATTCACATTAGGAAATATACAACGGCAAAGGGATACTGGACCGCTCTCAAAACCCAACATGAAAAATCAAATTTGAGTAACAGAGTTTCTCTCATCCGTCGTTTGTCTTCGAAACGCATGGAAGGTTAATCAATGGAAAGCCATATCTCAGAATTTATGGAAATTGTTGGTAAGCTGGAAGATCTTGAGGGAGAGTTTCCTGAGCATAAAATCATATCGTTTCTTCTCGGGAGCTTATTGGAAGACTATAATGCCATAGTGTCCGCGTTGGAAGTTCGTCCAGAAGCTAATCTTACCCTGGAATTAGTAAAAGAAAAGCTTATGCAGGAATCAAGAAGAAGATTGGAGTTATGTTCAAGCCAGGAAGTTGCTCTAAAAACTAAACAGAAAAAGGTTAGTAATTTAAAATACTTCTTGTGTGGAAAGCCTGGGCATTTTAAAAAGAGTTGTCCTCAAAGAGAACAAAAGACAAAGGATGTTGCGAAATGTACATCAAACAAAGATAGACATGTTTGCTTTGTGACATCAACGAAACGCAATAAAAATTATTGGTTTGTTGATTCGGCTGCAACATGTCATATGAGTTGCAATATGCACTTCTTCTCAAAACTTGATAAGAGTCGAAATGATGACGTTTTCCTAGCAAATGGAGCAAATCTTAAATCCGGTGGTATTGGTGAAGGAGAAATACTCTACAACGGAAGAAAAGTTTTGCTGAAAATTTTTCATTTCATACCAGACCTTGACGGCAATTTATTGTCGGTGTCAAAACTGACAATGGAAGGATTTGAGGTAAAGTTTGGAGGAACGAAATGCCAGATATCCCGAAATGGTGAGGTCTATATGACTGCTCTTTTACGGGATAATTTATTCGTCATCAATCATAAACATGCAGCGATGTTAACAACATGCATTCATACGTGGCACAGACGGTTAGACCATCGTGATGAGAAAGCAATCAAAGCTGGCGTGAACAATTCTCTAATGAATAGAATTGGTTTTTGTAATTGCAATTGTGTCAGAAAATGTGAAATATGCATAAAGGCTAAGATAACCAGGAAGCCATTTCCGAAAGTAACTGAGAATATCTTAGATTTAGTACATAATGATTTATGCGGTCCGATGCAGAATTGTACTCCGAGAGGAAATCGATATGTTTCGACTCTAATCGACGACAAGAGTAGATTTTGCACAGTCTATTTCCTGAAAAATAAGAATCAAGCTCTCGAAAAAATAAAAGAATTTGTTGCGTTTACGGAAACTAAGCTTGGAAAGCGTAAGAAAACCTTGAGAACTGATCGAGGCGGAGAGTTTTGTGGTAAGGAAATGGAGATTTTTCTGCGAAGTAAAGGAATATTCCATCAGCTTACATTTCAATATACGCCGGAACAAAATGGAGTAGCCGAAAGAAAGAATAGAAGTTTAATGAAATGAAATGAAATGGCAAAGTACATGCTCTTTGATGCCGAAATGGATCTGAAGTATTGGTCAGAAGCTGTAAATGCTGCTAATTACATGCAGATTCGCCTCCCATCAAGTTCCACTACTCTAACACCTTATGAGAAATGGTATTCAAGAAAGCCAAGTTTAAAACATATAAGAATATTTGGATCGATTGCATATGCTCATATTACTAAAAATAAACGAAGAAAACTTGATAGTGTTTCAAGAAAATGTCGACTTGTTGGATACTGTGAAGAATCGAAAGCCCATCATTGAGATGTTGAATTTTTGGAAAATACTACGCTAGGAACTATAGAAATAGTATTGTCGGAAAATAAAAAACCTGATTTGGAGGAAGAAGTACATTTCCAAGTGGAATTGCCGATTTCGACAGTGATTCAAATATTGATACTTTGTCTGTGGATGAACAGAGTCCTGCCTTCGAAACAGCAGGTGAATCGACAACCCGATTTCGACAGTGATTCAAATATTGATACTCTGTCTGTGGATGAACAGAGTCCTGCCTTCGAAACAGCAGGTGAATCGACAACCTCAGAAGTGAAATTTGAAGATATCAAACGGAGAGTTTCTTCAAGATCAACAAAGGGCATTAAGCCAAAAAGATTCGAGGTAAATATGACAACATTGGGAACGGAACCTCAAACGTATGATGAAGCTATGCAACATCCTGACAAAGAAAAATGGAAACAATCTATGCAAGATGAAATGCAATCTATGTATATAAACAATACGTGGGACCTTGTAGAACTACCTAAAGGTAGAAAAGGCGTAAGTTGCAAATGGATCTATAAAATTAAAACCTTAGTGGGTGGTGATAAACGGTACAAAGCTAGGTTGGTAGCAAGAGGGTTTTCTCAAAAATTTGGAGAAGACTATGACCATATCTTCGCACCGGTCATCAAACATACCACCTTGCATACACTACTGGCAGTAGCATCTCACAAGAATCTAAAGATATTCCACATTGATATAAAAACGGCATTTTTAAACGGGAAGATAGACATAAAGCAGCCGAAAGGGTTCGTTGAGAACGGGAAAGAAACGCTAGTCTGCAAATTGAACAAAAGCATTTACGGGCTCAAACAATCTGCAAGATGCTGGAATCGCCGAATCAACAACGTATTAACCGGATTCGGATTCAGAAGGGGAAATTCAGATAATTGCTTATATATGAAGGACATTAATGGCGAATCGGTATACATTCTCGTTTATGTAGACGATATAATTATAGCTGCGAGTTGTGACAATGTTATCAAGAATTTGATTGCTTACTGTTGCTGTATCATCTCAATTCGAAATTAATGATATGGGACAACTTCAACTACATATATTTAGGAATGGAAATCTCAAGAAATGAGCAAGGACTACTTTATATGTCACATTGTTGCTATATTGAGAAAATGTTAAAGCTCTACAATATGGAAAATGGAAAACCATCAAATATTCCCTTGGACACAGGCTATTTTAAATCATGAGGAAAAGAAGAATTTTTTGAAGACAATCACAAATATAGGATGGCAATTGGATCTCTGCTCTATTTAGCGGGAAATACGAGACTGGATATTTCTACAGCAGTTTCTATTTTGTCACGAAACATAAGCAATCCTACGAAGAAAGACTGGAATGAGGTAAAACGGGTCTTCAGATATCTCAAAGGAACGAAAAATCAAAAACTATTGGGCTGGGGACGTTAAGAATCGAAAGTCTACCAGCGGCTACTTGTTCAAGTTAGGATCTGCAACAGTCAGTTATTCTAGTCGAAAGCAAAGCATAGTGACACTTTCGTCAACAGAGGCAGAGCTCGTTTCACACAAGAGTGTGTTTGGTTACAACAGCTTTTAAATGATTCTAACATAGAACTTTCGGAAAAGCCCATAATTTTCGGAGACAACCAAAGCTGTCTTAAATTACTGAAGGACGAAAAAGTCAACCCACGCAGCAAACATATTGATGTGAAATACTTTTATATCAGGGACGTTAAGAGTTCTGGTAGTATAATATATGATTATTGTCCTACTGATAATATGATAGCAGATATGTTTACTAAACCTTTAGGAAACATAAAGCTAAAGAAATTTGGAAAACTCAGCGGTCTAGCTACAATATATTAAACATAGTATTCGACGTTATGTTATTGAGAAGGGGTGTTGGAGTTTCAATAAAACTGTTCATTTCTACTTTGTTTGTTTAATATCATATTTAGTAAATTTTTTCGTTCCGAACAAAACTTTTAAACTTTTCACATCTAAATAATTCTGGAGTAAGCCTCGCCTTAGTATGAATTTGGGAGTAACATTTAACCCTTACCCAAGATCAAGCTAAATTCTTAGGGCCTGAGATTGGTTAATGCGTTTCAAATGAATTAATTTAATGCATTTCTTTTATTAAAAAAAAATAATAATAATAATAATAACAATAATAAAAGTTTTTTCTTTTATCAAACATGTAAAAGATTATATATTTCAAGTATCAAACATAAAATTCAAATATTTACAGTAAAGTTATGCACATGCATATCTCACAACCAATAAAATATCTATAATTCAGACAGTTCTTAGGTTGGCAAGCTATAATGTAACAAACATTAAACTTGTAAACCTTAGCAATTTTGTATGTGCAAGTAACTTTTTATTGAAAAATTGTGTTTCTTTCTTAATTGGCGGTCTATGCAGAAACAAATGTGGGAAGTGCGATCCTTCGATTTCCATTAGCATTTTAGGACGGACTCGTGTTGTAGGACTCCATATTGTAAGAAGGAAATGTGGATATCACTTTTTCGTTTCTCTTATAGAAAAATTGAAATTACCGTATTTTGTATTTCGCTTAGCGATACGACCACGGGCAATGCACTGGTTCACAATGTTTTATAAATGTTGTAGTATAAATACGTTCGTACTTACTTTTATTCTAAATTATGCTCTACTTATTCTCCAACCTCGTGCATTCCGACGACACTTGGTGCATTTTTGTCTTGCTAATGCCAATGCCAATTGTATTGGTACCGCTTTATCGTCCCAGTTTGGAATATTACATTTGTTCATTATATATCCTTGTTTTACTGTTGGAAATATACACATTACTTTCCATTTACTTGCAGGTGAACTTTTTAATATGCCAAATATCCGCAATCTTCTTAGCATCGCTATACCGTTCCGTGCTTCACCCATCCAAAGTATCTTCTTCCATACGCCACATAGTGGCACTGAGTATCGGCTTGATATTTGGTTACTTTTGTTTTGGACCCCAAGCCATACACATTGCTGGTCTTCCCGCAGCATGCTATGTAGTTATACGTACGCAAAGCCCTAAATTTGTGCAAAGGTGAGGTGGCGCAATCATGGGCATTTCAAGTGTATACAGTTTTATAAGAATTTTGTGTCTTTTATGGTTTATTTGCAGGAGTGTTATGATTGTAGCTATGGCATATTTGCTTACCATACATGTACTGCGACAAATGTATGACGATGGCTCCTCTTCACTGGACGTCACCGGTCCATTGATGATCATTACACAAAAGGTCACTAGTCTGGCGTTTAGCATACATGATGGGTTCGTGCGACAAACTAAGGTAACGAAAACCGAACGGTCGGATGCTGATTGATATTGATTGATTTGAAGTTATACCGTCTTTGTAGGATTTAACTAAAGCCCAACAATATCATGCTGTCAACAAACTACCCACAGCCTTAGAATACTTTTCCTACGCTTTACACTTTCAAGGATTAATGGCTGGACCATTGGTGTTTTATAAAGACTACATAGAGTTTGTGGAAGGTTACAACCTCTTGAAGCGACCGTCTACAAACGTAAGTTTACATTAAGTAAAATGATACCTTTTAGTAACATTGGAACGATCCTCTATCCACAGGGATCTCTTAACAATGGTAAATCACGGATGGTCGTGGAACCATCGCCTGTAAAAACAGTAGTCAAAAAAGTTATTGGTAGCTTCATATGCGCCTTTATTTTCATGAAGTTTGTCAAATTGTATCCGGTGAAAAACATGAAAGATGATGCGTTTATCGAGAACACTTCGATTTTTTACAAGTTTTGGTATGCCATGTTGTCTACCACTATAATACGTTTTAAGTATTATCACGCCTGGTTATTGGCCGATGCAATTTGCAATAACTCAGGTTTAGGCTTTACGGGTTACGATAAAGATGGTAGTGCCAACTGGGATCTCATTTCAAATATAAACGTATTTGGCTTCGAGGTAAGTAATGTAATCTACCTATATTATATCGATGCGCTCTTAATAAATAATAATGGTGACATATATAATACCAAAAATAAAATGTATGTCACAGTTTGCCACAAACATACGTGATGCTATCAATAACTGGAACTGCGGAACAAATCGATGGTTGCGTACTATTGTTTATGAACGTGTCCCAAAGCAATACGGCACCATTTTAACTTTCGCTCTGAGCGCAGTGTGGCATGGATTCTATCCTGGTTATTATTTGACATTTGCTACGGGTGCTATAATGGTGACTTCTGCCCGCATGGTAAGGTATTTGAGATTAATGTACTTACTGAATTTCGAACTTTGGTAAAATTATCGCAGGCCCGTCGAATGTTCCGGCATCGTTTTCAACAAACAAGAATGACGCGCATGTTCTATGATATTTTAACGTGTCTAACAACACGAGTTGTCATGGGTTACACCACATTCCCATTTGTACTGCTGGAATTCTTGGTATGCCGTTAAAATTCTAAGTAGATTACAATCGGCTGAATAGCTTTTCTCTCTGCTTACAGGGCAGCATCAGATTGTACCTGAAATTTTATTTGTGCCTTCACATTGTTGCACTCATAACTGTTTACGCTTTACCGGGATTTGTTCGTGGCGAAAAACGTTCAAAAACGTGTCCTCAAACATCTTCCAAATCATCGCTGGGTGATGAAAACAAACAAGCTGTGATATCAGCAGCAGAAAAGCGCAAGAACAACACAGAATCAATGATGAACAAGGAACGCCTAGTGACAGAGATATCGACATCACGGTTAGGCATAAGTGAGGTTACAGACGAAATATCATCAACAATTGTTCTGAGCACAAAACCTCCCCAATTACA
Source organism: Philornis downsi (assembly GCA_019455685.1). NCBI lineage: Eukaryota > Metazoa > Arthropoda > Insecta > Diptera > Muscidae > Philornis > Philornis downsi. Next base: position 1,654,166 of record JAHXMU010000391.1, read on the forward strand.
CATAGTTGCTGCTGCTCGTGAAGCAGTTACTGTACCGCATGATCAGTGTGAAATGGACCAGTTATCTAGCAAACTAATGGAGAAAATCGAAGCCGAAACCAAGAACATCGAGGAATTCATTGATAAGACTGTTACCGACACCGTCACGGGCATTGTGGAATTCAAAAACGATTTGATGCGTGAGTGTGAAATACCAAACAGTTTGCGTAAACGCACACCGTTGGCATCGGCCGTGAGTGATGTTGTAGCTAGCGCCACGGGAAAATCGCAAACAGAAGAGAGTGCAGCTTTCCTTAAAAAAGAAATCGACGTTATAAATGCTGTGGTACAACAGGCAAATGTATTGCCAGCAGTACTTAGCAACGGGCATGCAAAATAACAATTATAGGCGTCATCCATAGTTTCTGAAAAGGAAACCATTTTATGTGAAAAATTCATACAATAAGTCGCTGCAATACAAAACAAAAAAACAATTATGCTGACATTGACGAAAATGAACGTTACTTATAACAACTTATTTTTAATTCTTAGCGGCAGAAAGCAGAGACCCAAACTAACAAAACTACTCTAAGTGAGGAAAGCTATCACAGGAATAAACAATTGTCTTACAATTCATATGCATATTGATATTAACGAAAACAAATTACAAAGCACACACTTGTTTATCTATCATTCATACGCAGACAGATACCATCCCAACCGTTCACGGCAGATACGTACACGCACATTTCTAGCACATGTTTTATAAATGCACGCGCAAGTACAAGGGATCCACAACGCGCAAATTACTGTTCCTATTTAAACCATCACCGCTCATCTTTTATTTTTTGGTTTATATCTATGTCAAAAGCTTACGACAATTTTGTTTAATTGTATTTTTTATATTACACTTACTGTTTAACAATAAATATACTTTCTAATACTTGAAGGAGATATCCACATTGTCGAAATTGGGCATTTTCAATAAATGCGTGACGGCCAATTGGGATGAAATATGGGGTTGATTAAATTGTATTACGATAGTGGATATATATAGTGCTCAAAGTTCATATTCTGTATTATACGTCAGATAATCAGCAACTGTTCCGAAAGTGCACTACCTGCCACAGCATATTGCATTCGTTGCAAAGTACATAAGGAATCTATGATGTTTTTACCCCCATAACTAGCTATTGTTGTTTTTTTTTCTATAGTTATTTTAGTTTTATTTGACAAGTTTTGCAGTTCCATTAATTACTTGGACACAGAAATATCATACACATTGGCAGTGGCATGAACAAATGTCCTGGAACAAGCATTCATTGATCGTTTGACTGTACATACCTAATAAGCCATAGCAAAATCGAAACTATTTTTATATTATTAACAATTACAACAATTGTGAAAGAAAAGAGAACACCCAAACATATATGCGTGCATTAAATATAGATCAAATTCGCAAAAATGATTATTGTTGAATATATTTTTTACAGTAAATGAATGAAACATAAAAGTATTAAGTTAATAAAACAAAAAAGTATGTATTAATAATATATTTTATTATTTTCGTAAAAATCACGAAAATAATCCGTCAAATTAAATTATATTGTAATGATGATGATGGTGTATTTTAAAATTCATACTTTGTAGGTCTTCCACCAATTTAGGTATCTCTACATATAATACTTTCCGAACACGGCGATGTAATTTCAAATGTCAATTTGTGTACATCGGCAGACAATATTCTTACCGTCAACCTCCATTTAACTACGCAGTTTTTAAAATATGCAAGAGACAACTAATTTTTATTTTTGTTCTAAGAGCTTTTAAAACTTTATTTTAGATTTGTAACATTAATTCCCACCAAATCCGTAATAAATGATGCAAAAAATTAACTTTAGTTTTTATTAATGCTTTCTTCTGCAAGCTTGTGACTGAAAAGCTATATCATATAAGCAAGTTTTGAAAATACGAATAAGGAAAGTGGATACTTAAGGTAAAACAGTTACAAGCACACATAAATTATTTGCAACAATGGAAAACAAGTCCATGATGTATAAAAAGTGCACAAATTTATTGTAGATCAACT
>JAHXMU010000391.1:1676233-1710625 GCA_019455685.1 Philornis downsi
CCAATTTAAAAACAAAACACATTTTCAAAAATCGCACCTGCCACGAAACGATTTCTCAAAATATCATTTTTTACGAAATTTTAGACGTGATTTGAAAAAGGTGATTTTTTACCCTATTTCGTGAATTGGAATTTACGAACAAAAATTAACGCATTTTATTTGTTGTATTTTTTTTTTCATTTTATTTATTTTTATTCATTAATAACCGAGTCATATGGCCATGCATATATGTATAACTAAATAATTACTAAGTGATGTTTATTTAATAATAATGGCATAAAAAGAGAAACCAGCAAAGGAACATCTTCTCCTATTTTTACATCATATATAAAACGAACGACCTTGTTAAATATCAGACGATTTTTTATCATAATGGAACCTATTGTTCCCGGCAATATTTTTGAGCCATATAAAAATATTGACATAAAGGTTGATCTACATTTATCTTCACAAGCTTTGAGAGGTATAAATCCAAATGGTATAATTTTCTTAACGTAAAACTAACCTTAGAAACAACAGAATTGGCGTGGGTTTCGAAGCTTACATTTACAGCAAACCCAAACATTTTATATCTTCAAAAAGTTAGATATTACTGCCATTTAAAAGAACAGAGATACTGAAATTGTGAAGGTCATTGCCTTAGTTTTAGCCGTATTTATTGTCAGTCTATTTAAATTCGTCCAATTAGAAGACGTTGCTGTTGTGTAGTCAATCACGTTTTGTAACACATCAGGAAACTCCAAACTACATTCAAAAAGCTGTATATCCTTAGCAAAACAATAGGTAAACACAGTTTACACAATCCAAAAATTCGAACAAATAATTTATGTTCGTAATAAACATTGATGGGTCTGACACAGAACCTTGTGGAACACCACTAGACACAGTTAACAGACCAGAACGCTAACTATCACAAAAAACATATTGGCGTCTGTCAGAGAATCCATGCTTATAGTGTAATTTGCCCATAGGCGCTGCTTGGTCCAATCTATCAAAATAAAATCTAGAAATAAAATACAAAACACACCTTCACTTACAGTCTTTCTAATGTTGTCATTTAGGCTATTTGATAATGACGTGGTACTACGATTTTTTCTGAAGCCAGACTGACAGTCGTGCATCAAAGAATACCTATTTAAATGTTCAAAAATTTGAGACTTCATTAGATGCTCTACCATTTTAGAGAAAATTGCCATGGCAGAAATAGGTCTAAAGTCCTCTGTAGAACTATTTTTTTATTTAATATTTTAAATTTTCTTCTACCATAAAATGTGCTCTTCGAGATATATACTTTTTTAAATTTCCAGTTTTCAAAATATAATAACGTTTATTTACATTTTTTTTAAAGGGAGACGTGAACTTGGAATGTGCTTACAGATAATTTTTTTTTTGTTTGAAATCTAAAATAGAACCCAGTCCCAACGTTGACTTACATTTTTAACTCAATATAATAAATACTTTTTTTAATCTAATGAAAACAAGTCAAACGTAATGTTTATTTATCTCATCATAAAATAACCAAGCTTCGAAAATATTTCGGTTTCAAAATTTCTAAATTTTTTAGGCAAGCTCATATGCCAGTTAAAGGATAGTTGCCAGACCATTCGGATAGTGTACAAATTAATAATACAGGGTGTCCGTCGGGAAGGTATACTATTTTGTTTGTTTATAATTTTTGATTAAATGAAAGAGAATGGATCTTATATTGATAAATGTTTTATGTAATGTCGGTAATTATGTATGCAGTACAATATCAGATAAATGTTCGCCTCTTTTAGCCTCACAAATGCGGGCCCTTTTGTGCAATTTTTTTTATTAAATTCTCACACATTTCACGCGGTATTTAATAAATTTCATCACGAATATTTTGTGTGAGTTGCTCAAGCGTTTCTGGCTTGTTGTGGAAAGAGGTCTAGCAGTAATTCCATTGTAATCCTGGCTGCATGCGATGTGGCACCGTCTTGTTGATACCACATGTTAATCGAGTCCAAAGCATGCAGTTGTGACGCTAAAAAGTTTTCAATCATATCACAATATCGCTCCCCATTGACAGTTACCGTTACGCCGTTTTTAGTTTCGAAGAAAAAAGGTCCAATGATACCTCCTGACCCAATTGCACACATCAGACTGTCACTTTTAATGGATGCGAAGGTGACTGATGAATAATTTGAGGATTTTCCATAGCCCAGAACCAATTATTCTGTTTATTTACATACCCACTCAAATGAAAAATCACTCATTATGATTTTTTCATGAAAATTGATGTTGTCATAGGCGAGCTGTAACATCCTATTGGCATGGATCTTGTAGAAGGAGCTCTTGTGTCAACTGAATCTTAAATGGAAACAAATGCAAAACCTTGTCCAAAATTGTGGCCAAAGTTGTTCTTTGAAGACCAAGCTTCATATTGAGGTTGATGGATCGAATTGATGTTGATGGATTGTTTTGAACATTTTTTTGAGCAGCCGATCTTGGAGTACGTTGTTTTCCATGATTGGCCCTATCATCTACCGACCCTCTTGCTTCGAAATCATTCACTACGCAATAAATAGTGCGTCTTGTTGGCACGTTGTTTCTCGTGAAAATTTCACGTAACTTTCTCATCGCCACAGTAATCGATTATTGATTTTGATAAAATGTTTTAACGATTAAAACACGTTGGTTTGGACTGCCAAATATGAACTGTCAAGACTAATGTTTGCCAAAATGGCGACAAAACTAAGTAGTATACCTTCGCGACGGACACCCCGTACATATATTTCATTAGCGGTGTACTGATTATTTATTTAACTTCTTCATTGGCTGAAATGACTTGGGTTTCAATTTTATCGTTCTAGAAATCATCACAATCACAGATGTACATTCGTTTCAAACTTTCACGAGTTTGAGACGACAAAAATGCAACATCCAGAAGGAAGCGTTTGAAATACCAAGCGTATTTTAACAAATTTTTTCTGAAATTTTAACTTGATTGCGTTGTATCCGTCTACCAATTAGTTGCTCATTGTCGTAAATCTTTAAATTCTTAAATTTTCAGGTCGCAGTCGATAGTCCGCAATAATCAGTACTGTCTTGAAATTTTTGGGAAATTTGAAAAAGTTCGACGAATTAACTAAACCTCCTCGTACCGAATACGTATTTGACTCATACATATGTATATATTTTTAGCTTGGCATCAGTCACCCAAATCCACTATATCCAGTAAAAATTTAGTACGCATCGAGCGCTTGAAAACTTGAGGCTGAAAGTGGACCGCATTACCACCCCAATTCTAGTTCCCCTTTTACAAAATGACCGATTAAAGAAAATCCTCTTAAATTGCTTATTGGTAGAATGCTGCAATCTAACATTTTATCCATTGTATTTCTTGTATAATGTTTGGCAGGCCTCTCCAGATATTTGGCAGGTTACAATGGTACTATTTTACATTTAATCAATGAGTACTCTTCTAAAGTATTATCTCCCTTTGACATTAGAAGAAACACTATGGGAAAACCTAAAGTTTTTAAAAAAATACAAGTTGATTCCCAAACTTTATGGACACTTTAGTTATTGAATTTAGGGTAATGTGAATTTCTTTGCTGTACTGTTTGTTGAAACCTTTCACGACCATTTTTCTATATTTAACTTCACCAACTTCATAGTGTCGTTCTTAAAGGTGAAAACGCAAGCCAGGCGCTAAAAAATGTGGACAATTTTTATAGTCCTGACACTGTAACAATCAATCACGCGCAATTTTGATTTCGTCGATTCCGTTCCCGTAATCCGGCAAAAATGTCGATAAAATAATGGAAATAGTTAAACAAAGTTTAGATTGACACCAAAGACTGGTATGCCACCAAAAACTGTTTGATATCACTTGAACATGACAGGATGCAAAAAGAGGCTAGATGTATGGGTGCTGACTCAACAAAAACTCATAGACCGCATCTGCTGGACTGGAAATAGAGGGCACTTACGACAACGTCACGCGAATAAGATCCATTTGTAAAGGGGATGGTGACTGGAAATAAAGGGCACTTACGACAACGTTACGCGTAAACGGTTCTGGTCGAATCGCAGTGAGCCCGCGAACACGGTGTGTTTCTGGGATTGGGAGTAAATCATCTACTATGAGCTGGTTCCTTACGGTTAAACTCAATTCGGAACTGTACTCTCAACAATTGAACCGTTTGAAGGAATCAATTGTCCGATTACATAACATTGCAGTATCATCTGCGAAAGTTGATGTAAGGATTCTAGGATCAACTGGAACATCTGTAAAAATATGGTATAGTAGCCAAGGTATAGTGGCCAAGGACATTGCCTTGAGAGATATAGGGTAATTTCCGGCAGATATTCCCTAAATTTTGTCATTAGATCAACGTGTCCATCTTTGCTTGATCAACGTTGAGAAATACGGCACAGCAATATTCCATGTGTTCGAATTAAATTTGTAGTGGTCTTCCCCAAATCTAAACTGATGATCTGAAATTGTATTATTACCGGAGAGGAAAGGTTTAATCTTGAGCAGAATAATTTTGTTGCATAGTTTGGAAATACTTCACGGTAGCCTTATTATTCTATAAGAGAAAGTTAAGGTTTTATCCTTTCTCTGTAATAACCTTGGTAATAACCAGATTCCTCTGCAAAATTTCAATAGCAGCTCACGACTTCCGACATTCGGACAAGTAATGCCATCAGACATCCGCCTATTTGAGAAACCTAAATGGCATGCTAATACCGATGTGTCTTAGGCTACTAGGTAACCTGTTACTGAAACTCAACTCATCAGCCTAGTGGTCGTTGGCAGCCCCAACACTAGGATCGGATGCAGTGACCTGATAAGCCGCTTATCTTAAATAAAATTTATCATGAAAACACCGAAGAACTCTATCCGACTAGTGGATGTCCTCGATAAATATAAAGCTGACATTACCGCCATCCAGGAGATGCGATGGACAGGACAAGGATGTACTCGGCGTAAAAACTGTGGCATCTACTATAGCTGCCACGCGGAAAGGCATGAATTCTGATGTGGATTTGTTGTGGAAAAGAGACTGAAATACGTTGTTTCGCGGTTTAACGCTATAAGTGACCGTATAGCCACTATCCGCATCAAAGCGAAATATTTTTTCATTACGTTGATCTGTGCACATGCCCCGATGGAAGAGAAAGACGATGAGACCAAAGACAGTGCCTAGAAGAAGCATTTGACCACTGCCCTGGCCATGGCATTAAAATTGTTCTGGGAGATTTTAATGCCAAAGTAGGAAGGGAAGATGTTCTTAGTCCAATAGTCGGGAAATTCAGTCTACACGGTAACACCTCCGAAAACGGTTTCAGACTGGTTTCGTTCGCTGCGGCACGTAATATGGTAGTAAGTGGAACCAGATTTTTGCATAAAGACATCCACAATGCAAAGTGGCTATCTCCTGATCAAAACACGAGGAATCAAATTGTTCATGTGGTAATAGTCAGAATCCATGCTTCTAGTGTCATGAACGTGCGTGTGATTCGTGGTGCTAATATTGATTCGGATCACCACCTGGTTGCAGCTAAGGTACACACGAGATTAAGCAGAATGAAAAATGTTCGTAACCAAGTACAAAGGAAACTCGATGTCGCTAGGCTGCATACTACTACATCCACCAAACTCTCTCAACTATTGTAATTAAACGCCCCTGATCCTAATGTTCATGACGCACAGTGGCAACATATTGCGAATTCTATAGCAACTGCGGCTAAAACCATACTTGGGTATGAGAAACCGCACTCAGACAAGCCCTGGTACGATGAAAAGTGTCGCATAGTATCTGACCAAAAGGATCCTCCATACAGGGCAACGCTGCAGCCAATTGTAACGCGTGCAGTTAGGGAACGCTACAAGGAGAAGAGGAGAGAGGCGCACCAACTCTTTAGGCGAAAGAAGCGGTTGTGGAAAGAGCTTGAGAGTGAGGAAATAGAAAGGTACAGGGATAGAGGTGAATTCTACCAGAATTCTATAGAACAGGGCTCCCAGAACAGCAGTATTGCGGCTTAAGAACAACAAAGCTGCGGGTGCTGATGGCCTGGCAGCAGAGCTATTTAAAACTGGTGGTGATGAGCTGATAAACAGCCTGCATCAGCTACGGTTTGGCTCGAGGAAAACATGCCCGATGAATGGAATTTGAGTGTACTGTGCCCTGTGTTTGAAAAAGGCGATCTAAATTGTAAAAACTATCGCGGTATCAGTCTTTTACCCATTGCCTATAAGGTCCTGTCGAGTGTGATATGTGAAAGACTAAAGCCGTTTCTAACAGACCTTATTGGGTCTATCTATCTTCAACGTACTGTTGCAGATAATTATGAGGATAGCTGTAGTTATCAAGTCTGGTACAAGTCTTTAATAAAAGCCATATGTTACCCGCATATGCAGATGACATAGACATGATTGATAGAAAACTGCAAGATGTTACTGCAACCTTCTCAAGCATCGAGAAGGAAGCCGCGAAAATGGGTCTGGTGGTAAACGAGGATAAAACAATGTTATTGGTTTCAATAAACAAAGAGTACTCGTTTGGGACGCTGTGCAAACGTTGAAAACTATAATTTTGAAGTGGTGGAAGAATTCATCTACCTCGGTTCGGCTAAGCAAGCGATTCAATGGTTAAGCCATCTCTCGACAAACAAAAATACGACTGTAGCAGACTTTGGTTCTACCTATCTTGTTATATGACTCAGAATCCTGGGTTATGTCACAAGCGGATGAATCAGTACTGGCAGTTTTCGAGAGGAAAATACTTCGGAAAATATATGGACCCATCATCGTTAACGAAAAGTATCGGCTTGCACGAAAAATGAGCTGTATGAGTAATATGCCGAAATCGACGTAGTCAAACGCATTAATATACAGCTGCTGCGTTGGCTGGGTCATGTGCGGATGGACCCAAATGCTCCGTCACGGCCGAAACTCCGCTGGAAGAACAAGGCTTTTGAAATACTATCGAAGCTTGGGTGACGAATTGGAGGAGAAGCGCAGAAGATCGAAGCCCTTGGAATTATTTTCTACGGGCGGCATATAATAGATAAGGATGTCTATTCCAGTTGCCATTTAAGAAAAAGAAGAAGGTTTTGTCCTTCCTGGTTTTTAATGTCATTGTTATCATTGAATATTTTCACCAGACGTTCTAATGCAAAAAAGTGTAATTCTAAGTGAATTTTCGGTAGTCTGTGCCGCGTTTCGATCATCAAGGAGAAAGTTAACCAATTCGTCGTTTTGCTGAAAAACTCGTTCCAAACGTTCGGCAGAAACCGTTAACATTTCCTCGTAAGACATAGCCGTCTTCATTTTCCTTTCGTAGTGGAAAATTGGTCTTCAGAGCCATTAATAAAGTATTGTCAGTGAGGGATAAGCCCTTGACATAATTAGTCACTGCCTATCTCAATCTATCGTTCCATTGCTATCGTGAATCGTGGTGGGAAACATATCACTGATATTGTCAGGGGACCACCTTGGTTCTGAATTCTAAAGTTAACGCTTGTAGGTAGTTCCACGCAAAGTATTTCATTCGATTGTGTTTAAGCCGATATCTAGTAAGAATGCCTGTGTCCCTGTGAATCCTCCCAGCAGGGTGGTTCGTGCTGAAGAAGGTATATCCAGGAATATTGAAATTATATCTGTCCGTTAAGTGTTTTTCAGACAGTATCATTATGTCAATATTCACTCGTTTAAGGTAGTCACATATAAAGTTTTTGCTTACGTACGACGTTCGCATAGAGAATATCTAAAGAGAACTTTTTAGCTGGATAGTGGAAGCCATTGCGATGGAAGCCTGCGTTACGGAAGGCCGTGCAATGCCTTTCCTAGTTACATCAGAGTAAGAATTTATGGAATTTACCGAACGAACAACGCTGTGCCACTGATAGAAGCTCCCTAGTTATAGCCAATGGCCTATCCACGCTTTCTATATTTCTGAGTAAGTGTACCCGATCGTTCAATCGTTTTTTAAGCATTTCGTGGACAGCGCATCCTCTGTAGTTTGCACTGTGATTCCCGCGGCAATTACTATATTTATTTTCTGCCTGTGATCTGACCTTACACGCGGAAGACTGGTCCAAGTCACCACAGACGCAAACTGTGGGTAATTTGCGGTAAGATTTTGTGTGAATATATTCCTGGCAGTTCTGGAGTTGAACTGGGAGGTTCAGACTTCTCAGCAGATATCATTTTATATAGTAGATATCTCATACTGTAAGTTGAATACACGTTGTTTTTCTTCGTCCTGCGTGCATCTGGCTGCAGATTAACTTCGAATATAGGTTGATTCCTATAGAAAAACTATCTAGATCTCATTTGGGTCGACACCTCTCTTAACCCCTTTTAAAACAACTATCAAACCCCTGCCACTTTTAAGCTGGTATGTACAAAAGTTTTTGTTGCTCTTATTTAGGAATTCCGTAATGTTTCTAAAATTGTTAGCGTCATAGTGTTAGCGTGGTAGTGAAATGACTTGGAACATATCCTTTTCGACCAATTTCGCAATACTATCGACTAGAGCGTCTGAGGTAGTCTCACGCAAATAGATAGGCGGAGGTTTCGCATTCGATAGTCTTGTGTTTTTCGATATACTAGGTACACCATCGTCGCTCAAAATGCCAAATCTGTTGCCTCTGGCTCTGCCCTTCACAGTTATTTCGAGGGCTTGATTTTCACCTAATGGTAACATAGCGATCCATGCTCATCTGTACCGTTCTATCACCACCTTGTTTAGCCTCCCTAGTTGCCTTGTTTTCTCCCAATGCGTCACTGGCGTTGTGTTTTGTATTGTAAAACAGTTTACAAACCAAAGTGAGAGGAGAGTGCGATTTAACTGTTCGCAGAACTGTTACTCAACGAGGCGTGTTGGGAACGAATAATCTCCGCTTCACTTTAAGTGTTTAAAGCAGGTGAACAAGAGGATGCTCGTGCTGCCAAGTACCAATTTTCGTGTCGCATATCGCGATCCGCTCTGACACTCTCTTGAGGGGTGACAGCATTTCTGCCGTTTAGGCTCAACCTTTAATATTCTAAGTTTTGAGTGGTTTATTTTTGTTGTAATGAGAAGAAAATAAATGAATATTTTCCTACGCAATGTTACTTTCCGCTGAAATTCAATTATCAATCCAGAAGATATGTGGTAGTGTTTTCTATTTCCGCGATTTATAATAAGTTTTACTTTATGTAAGCCTTTGTCCCGGGAGCGATAAAAATCTCGCTTGTTTTTAGCAGAGTTTTACTCAAGATTTAAAAATTTAAACTGCTTTACTTGCTTACTACCAATCATAATTTTTTGTACTTGTTCTTAAAAAATAAACAAAAAGCAAGCAAAACTCTTTCGCAAAACAATTGTTAAGCGGTCCAAGTGTCCACAATGACTGCAAATATTCTTCATTAGCTCGCTATCGTGAGATATGCTCTACTATACGTGCCAAAAACGGATAGCGTTTGCCTTATAAACAACATAATGACTCCATAAATTTGAGTATTAGGAGCGCAATTAAGTTCCCGCTGCCATAACAGAAACGTCATGATCCAAGCTTAGGCATATGGTAAACATACCGCCTCGACACAATAGTGATTTTCTTTTGACGTCATATTCTTTCGTTTACGTCAAATAATCTTTCATGTGTGGAAAGTATTGATTTTTTTCTTTCAATCGAAGCCGGCTGAAGCTCATCGAGAGCTGTAAAACGTTTACGGAGACTCTGCTTTAAGTGAAACAACTTGTCGGGATTGGTTCCGTCGGCGATTTTGATGTTGACGACCGTTCGCGTGAAGTAAAACAAAAAACCTTCGAATACACTGAATTGATGGCATTGCTTGATAGGAATCAGTGTCAAACGCAGGTAAAGCCTGCTTTAGTATTAGGAGTTACCCGGCAAGCCATTTAAAAGCGATTGCATGTGTTGGGAATGATCCAAAAGCAAGGAACTTTGGTTCCTTATGAGTTGAAGCCAAGGGACGTGATGCGTCTCAAATTGTGACGTTTAGAACCGTTGCTAAACTGTGTGTCTATAAATAGAAAGATTGCAAGTTCACTGAATGTGAGACGCTCTTCCAGGTCTTATACATAATAAACATTGAAGGAATAAATAAAAGCTTGCTACCATAACATGTTCGAATGGTTCGTCTTTTTTCTTCTTCATATCGATTCATACTATCTATAAGAATGAAAGCTCTTAAAACCGAATGTCTACTCGAATTATAAAGACGAAAACAAATAATTGTTCTTGGCACACTTTGGAATTTAGCGATTCGTTTTATTAAAACAAGCTGAAAATGCCAGATTATTATTTAGATCAGTTTTTCATTTTTCAATTAGTCGATATGTATTTTAAATTATAGCGTTTAATTTAATTTAATTCATTTATTCAGCATTGTAATTTTAAGCCTTAAGGCCGATCTGATTAAATTACAATATTACAGCGTATCTTCTCCATAATTCAATAACAAATGCATTATACAACTTTACAATACTAATGTTATAAAAAAGTTTGTGTATCTTAATACTAGAAAAATATAATTTATAATATGACGATCTACTTTACTTATAAGAATTTTTCACTATGTATATTTTTCGTCCTAAAGTACGGAATTATAACTTTAATTGAAATTTACAGCTGCTCTATAATATAACGAAAAATTTAATAACAGATTAAATGGAAAAAATTAGTAACTTCAAGTTTTTTTTTTTTATTCATTTGTATCCAAGTGGGAAGTGTTCAAATTAGCTAAATTGTTACGTCGAACTTGCATGTTATCTATTTTTGATGCACTCTCTCAAAAATGTAATGCTCTCTTAAATTGCTTGAACGTTTTCCAAGCTATGAAATTATGAATGATGAATGATGACTTTGTTTTCAATTTTAGATTTCAAAATTAAAATAGGTATGTGTAGATCTATGTATGTATCTCGAAAACCATATATATGACGCAATAATAAGGATGTAATAATTAATTTGTAATGCTTATAAAATCCCGTTTTTTTGCTTTGTAATTCAAATAAATTTTTGTGCTGAAGAGTTTTTATTTTATTAACTACGGTTACCGTAAAACTACTATTTTTCTGTTAAACGAACATAAAATGGGAATAATGTTTTTTGAAAACTTTGATAGCTTTATAAAAACGTGTTATGAAAATCTTGCCAACAATGCTTTCGTTCTGAGATAATTAGTTTGTCTACCGTTTGAACGTTTAATGGAAATGGGCTGTTATTTCATAAAGGCCATTATTATTATTTTGAAATCACTAAGGTTGTCACTGTAGTATTAAAATTCTTTACTTTCCAAAAACAACTGGTTTTCGAATTATTCGGAAAATACTTTTTCCAAAAATTGTGTTTTCAAGTATTCGGCCAGCAAAAAACCGAATTAATTTTTTTTGGGCTTTCTCTATGAAGCAAAGTTAAATGGAAAAAAACTTAAAAAAAAAAATATTGCAAAGAGTTACTCTATAATCCTCGCACAGTACTTAACCCCATTTGGGGATGGTTGATATATGACCTATACGTAAGCACACACATTCATATTGTTTTGGTTGTCATAAGAGTATTACAGACAAGGTTGTGAAAAGTTTTCTTTATTTTTCAACATAATCTCGTTTTAGTTGGATGCGCTTTTTCCAGCGATATTCACCCTGTTTATCGTGAGAACGGTCAAACTCCTTTAAAACCCCATTAAGCGCAGACTCCACGTCTTCATTGTCTTTAAATCTTTTACCGCCGAGCCATTTTTTTAATTTTGGAATAGAAAATCTTTTCACATAGCTCACGCACCTTCAGCCGAGATCATCCAATACCACTTGGTGGATTGTCTTAACCGTGTTTGGCTTGGTCGATCACTACGGTGTTCGCTATGGCAGCTCGTACGATCTTGTTTGAACTCTGTTACCCAATCTAGGTCGGTTTTAATATTGGTTGGACTGCGACCTTTCAAATAGAAATATTGAATTACAAATTCACTGATATCGTTCAAATAAAAATACTAAACAACAACAACAACTTAAAACATATGTTTTATAAGGTTGTCACTTTTCATGAAAATTATTTTTTATCAAACTGCTGGCACCATCTATACGTCATGTCGGCTAGTTTCGGGACCGGACACGTACATATATACCATATTCCATAGATATACATACTCGTATATAAAGCAAAATAACGCTTAAAGAAATTTTATGACAACAATATGGATAGTCAAAGTTATAAATTTTGATGTGTTCCATTGTCATTATTAATTTCTTCCAGGAAACTGTTTGAAGCCATTATAAAAATTTACACTTTAATGGCTTTTATATTGATCGTACACAAATATAAACTTTTTCCAGATGGGAATAATTTTAAAGCGGCAAAAGTTTCGAAATGCGTGTGTCATTTATCCATGTTTTATGTGTTATGTTTTCAATCAATTAAATATGATGTTACGAAGCAAGCTCTGCAATCTCTAAACCGAATTGTCAAAAAGGCTTTTTCTACTAATATTGGCAACACCTACAAATGAAATCACGGTTTTAGAATCAAGCTGTACTCAACAGTCAATTTCTGTATTTTGTTGTAATGATTATTTGTTGCGAATCTTGATATTGGTGTAAAATCATCAATTTTGTTATACCGAATTGGTTAAAAACAAATTTTTATTATTTTCATGGATTCTAAATTTTAGATTATTCGACACAAACCCCTATTTAAAGCATTTTTGTAGTTTTTCAAAAATAGCATAAAGCTTCGATTAAAAAGACCGGTTTGTTTGTTTTCGGTTTTGGTTTTAAACACTCTAAAAAAAATAATATTTTTATTTTTGTTACATAAATTTGAAACAAAAAAACTTGAAACAAAAACAAATATTGTATGTATTATACGTGCAACGAAAGTACATATGACTGATATATGCTTATTTATTATTACAAGTTTATATTGTTATGAAGGTTAATTAATGTACGTCTTAAACATCGTCGAAAAGTAAATTAAATTTATATCAATGGGTTTTTTAAACTCTCAACGTTACGTCCACATAACACGAATGTGTCTTGACACAATGACTACATTTATTTATTTAATAAATGTTTTAATTCTCATTTGTATGTACCTTTGTATCTGCATACTCCAGGTAATATTTGGCTAACGCACAGCTGGGCAAACACATCGCCACGGCAAATGTGTGGCACTACAGCAAGGGCTAATGATGATGATGTTCATAAAATACTCCGCAGTTTCGAAATGTTTATTATATCTGATACGTCTGCAGTTTATTAAGTTTTTTTTAGTAAATCGTACAAAAAAAAAATTAAGATGATATTGCCTAAACGTATAATATGATTTCATCCAATTGTTAAGACAACGTAGTGCTTCATAAATTTTAAGGCAATATCGCAAATAAGTTTAGGTAAATTCTATGTTCGAAAAAATACCTAAACCAGTGAACAATTCCCCATAAAAATTTTGGATATTTGCCTGTTGTGATATAGTGAATGTCTCAAGTAGTTTAGGTACTTCTACACATCACTTTCTGTAATATCGCTAATCTTCAGCTGCAATTTTGTATAATACCTAAAGCAAAAGATTTTAGTAGTATCTGATTTGTTATTCAACAAAATGTATTGGTTATAACTAATCGTTGTGTTCAATATCGATATAAAATTTAACAAAAAACTGCACCAAGTGTGTCAACAAAGACACTCTTGTATAGGAAAAGTGTCAATGAAGGGAGTTCTCTATATGAAAAGTGTCAACAAATTATTTTCTCTATATTAAGTGTCAACAAAGACTCTTCTGTATGAAAAGTTTCGACAAAAACTTTCCTTTATGAGAAGTATAAACAAAGTCTCTTGAATATGAAGAGTCGCTATGAAGTGTTAATAATAATAATAATTAATAATTAATAATAATAATTAATAAGTGTTAATAAACACGCTTTTCCATATGGTAAGCGATCATAAGACACTTTCTTATAAGAAAAACATCAACACTTTTATTAATGAAAGGCATCAATAACGACGTATACGAAAATTGTCCATAAAGGCAGTTCTTATACAACAGGAGATACTTTCTCACACAAAAATTGTTTGTTTAGATACGGATGCACTTTTTTATATCAAAAGTATTTACTTCGTTATCAATGAACGACGCAATGATTGCAAATTAACATTCTTCCCATATAAACTGGTACTTTTCAAGATGTTGAATTCCATTGGCTCTTTTTTAGTAGGTAGTAGACATGCTATCACAACAAATGGCTAACGAGAATGCTCATTAAGTTAAATGTTAAACAATTTTTATTTATCTACATTTCCTAAACTTGCTCTCTTCTAAAAAAAAAAAAAAAAAACAAGTTAATTGAAAACATTAACGTTTCATATTTGGAATAAAAAATATGTATTTACCTTCAATGTTCTCAGTATTTTCAATATCAACCAATGGTGATTCACACAAAAAACTAATTTTGAAAA
This sequence comes from Philornis downsi, assembly GCA_019455685.1. NCBI lineage: Eukaryota > Metazoa > Arthropoda > Insecta > Diptera > Muscidae > Philornis > Philornis downsi. The sequence goes on from JAHXMU010000391.1 coordinate 1,690,678, forward strand.
GAATTATCTCTATGTAATAGTAATAGTAGTAATAGCAGAATTTACGCTTTTGACAATATGAATTACATACAGGTTTAGGTAAAAATGCCTGTATTTCAAAGCCGATTCAGGTAATATAACCTCGCACCTTTTTTTTCTGTGCATTTCAAACAATTCCTAGCTGAATATTTTTTATTCATTTATTAACAATACATTTTATAAAAATAATATATTTGTTTAAAAACACTGATATGATGTTATATTTGCATCAAATATGATAATGTCACGATTAAAGCTATGAATAACTTAAGTAATTTATATAGTTATAAAGATAACATAAATTACAATGTCTTAAAAAAATTCAAGAGATTAATAGATTATGTTATTTATTACATATCATTTTATTTGCCCACACAAAGATCGGACTTTGTAGAAAATTAGAAAGTTGGGAGCTCTTCAGAATTTTTTTACAACAATTTTACCTTAGTTTTGTTACAGAAAACGCAACACTATTTTATGGGAAAACCCTAATTGTGGTCGCGTTCTGTAGAGAATATTGAAAAACTGTGCTTATTCACAGGTAAAACCTACTTTGAATCGGAAAAAAACACTGCCATCTAAAAAAGTGATATGTACAATGAAGCATATGTTGATTAGAATAACTATATAACGATATCAGCAATCAGTACACTTGAATTTAGTTCAAAACTGTTTTCTAAACTTTTCCGAAATTAGTAATTTGACGACTGGTAATTTGAAGTATATATGAAAAAATTATTTTCAATTTAAAGATTATTAAAACACAAAATAAGGTGATTGAGAATGAATCTTAGCCAATGCAAAATGTCATTCTATTTATCACCAATGCGATGCCACACAACAAACGATTTCTATACTTGATTCGTTTGAAATCAATGCGTCAATCGTCGCTTCCAAAGCATTAACCATAAATGGTAATGTCTCTGTAAACCACAGCTAATTTAGGAGAACTGTGTGCTCTATAACAACCTTGCTGCCATAACTTCGTGTAGCAGAGTAATCAACAAGTCTAGCGGAAGCTTCTTATACTCGCGTTTAGAATCATCATTATGGATTGTATCTCCTTTTTTCTGTTTCTTTTTCTCTGTATCTTCTTTAAAGAACACGTTTTACGTCTGTCTGAACCAAAAACCTATCTAAAATCGTTGTCAGAATAGTACACAAAAGGAAATAATCTTAGCGCGGAAGTAGTTCGGCACTAGCCCTCCTTTTTAGTTGTTAACCATGTAATTTAAAAGTTTTACTCATGGAAGACCATATCTCAAAACAACAACACCTCGATGTTACCTTTCTAAAATTCTTTTTCAGAATAGTTTACTGCAAGAATAGCATCAAAAATTATGGTTTTAGGCTACATTTTAATTTATAGTTTTTTTCTATTTTGTGAAACATACCTGCGCACAGTGTGGTAGACCACAAATCTAACTGGACAAAATTAATAAATTGCGTTGGGTTCAGTTCTCACTTATGTATTAAACAAAAAATGAGCTCAAATTTATAATTGATTGTAAAAAATCAACTTTTTTTTAGAAAAAAGTTTTTTTTAATAAAATGACGCAAAAGGTAAATAGTTCGCGCTGTCAATAAAAAAATATATTTTTAAAATAAAAGATTGGTTTCTTAAATACATGCTCTGTGATTACTTGTAGTTATACATATATACATACTAATACTTACGTTGAATACAACAATTAATCATATAATAAAATTATTAGGTGAGTTTTTATGTAAAAAGTCGGATGTAGTAATTTTTAGTATTAAAATAATTTTAATATTTTAAATAAATATTTAATAGTAATTGTTTTATTCACTTGTTTTTGCTTTATTACATTAATAATGCAGGTAAAGCACATAAATACACATAGAGATTTTAATTTAGTCAATTTCATATGCATCGCTAAAAGATTCTTCTTCCTCGAAAGCATCAACAGATAATAATGAAAGAACTTCTTTTGTTATCAAACTTCGAACTCGAAAGGGAGTGTGACGGAAACTTGCAATAGAAGGATTTGAAGAAATTAATAGCCGATTGAAAAGATCTGCATTTGTGTCTATTCTCGATGTTTTCTTGTAAACAAGTCTCTAAATTTCCTCGTATCCTTATTTCTTGCTTCTTGAGCTTCTTCTGACAGTTGTCCTATAGGAAGAATACAAAACATTATAATATCTTTTCCATGAAAAAAGATTTTATGGACGCTAACTGGTAAAATAAACTTCTGGTGTACCTTGAAGACCATATCTAACCATTATTAATGCCAATAAGACGTCTTTGCGATGTATTTTGGGAGTTTTTATCCATTCTTCAAAAATATCCTTTCTCGAAAGGATCATACTGGAAAAGTGAAAAAAATGTATGGCAGTCGCAAAAATGCGCCAGATGTTTTTGATTTACCTTAAAGCGAATACTTAAAAGATTAACCAAAATATAGATTTACACCGGAACTATCGGGAATAAATAGCTTTAACTCTACTTGAAAGGAAATATTTTATTTTTTGCACTTTTTGAACTTCTCACAAAAAAAAAATTATATTTACAATGGAAATATTTAAATGAAAATTGTAATATATTTTCTTGTAATAAAGCTTAATAATAATAAAAAAAATTATGATAATAAAATCACCGTAGACTTGTTAATCATAGTAAACAAAGTCATACAAATAATGCGCTTCTCTTTGAAATCTGAATGCACCTGTTGACAACAACTGACTTTAAATCTCAATTTTTCCTAATCAGAACTAAAAACAAGTAAACGAAAACTGAATTACAGTTACCTATTGTATTGAGACGCTCATTAAACGATCAGAAGGAATGTTGCGGGACATTTTTTTTCTTAAATTTTTTCTAGCAAGATTTGTGAATTACCACAGTGTGCTGCGTATGAAAAGTGTATGTCCCTACACCTTTGGTCCCCACAAATATTTTTCGCGTAAAAAAATGCCTTCGCTGGCAACTCTTTTAAACGAAAGTACCATAATAGACAACTTTCATGGTAATAGTAAAGGATTTCATATAGTAAAGTGCCTTATAGAAAATGTTATTTACAAACTTTATATTTATATTTATTCATAAGCGTGTTTGATGTATTTAGAAATTTGTATCCATGTACACTTTTCATATGGAAAAGTGCGTTCGCAATGTATTAAAGAAATGTGCCGTCATAAACACTTTTCATATAGAAACGCGTTTTTATAGACAGTTCGTATGGAAAAGTACTTTTTGTGTAGAAAATCGTATCCACATAAAAAAGCGCATTCAAAAAGCGTATAGAAAAGGGTCTTCGTATAGAAAAATATCTTCAAATATATTTTTCATATAGAAAAGAAATAAAAAAATAGAAGAAACCATATTACAAATAAACTAAAGGGTCTTAAAGGCATCTTTCATATAGAAACACGTGTTTATAGACAATTCGTATAGAAAAACACTTTATATGTAGAAAAGCGCCTTCAAAGGCATCTTTCATATAGAAGAGCGTCTTAATGGATACTTTTCGCGTAGCAACCCCTCTTCATTGCCATTATACATTTAGAAATGTTGATATAAGTTTGAAGATGCTCTGTACTAGAAAAATTGGAGTTGTTCAGGATTACCACACCAAATGCTATACAGTTGAACAAGAGATCAGATTTATAAATTATATGAATACAGCAGAACCAGTTTTTTTCTATCTGTAATATAGTTTATGTGTTCAAAACACATGGTTAAATCTTTGATTATATTTGTTAAGGAGATCAAAAAAGAAATGTATACTTCAATGCCAGCTCACAAGAACCCAGTGTCAAAAGTAAGGTAGTAAACAATTTTAACGCATCTTGTTGGTAAGCAAGCAGGATTGGATTTATTTCATGTATCAGATAATGTGAACTTTGCCTTATCTTAAAAAAAAACAAATATTGTGTTTTATGTTTAATATATTTTAATATATAAATATATATATATATATATATATATTAGCGGACCCGGCGAACTTCGACTCGCCACAATTCAACGCCTTCAGATAAACTCTCGCATAATAATAAAACACAGATAGTTCAAATTTCAATGCGATTTATTTGAGTGGAATCGAAATCAGTAGAGAGAGATATGATGAACAATGTTTTTTGATTTGTTTTCCGGCGCAAAAACAAACAACGAAGACGATTTCCCAACACGCGAACAGGCAACGTACAGCTGACCGTGCGAAAGACAGGGAAATTCGAAATTAATACCCCAGACTTCCAACGACTGGTCTTGCGATTTATTTATTGTCTTCGTAAAAGCCAATCGAATGGGGAACTGAATCCGCTTAAATTGGAATGGAAGATCAGTTGGAATTCTCGGAATATGTGGAGTAAGGACTTCTTCTTCTTTGAATTTGCCCTCGATAATCGTCGCTTGAATCACATTGTTTATCAGTTTTTTGATGGACAACCGCGTACCGTTGCACAATTTCGGATGATTCAGATTCCGCAACATGATTATGATCGATCCTACCTTCAGCTGTAAATTTTGCCGCGGTGTTCCTGGCACATCAAGCGAGTTCAAAAATTCCGTCGGATAGTTTGTCGCTTCATCCTCTTCGGTCACGCTGTCAACGGATCTGTACGAATGCAGTTCCCCAGCGATTTGACTTTGATTAATCAAATTCCCTTTCACTAATCCAATCAAGATTTTTATAATTTTGTGCAATGCCGGGGAACACTTTGGTGATGAGTTCCTCCTTCGACGATGTAAACGATGTGAGGTGGTGATTGTGCAGCGCGAACTTGTGCAATATGGGCACGTCTCCATCCATTATGTTCTGCGCGTTCCTCTTGCATTTGATTATCACGGACTTTCTGACTAATTATTGCACTACGTGTACGAAGTCCACTATTTGATCGTCTAATAGGTGGCATTAATCAAATAACTCTCCCAGAAATGGAATAAAAGACAATTTTTTTCAAAAAACAAAAAAAAACTTACGAAATGAATGTATCGCAATAAATGCCCGCAATCCAATAAGGTAACCTCACTTTTTACACGCAAACTTATTTTCTGAAAAAATGATCGAATTGATAAACATTGCACTAAATTTCAATTGATCGTACTGCTCGTACCGTTAATGGATGTGATACGCGAATCAATTGCAGCAAGAAAAATAGCACATTTGTTTAATAGAAAATCACAATGCGAAAAGTGCAGCTGTCAAATTGCGCTCAGTTTCAGCATTGAACGCAGCACAGCGCCATCTGTTATTTGTCTCGTTAACTTCTCCACCCAAAATTCACGCAAAACATATTTTATCGCTATAAATTTCGTAATTTTCCGAGCTTCACAACGAATTTGCCATTTTTATATCGCGCAAAATCATCAAATCATGTGATAAAATGCAAAATTTCGTCGAAACAAATGGAAAATTTTCACGCTTTTCCGGAATTTTTCGTGTTTTCCACTAACAGTTTTCTATTTTGCCATTCGAAAAGACATTCCGGAACAATTGCACACAAAATTCCATACAAAAAATCAATTTTCGATTTTTTTCAATTTTCCGACTTTTCCGGAGGGTTTTCCCAAATATTTCTTTCGTAAAAACCTTCTCCAGGCAATTACGAACAATTGAGAAAAAATTTGAGCCAAATTGGTCCAGGCGTTCTTATGTTATGCGCTTACCAACACATTTAGCGATTCATTTTTATACAGGGTGGGCCATAAGGGTGTTGGCGGTTTAAATATTCAATTAAAAAAAAACTACGAAACATAAAAAAATATATCTGTATTTTTAAAAAGTAGAAGCATGGGAATTTTTAAGACTTAAAAATAATGTTGTCCAAATGGCTTCCCTCGGCTGCTTGATGACACTCTTGGAACCGAAGTCGCAAATTTTGGAAAACTCGTTGAAAAGTTGTTTTCGGTATTTTGTTACTTTCCCGAATAATGTTCCTCTTCAACTGCTCTAAATTGGTGGGATTATTCTCGTAGACTACCGATTTGAGGTAGCTCCATAGAAAATAATCGCATGGAGAGAGATCGGGACTACGTGGGGGCCATTCAATATCCCCCCTCTTCGAAATGAGTTTTCCAGGAAAAACATTTTTCAGCAGCTCTATGGATACCCTAGTCGCATGACATGTGGCCCCATCCTGTTGAAACCACATCCTCGAGATATTGCCTTGAAGTTCTTGCAAAGCTGGCACCAAAAAGTCTGCTAGCATGTTGCAATAATTGTTCGCTCTAACCGTCATCGCATGCCCTCTTTCGTCCTTAAAAAAGTATGGTCCAATAATACCGGTTGACGTTATCCCATCCCACACGACAAGCTTAAGGCTGTGAAGTGGACGTTCATGCAAGCGTCGGGGATTAGTCTTGGACCAGAACCGACAATTTTGCTTGTTCACATGGCCATTAAGGTGAAAATTGGCCTCTGATTTATTGTTTTCGTAATACGCTCGGACGCAAAATTCACACTACACTCCCGTGTACGGCTCCATGGCGACTAAATTTCCAGGAAGCGGCGCAGCGAACAACATATCCCCCCGCCACCCCGCGCCGTGCGTTACCGAGAAATTGAAGAATTAAATCGCCAACACTCATATGGCCCACCCTATATTATAGATATATAATAAACTAACCATAAATTCCTAACTCGGCGACTAGATCTGAATTCCACGGATTTGACACTAGTTTGCATATTCCTGTGGTGTGATCTTAGGTAATATTAAACTTAATCAATTCCTACCTAAAAAAAAAAACGAAAAAAATTACGTAAAATAAAAATAAGTATTGGAAAAAATACTGTTATGGGATAACTATAAAAGAAATGTTGACACAATGTACATTTTACTTCACATATATCTTATGTCTCCATTATATTATAATTATTAACCAATTATTTTACTTTTATTAACCCAGCCTATGCAATTTAATTTTTGAATTTATTTGTCTTTTTTTTTGCAGGATCCCCATTATTCTGGAGTGCCTGCATCTATTGACGCCCTCATCAACGATGGCTACATAAGATGGCAAAATACTAAAGAATTTTTCGATAGTTCATTTTACAACCTCTGCTTGCCTTGTCTTAAATAAACACTGAAACTGTCTCATGTAAACGAAAGATAAAAATGTCGTAAAATTTTTCAAAAATATTTCCGCGAGCATAAGTGTTAAGTTGCCTAAAGCGGTTAGCAATTATTAAAACTTGATAAAGCAGTATTGATTGATCGATTTTGGTACAATATTTATCTACATAGAGATGCTATGCTAGAACGTAGAACAAGGGCACTTAAAGCCCATTAAATAAATTAATAAATATATAAAAAAACCGCACAGAGGATTAGGAAAGTTTGTAAATTTATCATTTTAAATTTAAATCTTTCTTTTGCTTATTGTTCACTTATTTCTATGCGGAAAACATTTTTTAATACATTTAAACCTTTTTCGCGAAAAAAAAAACTTAATATGTAAATAATAATAAAATAAAGTATATATACGAGTATATATAATAAAAAACATATTGTTATGTTAATATAGAAATTTACGAAACTTCTTGGTACACATTTTATTAAAATCTTGGCGAAAAAAATTAAAAGATCTGATCATTTCCATAATTTATTGAAATGACAAACAATTTCGATAACTTCGTAACCTAGCCGTACATTCATTATTATTTTTTCTTTAATTTTTCTAGAATTATTGAATTTGCAGAATGATTTGTGTTCGACTTGGAAAGAATATAACTGACTCTGAGTCGATCGGTGCGTACATTGTGTAACATTAGGCTATTAAAATATTACATTTGATTACGCATTTAAGCAGTTTTTTAGGGTTTTATATAAATATTTGAAGAACTTACCTAATATCCAAATACATATAAGGCTTAAACAGAATAATGAATATTTCCTAGAATTTTGAATAAATTAAATACAATTTCTGTGACCGACCATGGCGGGATAGTTAGTACACGCGACAGTTGTTCACCAATTACTCCTTTACGAGATGCAAGGGAATTTGTTTTGTTTTTTTAATATAATTTCTAAATTGCTGTTAAAAATTAAAATTAAATTTGCTGGCAGGAAAGTTAGTAATAGACTTTTTTTGTATATGTCTTACAAACAATCCACAAATTATTCCCTAATTTTCAATTACACTGATATCGATTTCGTTTTCAATATTTCAGGTTGCCATCACTAGCGCGTAATCAAACGGAATGAGTATTAAATAAATGAATAATATAAGCTGCAATAAGCGATAATTAAACCCAAACGTCGTACAATAGCACCGAAGCAGAAACCAAACAAGGAATAGTAATAATAGGTGTTGAACAGCAAAAGAAAAACTAACCAATAGATAAGTTTTTAATCGTTTTTCAACGACCAACGTCTACGACAGGCCCAATTTTATTTGTTTCTACTTCACTTTAACATGTTAAGCTGCCGGCTTCATAAAATAATTGATAAAATTTCAATGAGAAGGTGAAACTAAGAAAATTTTTCAAAACAAAAATTTTACTATGGACTCTTGGATGAATTGAAATTTATAATTTAGTAAAACGAAGAACGTCTCCCTTTCAAAATCTACCTAATGTGAAAGCAATAGATGAACTGAGTGTACGATATTGAACACAAGGCTAATTTCAGTTTGCTACAAAGATTATTTTTTACTAACATAACAAATGGAATTTTTACAACGCTTGTTATTGACGCTTTTTGGCACAGCCTCGATATGCTATTTCCTGATGAAAATCGCTTTGGGACATTGGACTCGCCGCGGCATTCTGCATGAGAAGCCCAAGGTACCCTGGGGTAATCTAAAGGGTGTCGGGCGCAAACGCCATGTGTCAGAAGTCTTACAAACCCTCTACCACAAGTACAAAGGCCAAAGTCCTTTTATAGGTTTCTTCACCTGGCTGAAGCCAATGCTACTGGTGCTCGATATCGACAGTGTAAATCACATTTTGAATCAAGATTCTAAATATTTCCTTAATCGTGGTCTTTACTACAACATACAAGATGACGCCTTATCGCAAAATCAATTGCAAATGGATGGTTTGGACTGGCAACATACAAATTTAAAGTTGAAGTCATTGCAGATGCACGAAAAACTACCAAATGTTTTGCCAGCTTTAGTTAAAATACAAGAGACTTTTGAAGCTTCGCTTAAAGACAAATTTAAAACGACTGAAACTGTGCAAAATATTTCACAATTGATAGAAGGTTTCAACATTGATTGCATTTCCTCACTTGCGTTTGGTTTGGAGGGCGATTCGTTGCGCTGTCGAGAAGAGACTCTGTTCCATAAAATGTGTAAATCATATATGAAAAAGAATTTCAATATCTACAAAGCATATCTGGCATTTTCATTTCCCTCAGTGGCTCGCCTTTTTCAATATCATTTGTATTCCAAAGAAGCCACTTACTACTTCAATAAACTAATAAGTGATAAACTAAATGAACGCGAATACCAACATTCACAGCCGTCCCAATATGATTTTCTGCAAATTTGGTGCGACTCGCGTAAGATGAACCAACGCAATCAAACATTTAAGAAACTGGATGATCCAGAAATAGTGGGCCAGGCTTTTAGCTTCATTCTAGCTGGTCTAGAAGCAACGAATGCCACACTTTCGTGCTGCCTCTATGAATTAGCCTTACAATCGGACATACAAGAAAAGGCCCGCAAGGAAATTCGAGCAATATTGGAAAAATATCAAGGCAAGATATCAGAGGACAGTCTGAATGAAATGGTGTATCTGAAACAGATTTTAAATGGTAAGAACCAAATAACTACTGACTAGGGTGTAATTAAATTAAGTTAAACTGGACTCAACTAGTTCTATGCCTTGCAAGAACAAGTTAAAGAACTGATGGTTAGTGAGTATGAAAAAATTTTAACTGCATATAGCTGTATTAGAATCATTGCATTTCCTATAGATTTTGGAAAAGGATGTACGGTTGACAAATCAGTCAAATTACCAGTTAAAAAAAGATTCATTTCATCGATATAACAATTGGTTCAAGCCCCAATATAATCATCTTTCTCTCTGTGAACACTAAGATGAACGTAGTTCAAGTTGTGGAATTTAGTAAAAGCTTCTCAAACCGATTTTCGGAATTAGTATTCCACAGGTCCCTTTCAGAGAGAAATATAAATAGAATGCAGATAAGTTCACAGAATGTGAAAAGCCATGTAACAAATCATCCATGTGACGACAGACAACTTGTTTTTTTATTATTGGAATCTTATATGTTTCTTGTGTGTCTTAATAATACCATGTTAAAATATGTGGTCTCATGCTATTTTCATTTTTCAATAGCATTATAATTTCTTACACGCCATTTGAGAATTAGCCCCTTTCAGAGCAGATTAAAAAGATTCTGCACTGATCCATAAAGTAATGTGATGTAATTCAAATGTGTGGTTGTATCTGTCGCACGCCCACTAGGAACTGCACAAAACAATTCTACCTCCTGAACCAGTGAAATTTTAATTAGTTCCGCTGCTACCGGAAAGCTACGAAACGGGATATATATGTATGGAAGCTACAGTTGTTTCCATGAGTATGAACTAGCGCTTCGGTACAAGAATATTCCAAACTGGTTATGAATTAATATGTAATGTATGTATATATATGATATATATATATATATAATATGTATATCTGTCTGATTTAAGAAGACCTGTTTTCAAATAAACTTTTCTAAGTTGGTAATAGGCTTGAATAAGTTTGGAAATTTTCAATTTCACCTTACTATCTAATTTCTGCAGTTGTTCCAATTCCATTGCAGTATTGTTCCAACTTGTTATTGGGCATTTAGATTTGCATGAACATTTTTTTAATCTAGCATGTCGAGCATGCCAATGATTATTCAAGTTAGTGTGAGGGCTCTATTTTCGGATTTGCTTTTAACAATCTATGAATTTTGACCGTTTATTCTTACATCTAATTTGATAGAAATGTATATTTTAATGATAAACTTTTAGCAATTGTAATCTTCTTAATGCGTTTAAAACTATTTTACCTTATGCACATTTTCACTTCACTTTCAGAAACACTTCGCAAACACTCCCCCTATCCATTCCTATTGCGTCTCACAACCAAAGACTACGAATTACCAAATTCAATATTTTTGCTCCAACAGGGTAATCATTTAATTATACCCACAGCCGCCATTCATCAAGATGCAGCATTCTATGAGAATCCCGACAAATTTGATCCTGAACATTTTCATTCAACAAAAGTACAAAATAGACCGTCATGTGCATTTCTTCCATATGGCTTAGGCCCACGCTCCTGTATGCTGCAATATTTTGTAGAAAAACAAATGCAGGTTGGCCTGGTTACATTACTGCAGCAATTTGCATTCGCGCCCTGTAACGAAACAGCAATACCTCTGACCTACAACAACTCGAAGCTACTGCGAATACCTAAGAAAGATATAATGCTGCTGATGCAAAGGACTTAGGACTAACCGGTGAAAGCGTCTTAGTTTTGTGGAATATTGAAAGGGACATTTCGCGTTTATGTGTATGTTTATAATAGTCGTATAAGTTATACTCTATAGTATAGTTAAATGTTATTGTCCGTGTAATAATTTATAGTTGACTTATTAATTACTATATTTTGTCTATAATTTTATATATACATTGACGCAAAAGTATTGAGCGGCCAGTAAAGTTTGTTATAGTTGCAAAAGTTGAAATTATTTATAATTAATTAATAATTATTTAAACGTTTTTGTTATATTTGTTGTTTTTGGTGATAAAATATTGCATTGATGATTATTTACTTTATGGTAGAGTATTCAATTTTCGCTTAATTTTTTAAGTTTCGCTATATGTATGGAGCAAAAGCGTTTTAATAAGGACAGTAATAAAAAAGAATTTGTATTATTGTAAATAAATGTAAATTTCTAAAAAAGCAAACGAAATGACATTAAAATTTTAATTTAATTTTAAATTATCCAGAAAATAGCACAAAAACTATTCTTGTTTCTAAATTAAACATTATGCAACTTGTAAATGGACTATCGAGGTTGTCGATTTTACAACAAGAGATCTTTAAATTAGGTAGGAGCAGACAAATTTTGAAATCGTAACGTTATTTAGATGAAGTAAGTGTACAGGAGAATTCAGTTTATTTAATAAAATAACTTAGAAAGATAATTTTCTTAATTGCAAATGGATTGAAATTAACAGAATAGATTGGTTTCGACCAAAGAAAATATTTGCTAAATTTTTTATTTGGAAACTGCCGTTCTAAACATTTTCATCACCAATGATTTTTTGATATTTCATTTTATTTTTTTTACATACTTGCTAATTCTTTTTCGTTAATATTACAACTAGTTTTATTCGTATTTGCTTATAACAATAGTAAAAGCTACCTTAATAGTATTCAATCCGTTACCAATATTGCTTATGCTGATGGTTTCATTTAATCCTTCCAGTATCATAGTAACGTGCAATGGTCCCATACACAAATATTTTGTCCACAGTTAAATGTCGGTTGCGATTCTTCAGCCAAATATTAATCAATAATACTTTTGGGCTTGAATTCCATTTCGACAACTTTTTTTCACTGCGACGTGTTCTCGTAGACTAGTAAACAACATAACCGACTGACGTTTGTCAAAAAATGAGCGCGCTGTCATTAGCCGTTTGTTTGCTACAGCAGTGTGAAGTTGGTAATACTTCGAGCGCTTCTATATATACCGTAGTTGTAATCGAATATTTGACTCGGTAAAGGTCTACAATTATCGGCTATTAATATCGATTTTTAGTTTGAAATTCGACAAAAATTGTGCTTGTGAATTTTTCTGGAGACAATGTCGAAAAAATGAAAGGATTGATTGAAAGGAATATTTCATATCTAAATTCTCTGACACAGGAATTTTGAATGAGACTCACAGCGGACAAAGTCCGTATATATTGCACATACACTGCTCATTAAACTCCTCACTTATTGTCGTTAACTGAGAATATACATACACTGGATGGCGCAGGAATCGTACTGTCAATAGAGACCGTTATTTAAAGATGTTGAAAGAGTTTTTTTTACCCATATGTACCTGTGCCGAAGGCGTATCCTTTCCAGCAGCATTTGGTTCTAGAACGATGAAGCAACTGCACACACAGCCAGCCCTTTTATGGTGCAGCTCCAACGAAAATTTCCAAACAAACTAATATCCAGAAACTCCATCTGACCTGACTGCACCACTTTTTATATGGAGCAATGTCAAGCAAGAGGTGCTTAAACCGAAACCAAGGAATTTGACTGAATTGAACCAGCCCATTAAAACAATAATTGAGGCTATGCCAAATGAATAATTTTCTGATCAGGTGTCGAATTTGCGTGAATGAGCATGGAAGGAAGTTATTTACAGTCCATTATCTTCAAAATCAATTAGTTATATAAAATAAAATCGAGCTTTCTATGCAAAAAATAAAAAAAAAAAAATAGTTTAAAACTGAAGTATTCCCTCCAGTTGAAATATTTTTGCACCGGGATAGCTAAACAAATGTTAAAATGTCAACAAACTGCTTCACACAACGACAGTACCCACAACTCGACTCGAAAAATATTCATTATAAGACCTTTTGATTCAGAGTCATACAGCTGAACGACTTCGAAAATAATAAACATGATTGTCGATAACTACGCTAATAATAACATAATTCCAATGTCGTAAATGTAGTATCAATTGCTACCGTTTGCCAGATCACACAGTACCTTCAAATTATTATTGAGGGTCATAGCATAGAAAGCTATTTTGCCCATCGCTAAAGGTTTTAAGATATTGCACAAAACTCCAGAGGATTAATGAAAACCAGCCTAACATCATGAAACGGATTGCATATGTTTAATATTCTGTTTTCAATATCTTTATTGTAAAATGTAGTTTTATATTTGTTTTGTAGAAAAATGCATTTTCAGGGAATCATATCTGTTTCACATAGCTTACGCTTGTAAAGCATTGAAATAACTTAAAACTAAAAAATTACATTGAGTTAAAAAAAAGAGGGAAAATCCTTAAAATGAACTTTTAATAGAAGACACAAACGACGAATCTAGCCCACTTAACTGACACTCCAAACAACGGCGGCGGACTCAATAACATCATCGCTCCCCTCATAGCTTCTTGCGACCATTGCATACCCGATTAGTAGCAAACCTATGTCAATGTCTCGCCAGTGGTAACACAGGCTTCCAAATAGTCGATGCGTCTTTCCAAAGTGGTTAGCTTTTCGTTGAGCACTGCCAGGCGGGACCGACAAGACATGTCGAACGAATTGAGGAAATCAGTGATGCGCTTAATGCTGGCCGTGATCACTTCAATGTACTCCCGATTGGCCCAATCTTGATGGATTTGCTTTTGTACAGCTTCGCGGTGTGCTCCACTCATTATGCAAGGCTTCAAAACACGAAAAAAATCGGCAAAAGAAATCAAATTATTTCGGCTATTGTACGAAATTTGTCAATTTGCTCCTAAATATTTTTTTTGTCAAAACAATTGCCAGATTACTCATTTAACACAAACCCACCTTTGTAGGCAGTGTTGCATTTTAGAGGAGCACTTTTGCAGAATGACTCAGATAACTTTAGTGCAATAATATGGGGGAAAAAGAATAAAGTATACGTGAACTTCTTAAACACATTGACATATATTCCGTCGATTTTTCTAAAAAGAAGAGCACTTTAAAGTTCAAACAACCTGTGCATGTGCCTTTGAATTTTAGATACTCCATAAAATGTCTTTAGAAAATGTTAATTGAAATGGGTTTATAGCTTAGTTTTCCCAACTCTAAATGGTGCGGAATGGGCCTATCTGTGCAACACTGCAAGGCAAAATTGAAAGAATTCAAAAAACGTTATATTACCTACATTAATTAATTTTACAGCAATTTTGTCAATAAAAGTATATAAATATAATAACAAACAAATCGCTAAATTCTCGACAACTTAGGACACATGCGAGTTATATTTTGAAGCCTGACAAAATTGCGTTGCCTTTATGCTCACTTGAATTATTTGCGCCCATGTATATCAAAGTTAGATCATGTAAACTAGTGTAAAACGACTTCACTAGTCCATCTTGACATAAATTGGCACATATGACAATTTATTTACTAATTTTAATTTTTTTAACCCTTTAAATCATACCTTAAAATTTTCAACAGAAAATTTATTTTAATTCAACGGTATCGGAATGGTGACTTTACGGCCGATTTTGTTGTTCTATTCTTATTCTTATTTTAACAACTGTTAATATATTATACATAAAATATTTTACTTTTGAGCCAAAATTATTAGGGAGACAAGACAAGGGACTCCATGGCACAATGACTCCATAACTTTACATATTTTGATTACCCATTTTGCAGGTTACAGTAAGTTGATCAACAATGTATGTATACCATTACATATGACGTTAAAAAACACTCAACTATTAAAATTCGACGCTGGGAAAGAGGGCGAGAGAGAACAAAATCATGCTCTTGAGTGAACATTTGAAACAAGCAAATTTCACTCCAGATAAAAATAACTCGTCTATACGTTTACATTGTCTTTGCAAATGCAAATAATAACCATGTCGAAATGATTTCACTCATTTTCTAAATCTTTTCTCTGAAATCGGAAAAAGGCAAATGGATTCCATTGTAATTGTTGTCAATTACATGTTACCATTTGTTATTTTTCTATTATTATTTAGTTATTGCTATAGTTCTGGCAGAAAATAGACGTTATTGCAAGAAAATATATCTCAATAACGGCATTTTCGCTCAACGTTCCCAAGGGACTACTTACTATCCCCATTATTTTCATACAGGAAGAACAGAATTCTCTTGTTTTTTTTTTTTTTTCTTTATTGTATGCTTCTACTACTACTGTTACTATGATACTTTTTCTACCAACCATGCCACGTCTGCAAATTAAAAGTTCATCCAATTTTCGACGTTCATTTTACTCGGTTTGCAGACATCTGTTCATCCATCGCTTCTATGCAGTCGAAAAATGTCAGTTGTACGAGGTGGTTCGTTTATGTGCGAGTTCAGTTCCGTACGATTATTAAATTTTTTGGTTGCGATTTTGCGGTTATCGGTTTGATACAAATTAAAACAAATGTTTAAAGTGGAAATTTGAGCGAAAGCAAAACGAAAAATAAAAATCAAATTGCAAATTGGACGTAAATCAAATAAAGAAGGCAAACGGAAAGTAAATGAAAAGTATAAATAAAAGAAAAGAATTGATTGTATCAAAAAAGTGGCAAAGTGGAAAAAAGCTTCGAGTAGAAATACAGTTTTTGAAGTTTAATACACACAGCGAGTAACTGTAAATTTACAGAATTAAAAAATAAAGCAAAACGAAGATGAAAGCCTATGTTTCATCGGAGAAACGAGGATCTTAATACGATTGAAAAATTTCTGATAAGAAAAAATTTCACCAAGTGGAGTAGATATTCTTGGGCGAAGTTTTAGAGTTCAGAGTGGAGTGGGCCAGACATTAAAATCCTGTTTTGTGTACAATAACAGCGCCTACAACAACAGCAACAAGAAAGGATACCATGTAAACCTAGCAACAAAGTAAAGTGTGTTTATTGTTGTTGGTATATTCTTCTTTCATCGTGAGCGCCACAGTGCTGCAGCCCGTCAGTATAACAGTGAATCCAAACGATTTTTCGTGTGTATACAACAATAACAACAACGCTAACATATAGCTTGCAAAAGAACTTTATGTGCGACACTAAAGCAAACAAAATAAAACACTGCGTTTTGCTTTAATTCCTTTCCAATTGCAACGGCTCTACTAGTATAGGAAACAAGCGAAGCGAACAAAAAATAATAAGTTTTCTTGTGTGAAACATGCGTGAATACCAACGAAAGCAATAACAGAAACGTAGTATACAACAAAAATATAAAAACAATACGTATCACAACAACACTATTAGAACAGGAGTAGTAGTGGAGTTTCCAGACAACAACAAAGCTTCGTTCGCTATTTTTGTAGCTCTCGCTCTCATCACAGAGATTAAGCTTCTACTCTCTCAGGGTTGTTTTTGTTTTGTCACTGGCGGGTGCAAAGAGCATGGGAATAAAATAAAGGAACAAATAACCCACGACGCACTCCATCATCATCGTTGTTATTAAATTGACAAGGAAGTTCAGCATCTTCAAAGTTTAATCTAACGTCATCGTCGTCATTTATCAGTTGCCAATAGTAACAACAGTGAGATAACCATCATTATTGTTCCTTCTTTCGCCAACTTCCCACCCCGTAGTAGTGTGTTCAGGATAGAAACTTATTTATTTTATACCGGACGTGTCTCACACTCACAAAACATTTAGCAATCGTTTATGAGTATGTGTGCTTCTTTGGAAGTAGTGCGTATGTGTTTGGCCTTTATGAAATTTGCCGCCTTCGTTTGTTATTGCTGCGCGTGATTTTGTGTTTTTGCTTTAAAGACGACGCCCGCCGAGCTGCTTTGTGTAAAGCACAAGGGAAGAAACGCTTAATTATGTCAAAGTAGCCTTCAAGCAAAATTCGTGTTGTGCATCTCGCTCGAACTTTCATTCAGAAACATTTCGCACAGATTGTTACCGTTCTGCATTACACTCGTGGATTTAAAACACCCAAAGCAACAAATACCGGCTGGAGTATTTGGCAGCTATTGTCAAAAAGTGCATGTAAGTACTACCTGAGTTAAAGAGTTGCAGTGTAGGCAAAAATTCGTTTTTTTTATTAAAAGACAACAAATCATTAATTTTTTATTTTGCTGCAACATTAGCCGAGGACTTCAGAAAGGGTTGTACTGTTATCGACCAATTTGTCTGCCATGCAAGAAAGTCAGCTAATTATAATTTGTGTGTGAGTTAATTATAATTGAGCAGAATGATTTTGGAGGGTCTAACATATGTATGCAGGGAGAGATATTTGTTATGAGAAAAGTTCACTTTGTAAAGATGTAATCTGGATATGATATTGTTTGGGAAAAAATTTAGCTGGGGTACGGCCCTTTGGGGTACTCTAGCAATAAAATATATATAGTGCGGTTTGCTCTACATTTTAAGCTGTTTTTCAAGGAAATACAAACTAAACCGCTCGCAGCTTGGTCTCCAAATACCGAAGACCAAAAACAAGGAAGAAACGCAAACCCCATACCAGTCTGAATAGTCCAAAATGGGTCTCCTTTAATGAAATTTTCCGGGGCTTCTTGTGTCCCTCAAATCAAAGACACTTTCAATATTATCTTTGCATCACCAGGGCAAATATTGTTTCTTAAAAAAAAAAAAAATTCGCACCTTTAAGAAATGTTGCGCATGGAGGCTTTTCTACTACTTTTCTACTACAATAACACAGAAATTATTTCCTGCTACAATATCCGCGTCTCCAGACTTCGAAAATGTAAGAAAAGCTAAAATAAAACAAACTTTGCACAAGTTTCTCCCATTGAATGTATGTACCATCTCTTGTATTTTTTTTTATTTCTTTTATCTAAATATTTCAAAATCCCCAAAAAAAAAACTATCTTCCCTGATATATACTGTCCACATATCTCCTTCTCTAGCCTACATTTGTGTACCTACATTTTCCGCTAATTTAAGAGAATTAAAGACCATTCGCTTAATTTAAAAAAAAGGAGTTCGGAATGTTAAATTTTCCTCCAACTTTCTTTCACAAACATTTACTTCACAATGGAAACAACAACATTTCGGACAGTGAAAAGCAATCAGAGTCAAAAAGTTAAAAAAATCATTCATCTTCTTTTTTTGGGAAAGTCATTAATCTGGGCTCCCATTTTTGTGTGAGTATTTCGATCTTCTAGGCCCCAAAAAGTTTCAAAAAGTAGCAGCTGCTTAAAAACGATCTTGAATCCTAATATCGTCAAAAGGTAACAAATGAGATCCAAGTTTCCATATACTATAACTTCATGAAAAGGTGCTCCATGTGCTTCAACGTTCACATCGATTTTCATGTTTTCGTTGTATTTTACTAGGCTTTGCATTCTTTTTAGCCCGATCTTGTGAAATGCTGACAAATGCTTTAAGTTAGATACGATTTAGCGTTTGCCAAAAGTTTGAGCAATGTCTCGCATAGATCTCATGTGCAGACGGTGATATTTTTGTGGAAATATTTTTCAAAGCACCTTAAAATATGAGACCATTGTATGTTCCAAACATTTTTTATACAGAACGGCATATCTACCGCTAAGGAAATGTGTATGAAATATCGTGATAGTTTAAGTAATCGGTCTTAATAACTAATTTTCTAACGTATGATTAATGCACAGATACTTACAGAGCCCACAGAGGTTTAACATGAGTCTCGCCGTAAAGGCCTTACCCGTGGCGTGCCACACACAGGGCACATTACGATGCGATCGCCAACGCCTCCCTGGGATAGCCAAGTAAAACTTGGGCTATCTAGGAAGGGGCTGACGATTTTGGTACTATCACAAATAAATAATCAGAATGGGGCCAGTGGAGTTGTACGTGATATAAATTTGCGATCGGCGCCAGAATATGTTTTATCCGATTGTCACCGCATTTTGGTTTAAAGAACTTCATTTTGTTTTGACCTTGATTTCTTATATTTGCAGATCAATGCGATGACAATGATGTAAATTTTGTGAGACTTCACCATCGGAAAGTGACATTTATTTATTTTTCCAAATATCGCCAAAAGCCATATTTTTAGTGTAATAGTTTTAACGTTTCATTTGTGTCCAGCAAGAGTTCTGTTGCAGACAGAGATTTTACTTACGCTGCTTAACATAGTTTATTTTTCTTCGCTTAGCAAAATTGTAAAACTATTTCTGATAACTGTCAACGTGTAAATTCCAATGCTTAAGATATTCATTGCCAAATGTTAGAAAGGTGGCAGATTTCAGGATATTTGAGTCAGTATTGTATGAAAATGACAGTGAGTGAGAATTTGCGATGTATCATGCAAAAAAAAAAAAAAAAAAATTTACT
>JAHXMU010000391.1:1711025-1750905 GCA_019455685.1 Philornis downsi
AAAAAAAAAAAAAAAAAAAATTTACTCTTCATAAAAAGTGCTATCTTTGAGGCTTATTTAAGATATAGAGGTAATCAAAAAATCAGCTTATCGTATGGTTTGATTTAGAAATTACAGAAATACTTTTAAGTTTTAATTTCGAGATATCTCTAGAACTTGTATCAAGATATATATGGATGAACTTTTGAAATACGGAAATATTCATTTATAAATTTCACTTTATAATTCAAAGTTCACTTTTCAAAATAAGTGTGGCTCAAAATGAATATCATATATACAACTCCATATTGAATTTTTACAAATTCTTTTATAGCATACTTTGAAAACGAGAAAAGATAAAATTTAAAGTTGTTAGGAGATAAACCCAAAATGGATAAAGTAGACATACTACATATTTCCTGACTTTGCTATTTTCTTTTCTTCATATTTAGACTTCAACAAAATTGAGTTTATCAAAGTCTCATTTTGTTGGTTGGGAAAACCCCGTGCTGTCTTATGTTGTAAGACATCCACACTAATTTTGTTCGGTATTTTTTTCAAGCGATTTGTAAAAAAAAATTATAATCCGCAATTTTTTGTTTCATAATCCTATTAATGAAATAATTTTGAAGATTTTAGTGTCTGCTTTTCAATTTAACATGAACTTAGATAATAATTTAGTAGTCAGCAATTTTTTATTGGAATGGTGTAAGAAATGTCCTTTAAAATTAAGAACTGGGCATACCTATATATTGTGAAGCAAAACCCAAAAGTTAAGGCTGCAGTGAAAAGCAGATGAGATATTTTTCAAAATAACAATAAAATGCGAATGGCGGTAGCGGAGGTGCAAAATGTCCCTTCTGAAATTCCTCAATTTTATTAAATTTAAGAGCTACACAAGCTTTAATTAAACAAAAAATGGACCACGTCAAAGTTGTTATAACCGAAAATTCAATTTTTAGGAATGTTTAAGAAATCCAAATGTTATTCTTAAGTGACGGTTTGAAATCATCTATTTTTGTGTGTACTCTAAACCCATATATATTTTATATGTAACAAATCTTCAAAATGTTTTGGGTTCACTATCGCATTTCGTAACTTTGCGTCTATGTAGACTTACAAAAGATCTTAAAATTGCATATAGTTTGGTATCACATATCTTGTTAATTCATTCTTATCACACTTTCATATTTACAGATTAGAGACTATATAAGTACGGCTTTGTGAAAAAAACACCAATAATTAATTCGACTTAGACATTGTGATATATACAGGATGGGCCATATGAGTGTTGGCGATTTAATTCTTTAATTTCTCGGCAACGCGTGGCGCGGGGTGGCGGGGGGATATGTTGTTCGCTGCGCCGCTTCCTGGAAATTTAGTCGCCATGGAGCCGTACACGGGAACAATAAATCAGTGATTACTGCACGACGTTTGTATCGGCATGAACACGGTTTACACGATTTAAGTGAAGTTCCAAGCGCCAATGTGATATGAAAATTGATCAGATTGTTGAAACAACCGGCTCAACAGTACCAATTACGGTTCGTGGTCGCCCAGTTTCTGCAAGATCAGCCGATATTGTGGAGCGTGTTTGTGTTTCAGTTCACAACGGTTAGAGCGAACAATCATTGCAACATGCTAGCAGACTTTTTAGTGCCAGCTTTGCAAGAACTTCAAGGCAATACCTCGAGGATATGGTTTCAACAGGATGGGGCCACATGTCATACGGCTAGGGTATCCATAGAGCTGCTGAAAAATGTTTTTCCTGGAAAACTCATTTCGAAAAGGGGGGATATTGAATGGCCCCCACGTAGCCCCGATCTTTCTCCATGCGATTATTTTCTATGGGGCTACCTCAAATCGGTAGTCTACGAGAATAATCCGACCAATTTAGAGCAGTTGAAGAGGAACATTATACAGTAACAGTAACAAAATACCGAGAACAACTTTTCAACGAGTTTTCCAAAATTTGCGACTTCGGTTCCAAGAGTGTCAAGCAGCCGAGGGAAGCCATTTGGACAACATTATTTTTAAGTCTTAAAAATTCCCATGCTTCTACTTTTTAAAAATACGAATATATTTTTTTATGCTTCGTAGTTTATTTTTTTTAATTGAATGTTTAAACCGCCAACACCCTTATGGCCCACCCTGTATATATTTCGCTGTGAGAAAACCAAGATTATTTTTTAATTTCACCATAATTCTTACAGATTTATTACTATTACCAAATTTGATTATGCCTACTTCCAACGGCTTATAGCTTTGTGGATGGGGGAAGGATGCCTATTATATTTTGCACCTTTCAGTTCAATTTTTGTGTAGAAATTATGAAATATGTACATACAAACTATGCAAATCAGTGCAGAAATTTCAGTTAGGTGAATTAACTTATACATATAGGTACATATGTATGTACATTCGCCCAACGTTCTTTCGCGTTGGTGCGTTAGTGTTATCAAATGTGTGTTATCAAATACTGGTCTGAAGTTTTCCGCCTCCACTTTCAATACTATAGTTTTCTATATCGAAACATAGGGAAATGGTGGATTATCCACTTAGGAGTACGAGAGTATATTAATTAGAAATTATAGGTGAAAATCCGAATATGCAGCAGACACATTCACTGCTTTGTACTGACACTGGACACTAGGTTAATAAATTTAAAAGCATTGAAACACATTCGGGCAAAAAAAAAAAAAAAAAAAAAAATTGTGCTTAAACACTTCTTACTGGGTGTTACATTTTTTATACCTTAATTCCTTCGGGCGGGGTTATGCGTCATTCTTTTTTCCTTTTCAATTTCTAAGAAAATAATAAAATGTTATATTTTTTTGTTAAAATGAAATGTGTATCATATGAAGAACTACATGTTCTGCGCTCAATAAGTAAAATTTTTCGTTTCAGGTTCACATTTACCGAATCACGGGATACTGCATTTAGAATTTTGAAAGAAGAGATATCCATTCTTGATATAATATACCTATAGACATATCATGTGAAGCTAATTCTTAACATCACTCAGACAAAAAAAGCATATGAAGCGAATCAATAGTAAACGGCCGAGATAACTTCTTTATGGATGAGGTAGTGCAATTGAATATTCTGATAATGATATAAAAACGGTATTAGGTGCGCATCTAATTTCCCGCTGTTTGCCAATAGATGGCACCGATTTTGTCTAGTTTAGTCGATTCTGCCATAGCCCAAACGTCATGAGCCATTTGACTTCATATTCTTTTGGTTATGTGAATATGTATGACTTTGTGGCAAATAATCGTCATATGCGGGAAGTATTGATTTTCTTCTTT
This sequence comes from Philornis downsi, assembly GCA_019455685.1. Lineage (NCBI taxonomy): Eukaryota > Metazoa > Arthropoda > Insecta > Diptera > Muscidae > Philornis > Philornis downsi. The sequence goes on from JAHXMU010000391.1 coordinate 1,714,316, forward strand.
CAATCGAAGAAAACGGCGGTTGAAGCTCATCGAGAGCTTCAAAACATTTACGGAGATGTTGTTTTAAGTGAATCAACGCGTCGAGATTGAAAACCGTGGATGGCATTGCTTGATGGTGATGAAAAATGGATTTATTACAGCAATCCAAAGAAAGAAAAGTCATGCGGTCATGCTTCTACGTTGTCGCCTTGGCCGAATATTCATTCTGCGAAGGTTATGCTCTGTATTTGGTGGGACCAGGGTCTGTGTTATTTATTATGAGCTGCTCGACTTTAATTAATGTGATTGGGCCGAGCTCTGGGCGAGAAACGCCCACAATACGCAGAGAGGCACGAAAAAGTGATTCTTCAGCATGACAACGCTCGGCCTCACGCGGCCAAGCCTGTTAAAACCTGCCTGGAAATGGTGAAATATTCTCCAGATATTGTGCCGTCCGATTATCACTTGTTCCGTTCGATGGCGCACGGTCTACATTCTTGGATAGCCTCGCAAGATGAACAGTTTTATCGTGACGGAATTCGAGATTTGCCAGAAGTATAAAAAAGTAGTAGCTAGCGATGGGCAATACTTTCAATGAATCATTTGTAAACATGTTTTCATAATAAATATGTTTTTTTGTAGATGACAGCGAAAACTTAGTTTCGCAATTCATATAATAATTGGAAACATCGATTGACTATTTTCTGAGCATTTTTTCTACTATTACACTCTTCAATAGTCGTTACTAAATCAATCCTTTGCAGGAGTGCAATCACGTTCCCCTTTCCTACATCACCGAAAATATCGAAATAATCCAACAATTTTAAACTGGTTTCGGTATTTTTTTGTTGTTGCTGAAGTTTGTACCTGCGCAGGTCCAGCAATGAACACTTTTCTCGATTTCGCTTTATGATAAGGCCACAAATGTATATCCTTTTCCATAACTGGTTTTCATTTTTTCCCTAACAGAAGAGAACCGGCCGATGATTATACATTCTAACAAATAAACAAGAAATTGGTTAAATCATTGAACAATACAAAGCACAAAAAGCGCCTTAACTTTTTGATATAAAAACAACCTAAGGACAGGACATTAAGGATTCTCATCTCTTTGTTTTATACTGGTTTGATATTTTTGGGGCTATGCGAGCGAGTTTGATATATTATTTGTTGTTCTCTTATGTATTTTATTGGATGATTTAGGCAAACTAACCTTTTTTTATTATTTTTTTTTTATCTGAAGCAAAGCAACCGAGTATACATTTGTAACCTGAAGCTACTTTTTGTGTGTCCTGAATGTTGCCATTTTGAATGGAAACTAATTGCTCCTTGGGGATATTGTCATTTGGTATTAGATAACTTTGGAGGAGACAATTTTGTGAAATCATGTGGAGAAAGCTTTGATTGTTTCATATGGAATTTTTTGCTGTAAGGCCGGTAATATGCAGACATTTCGCGATGAAACACTTTATAAAAGAAATGGTCGTGAAATTTGGAACTAAATTCTTTCAACCAGACATTACTATGTTTTTTCGAAAGGAATTTTTTTAAATTTTTTTTTGGTTTCCAACACTGAAATCGGAATAACTTATTATTTACTTTCGATAATGTACACGCAAACTTGAAAAAGTAGTAATAAAATGAAGAAGTGATTGAAAAGACAGAACTTTACAAACATATCGAACATTTTATAAGATGATAACCTAAGTTTCCCACTTCAGTACTGCAAATCAATACAAAAGGAAAAACCTGGCAATGCCGCAAGTTTTTCGAGGTCAACCTTCAAATATTTTGTCAAAACTATAAAAAAATATAACTGCTAAACGTATAAACATTAAATTTTAATTGAAAATTTAAATTAAAATACAATTTTATTTCATATAACAAATTTGTCTTGAAGACGATAGACCGTAAATGACCTCCATGCTCGTTTACGTATATGCAACACCTGATCAGAAAATAATCATTGCGGTATCGTCTCAATTATTGTTTTAATGGACTCCTTCATTTCAGTCATATTCCTTGATTACGTTTTGTACACCTCTTGCTTGACATAATTCTATAAAAAAAAAATCTTGGGCAGTCAGGGCAGGTGACCTTGCGGGACAGTGGAAAGTGTAGTTTCAGGATAATCATTTGTTTGGGAATTTTCGTTTGACCTCCGCCGTAACCGGTCTGGCTATGTGTGCAGTTGCTTCATCTTGCTGTTACCAAAAGCTGTTGCTGATACGTCTCCGACTCAATTCTGTGTAAAAAACTCCTTCAATATCTTTAAATAACAGTCCCCATGCACGATTCGTGCGCCTCACTGTATATGGTACCGTGTCTGAGCAAATTGACAAATGTGTTGTATGAAGACCTAATCAAATTATCCACAAATAGGGTTCAATTTATAGGGGACCAACCTGTCAGTGTGTTATCTTCAAAAATTTTGTACCATCAATTTATTGTGGAATTTAAAATATTTAAAACTTTATAAATAAAATGAATTCGAACTGGCAGATGCACATATGGATACGCATTACACCTGGGATTACAAGGAAAAACGGTTTAACTTCCAAATTATAAATTTAAGATATTTAGGCTTTCCTAAAAAACAATTTTGTGCAAATTTGTTATAACTTGCGAAATATGCAGAGTTCTGAAATTGCGCTTAGACGATGACATGCATCTTAACTACATATAATATATAGGGAGGGATTGGACGTATGTGCCTAAACAATTGATCAAGACCGATCAAGACCAACCCCACAAAAATTCTACACTACCTGATCTGAAACAGTTCTTTTATAAACATTAGAAGATATATTTATATACATATATTATATTATTATATTATACATTATTATTATATATTTTTAAAATTAGTATTCCCTTACATTTCAACCCATTTGTTATATATTGTGAACATAATCCTGACTACATCTGAGTATTCATCAGCATGGAATTAGCAAAAATAGTAAAAAAGGACTCAACACAGTCTGTGGCCAGCTATAGGCCAATTTTAATTTTGCCAATTTTGTCAAAGATAGTGAAGCATATTTTGAAGATCCAATTAACCAAATATCTTGAGGTTAGGTCCTTTTGAATGATTGTCAACTGATAGTATTCGGGAAAATTTCAATGGGACCAAATTATGTATATTGGGAACATTGGATCTGGAAAAAGCGTTTAATTTAATTTGTACGTTATATAATTTTTACGGTTTTGCAAACAATGCTTGTAGTTTAATCTTTCAGGAAGGAAGCAACAAGTTTGTGCCAATGGTAGATATACCTATAGTAATGCGTTCAGCGCAAAGAGTGGGGTGTCGCACGGTTCAGTCTTGGGCCCAATTCTCTTCACTCTTTACATCAACGATCTTTTTCCAAAATTTGATACTCTGTAAACCGTATCTCTTTGCTGATGATATTCAGTTGCTATTTAAAGGAGATTACCAGCTTCTAGACGTTCTTCAGGAGAAAATTAATTATGCGCTTGACAGGTTACTTGATTGGATGTCGGAGAACAGACTTTGTGCCAATACTTCTAAGTCCAAAGCTATGCTTTATTCGAGCCGAACCGAGGGGTATTTGCGAGTAGTTTATAATGGTTGTTATTTACAGTTTGTGCATGACATGAAATGTTTGGGATTCTTATTAGATGACAAGCTGCGATTTGAGAAGCACATTAATCACGTTGTTTTAAGTGTTAACTATGCATTGAGGCAATTATACACAACTAATTTGTCGCTCACGCTGTGTGCGAAAAAGCAACTGGCTCATGCCCTAGTTATGCCAAATATTATGTACTGCTTAAAGGTGTACTCTGCTACTAGTCAAAAATATATGAAACTCCTTCAATTATCTTTGAACTGAGCTGTTCGCTACATATTTTCCCTCAAGAGACGTGTACATATGTATAACACCTTTTGTGATTAAATTTCTGGGTTGTTCATTTCCCACATTTATTGATGTACGATTGTTGTTATGTTTTTAAAAAACATATTCTAACCAATGTCCGCGTTTCCAATACGAAATTTTGAAATTTTGTCATTCCGTTTGTAGAAGACAATTGTTTATCCCCAAACTTTGCCATCTTACAGCACGATCTTATAATGCATTGCCAAATGAGCTTAGAACATTAAATGTATCATACACAGTATTTCGTATTTCGTAGACTTATCTGTCATATGCAGTTGACATATGTGAATATTCTTTTACATCTTAATGCTTGCATTTATGAGTGATATTTGGTAATCAATCATCATCAATTCTTATTTTATATACATTTTGATATTTACTTTGGGGTGGTATATATTTTAGTTTATGCATTTTGTGATTTACTTAACAGTTTGGAACTGTAAAATTTTTAACTGACCAATATCATTCAATATTTAATTTTGTCTCATTATTTTTATGTCCCTCCATTTCGCCTATTTTTAGTGCACTTTTATTTGAGCGTTATAAGTTAATAGTTACTAGCTAATTTGATGTTATATTCTAAGTTATATTTTGTTTTTGTTTTTTAATTCTAGTAGTGCAGGGTGTCCGTCGGGAAGGTATACCACTTTGTTTGCTTATAATTTTTGATTAAATGAAAGAGAATCGATCTTATATTGATAAATGTATTATGTAATGTCGGCAATTATGTATGGAATACAATATCAGATAAATGTCCGCCTTTGTTAGCCTCACAAATGCGAGCCCTTTTGAGCACATTTTTCATTACATTCTCACACATTTCAAGCCGTATTTCATTAATTTCGTCACGAATATTTTGTTTGAGCACCTCAAAGCGTTTCTGGTTTGTTTGCATAAACCTTGCTTTTCAGATATCCCCACAAAAAAAACTCCGGAGCAGTCAAATCAGGCGACCGGGGAGGCCAATCAATATCACAATTTCTGGAAATAACTTGATGTGGAAAGATATCTCGCAGTAATTCTGTTGTAATACTGGCTGTATGCGATGTGGCACCGTCTTGTTGATACCACATGTTAATCAAACCCAAGGCATGCAGTTGTGGCTTTAAAAAGTTTTCAATCATATCACGATATCGCTCCCCATTGATAGTTACCGTTACGCCGTTTTCAGTTTCAAAGAAGTTATGTCCAATGATTAATCCTGACCAAATTGCTCACCAGACTGTCACTTTTAATGGATGAAAAGGTTTTTTTTTTTTTTTTTTTTCATTCATTTTTTATTGGATCTTTCTTTCGAAATTTACAATATGTATTCAAATGGGAACAAATGCAAATCCTTGTGCAAAATTGTGGCCAAAGTTGTTCTTTGAAAACCAAGCTCCTGAGCATGGCGTCAAATTGAGGTTGTAGTATTGAGCAGCAGTATTGTTTTCAACCGATCTTGCAATACGTTGTGGCCCATGCTTGGCTCTATCAGCTACAGACCCTCTTTCTTCGAAATCATTCACTACACGTCTCTACTTCACGACTGTCAAATATGAACTGTCAAGACTAATGTTTACCAAAATGGCGGCAAAACAAATGAAATATCCAGTAAGTATGAGGACCTGAGAATATGGATGTATAGACCAATATGGTCGATCTTTTGTAAGGTTCAAATCTGATGTAACTAAATCATATTTTCTAAGTGTGGTTGAATTATAATGAAAAAATTCTTTGGAGAATCGACTAAAACGGTCTCCTGTCGTCCATTTTTATATGAGTTTTATCCAAATATAGAGAGAAATGGTAGATTTAATGTAGAACTGACGGGTTACAACAGCTGTGAGAAGCGATTATGCTTCAACGAATACTTTTTAAGATCTACAGCAGAATACTGCCATTGTACTAAAGAAACAAAAATTATTTCAATTTAAAATATAACTGCCGCATTTTATAGAGTATAGACTCCCCTGAAAAATCTGAAAATGCAATAAATGCCTAGGAAAGCTTGACTAATCCAAAAATATTTATATTTAAACGTACTTTGTTTTCAAACTTGTATTATTTTCCTTAAAGTTAATTCTATTAAACCGCCGAATGACAAAATCCATGCAATTTGTTATTCCCAATTGGAATCGGCCTCTGACGTCCAATTACAATTCCAACTCTCAATATACTTAATTATGTGAATATTCATAATTTTGTTCCTCATTTTAGTGATTAAAGAGTTTTTGATTCGAAACACTGTTTTATTTCCTAGTATCAAAATTCATATTGAAGGCATTTTTATAATAACCCTTTACGTACTGTCATCTAAATGATGTGCGTTTAAAAAATTTTGTAAGTTCAATGAAGCACAAAATTGTTAAGACAATACCAAACTTGAAATTGAAGTAACATTTCGTTTAATCGCAGAACATTTTGTCATCAACTTGATAATAAACTTTTATAATCAATTTTATGAAATTCTTTCTTTTTAATATTTTTTACGGTTTTTAAGTGTTCAGAGTTGGCAGAAAAGAAAACATTTCATAAAATTGATGGAAAAAGTGAGATTCATAGCTAGCTATCGTAAATTGTCAAAAAATCTTTAGTTTTTAATTACGGAATTACTCATAAATATAGGGTGATTTTTTAGGATTTAAATTTTTCAGATTGGCGTCCAAACGTCATCTGTCAAAGTGAAAAGTGTACAGTATACTCTGCCATTTCATCATGGAAAGACTAACAAACGAGCAACGATTGCAAATCGTTGAAATTTATTATCAAAATTCGTGCTCTGTGACAAATGTGCACTGTTTGATACGACCATTTTATAGTCGTCATAATCGACTTGCTGAATCAACAATTCGTGCTGTTATCTCAAAAATTTCGCAACAAATTTACTTTGTTGGACATGAAACCATTGACTCGCATGCATAGAGTGCGTACCGAAGAAAATATTGAAGCCGTAGCGACCAGTGTTTATGACGATCGTGAAATGTCAATTCGTCGCCGTTCTCAGCAATTGGGCATGTGTTACTCAACCTCAAGGAATTTTTTTTGCTCCAATTGGCTGAGTTGAACTTGGTTGACATGTGGTTTCGTCAGGACGGTGCAACATGCCACACTGCTCGTGAAACAATGGATATCTTGCGAGATGAATTTGGTGAGCAGCTTATCTCTCGATTTGGCCCTGTGAGTTGGCCCCCAAGATCTTGCGATTTAACGCCTCCTGATTATTTCTTGTGCGGTTATGTCAAGTCGTTAGTCTATGTGGACAAGCCGAACACTATTGAAGCCCTACAGGATAACATGCGTTAGTCGTGGAATACAGACCGAAATGCTCGAAAAAGTGACGACAAATTGGAAAATTGGACCTTCCGAATGGACATTTTGAGACGGACCCGCGGACAAAATTTACATGAAATTATCTTTAAAAATTAAATGGCAAAGACCAATTTATCGACTCCAATAAAAAATTCGATTTAAAAAAAACTACGATTAAAAAATCACCCAATATAAGCGATATGGGAAGAAAATTTAACATTATAATTAGATTATTAATTCTAAAATATAGTCAATCCCCCACTCGAATCTAAATACTGTGTGCGAAGAATTTTTTGGATGAATAATTTAGTTGCCAAAAAAAAAAAAAAAAACAAAAATAAATTAATAATGGGACAAAACTAGACTTATTCGTGAAGAAAGAAAAATAAAAAATGAGACAAATTTAGCATTTTTATATCACTTAGTATTTTTATTTTATTTTATTTACGACGTCGGTCTCAAAACTTGTCAACCCAACAGAGAAGACACAAAAAAGTTGGAAAAAATTTTCTGTATTTTTCAACATAATCTCCTTTTTTCAGCGATACAATTTTTCAAAAGCTTCTATACCCTGTTTATGTAAGAACTGTTAAACTCCTTAAAATAGCCATCAACCACAGACCTCCACTTTATCACCTCTTCGTTGTTGGCAAATCTTTTACCGCCGAGCTATTTTTTCAAGATTGAAAATAGCCCGAGGGAGCTAAATCTGGCGAATACGGTACGTGATGAAGCACTTTGAATTTTGATTCATCAATTTTGGCCACCCCAATAGTGGATGTGTGAACTGGAGTATTGTCTTGATGAAAAACACTTCCTTTTTCGCTAAATGTGGCCTTTTTCCATAATTTCATCTCCTAAACGCTGCAAGAAATTAGCACGATATTCGCCATTGATTGTTTTTCCTTTCTGAAGATAATCTATAAAAATAATCCCATGTGCATCCCAAAAAACAGACCTTGCATGACCTTGCCTGCAGATGGAAGTATTTTCCCCTTCTTTAGACACGATTCTCCCATTCCTGTCCATTGCTTTGACTGTTCCTTTGTCTTAGGTGTGAAGCGGTGGCTTATCTTATCCATGGTTGTAAATAGGCGCAAAATTTCGGCTTTATTGGGGTGAAACATTGCCAAACACTCTACTGAAATATCTTCACGACGCTGTTTTTGCTCTATTGAAATCAAGCGCGGCACCCATGTTGTGCACAGCTTTCTCATCTTTAAGTCTTCAGTCAATATACGATGTATAGCACTTTTTGAAATGCTTATCATTTCAGCTAGCTCACGCACCGTTAGCTGACGATGCGGATTTTCTTAACCCTGTCTGGCATGGACACCTCACTACGGCGTTCGTTATGACAGCTCGTACGGCCTCGTTTAAACTCTGCTACCCAATATTTTACAGTCGTAAACGAAAGAGCAGACTCCCCCAGAGTAGACTCTAGTTCGGTTTTAATATTGGTTGGACTGAGACTTTTTTTCAAATGGAAATATTGAATTACATTTGGATCTAAGCTAGGCTCTGTAGGCTGTATCATGAAATAGATTATCTCCAATTTTATTTTACTATTGCATTGCATTTAAATTTGGATCTGCGTATCTAACAGACGCAGGTATAAAATGTGAGACTACAAATTGAAGTTGATGAAAAAATGCTTTAGTCTGCTTTTACGCGCTTGATTTCGAGTACTGGGCTCACAAAAAATCAGTTGTTACGTGACATAAACCATGAACGACAAACTTCCAAACTACCTGAATTTCAAAATATTCCAGTTTCAGCAAAAGAAAACATTTTTCAAATCCTTAGAAGCAAAATAGTAAATTTTAAAACAAGAAGAAGAATTGTAGAAAAATATCGAAAAAAATATTAACAATAAACAATCATCATTTTCTTCTACTCCTAAAGGTAAAATCGTCAATCGTCAAAGTGTCAAAGTGTCGAAATCAGAAAACAAAATCATCGAAGTTAGCAGCCATGAACAGAATGTTGAAGTTTAAATTCTCTAATATGTTTTGTATTGTTTTAATTAAACTGAAAAGGAGCGTAATTGCCAGACATTAACGCTAAATTATCTTCCTCCTTTCATAAAGGCTGGGCCCGCCGATATGGTCGTCATAGAAGGAATCACGAACGGGATAAATGAATATTAATTCAAAAAGGACACGTGGTTATGTGATTTTCACAGGCTTTGGCTCTCAGTATACTAAAGAAATATCTTTCTTCATAAACATAATTCATGTATTTGGAACTATCAGACAGCAAAAAAAAGAGGGAGTTCCCTCTTCTGGTGTTTTGCGTACATATTCGATAGGGAATGGCTCCTTCTTCTTTTTTGAGGTTTGTGTCGTTGCGTTTGGAGTAGTAGAGGGTAATAAACATAATTTATTTTGTGCTCCCTCCCCTTCAAATGGGAACTACTTTGCTTTAGTCTCTTTCCTGGGCTTTCTCACTTTACATATGGGTAAGTTTTAGTGATGTTTCTTGCTTTCTATATTTTTTTCTGGTTTTTTTTTACTTTGTCTTCCCGCATTTTATTTATATTTTTCTGTAAGATGTCGACTTGATGTTGTTGTTGCAATTTTCCCATCGAGACATTGTCAAAAACACATGTTCGCTTGCTTCTCTCGATTTTGAACTAAAGTTATCATTTCGCCTTTTGTTTTTAAGTTTGTTTCGTTGTTTGTTTTTAGCCTTCCCCTGTTCGCCTGTCCCTAAGTTAAGTTCTATTGCTGGTTCAACTATTGCTGATGTCGCTGTTAATTTAATCTTATCTTTTGTTTACAGTTCATTTATGCGGCAACTACTTTTAATATTTACCTATATAAAACATTCAAAATTGCTTATTAGTGGCACATAAAAATTGATCGATTTACAGAAATTCACATTTCACTCTTAGAAATTGATCGGTTGAAAAAATATCGCTATTTCCTCTATAATTTCTAAGCGTCTAAATTTCAATAACTTTTAAATTTACCTCATTATTGTGCGCTAATTCTGTTATAGTATATTTGAGCGTAGAGTAATATTTCAAAAGATTGTTAGAGATCAGAGGACTTTAAATTAAATTGATTCTGTTTCTCCGTCGAAACATAATGAATAATTATTTTGAAAAATATAGCTATCAGGTATGTTCCAAAAAAGTAGTGGAATTAAAGTAAAATACGATTTGAAAAGTTAACGTTTCGTTTTGGATGTTCTGCAAATGAAGTGGTTTGTTGTTTCATTTTCTCATATGAAATGAAGTTCGAAAACAGTAGTTGTAAACCGCTGATATTGACTTGAAAATAAAATTTAGTTATTAAAAGTACTATTTGTGATTTTTTGTGCATAAAATTAAGGATAAATAAATAACAAGGACAAATAAATAAATAATGAATGCGGTGTTAGTGTCCACTGTATACCAAACCAATGAATACGCAAGCAAAATTACAAAGGCGAATTTTGCGGGATCACTCAAATCCTCTGGATATGGGCGACACTACCTAAGTACACACATGTATGTACTTAAGTATATTCAATATACTTTTAATAAAAACTATTAAGTTTTTACAAAATTATCGCACCAACAAAGATGCATTTCGTAACATTTTACATTGCATAAAATTGAGACTGCCCAAGTCATCCATTCCGGCAGAACTACAGCTTGCTGCCACATTAAGATTTGTAGCAGAAGGAGGATTTCAACGAGGGGTCGGAAAAGACACTAATGTGGCCGTAGCACAGAGCACCACCTGCAAAATTTTAAATCGAGTGCTTATTGTTCTAGAAAAATATATTTGTCCTAGGTGGATTAAATTGAAAATGCCAATTGATGAACAAAATTTGTCTAAGCACCACTTCATGCAAAAATTTGGTATTCCCGGTGTAGTAGGATGCATTTTCACTCACGTGGAAATTACTAAGCCGCAAAAAGATTCCACAATTCTTCCAATTTTACATGGTCCCCTTTTTCCAAGTCTGGATTGTTTTGCATAAAACGTAGCATTATTGTATCCTGCGTTGTATTCTTGCGTTTTCCCCTTCAAACAAGGAAAATTTTTATTCAACCAAAGGAATCTGACCACTTTTATTTATTATACTTACATGTTTATTTGCAAAAATTTTTGTTTCTTTTTGCCTAAAAGTAGTTTCAAATTGAAGTGATTACAAACTACTTTTACTTGAAAGTAGAATCTGGAACATACCTGTATATGCAGTTTCGTTTTTTAATCTGAATTTGAACTGAAACCAAATAAAGACTGCATGCGAAAGGTAAAAATGGTTCAAATAATTTATTTTCTGAATTTACGATACCAGGCTCTCGGAAAATTTCACAGCTACTCAAAAATGGAATCAGAATCAAAAATGTTTCTAATATCGTTTCAGATGTAGTAATCAAAATCAAAATTCTTTGGAATTTTGTTTTTGGATGTATATATGTAGAACAGAAACAAAATTCAATACAATTTTAATTCGGTTGTTGAAATCACAATCTAAATTGCATACATATATTTTTGGTTTGAATACCAGGAATTAAAACAAATTAGAACTATTTTCGTTTTTGATTTCGTTTTGGTGACTGTCTCTCTGCTGCAGATGCGTGTTTTTGCAAAACTGAATCGAAAATATATTTTACTGAAAATTCCGGAAGTTACCCGCGTGGAGTTAGTTTTGAAAATTGGTGTATTGTAACTTTTTGATACCATTTCTTCAAGCTGACGCTGTTGCAAATTCTTTCATACTTTACAAAGGCGTTATTTAAGAGATCTGGCAACAAAAAACAATTAGCAGTGGAAAATAACACTCGAATTTTACAACACGAAGGTCGACTTTTCGACGTTTTCACAACATGAAAGTTGATTTCGACTTTTCCAATTGTTCTTACAAAAAGCCGATTGGTCAAACTTTCATTTATGAAACCCTATTCCGACTGTACTTCTTAATAAGCTTATCAATTAGACTGGTATAATTTTATATTTAATTCGCAAAGTTGGGAGGATTTCTTATGAAATGTGTGTATGCTATACGAACTAACAGCATTGCTTGCTAAAACAATTATTTGTTGTTGTTTTTAGCATCTATAGTTACTGTTTAAAAGTTTTTTCAATTTAAATATCGTACACCTTGGTTTGTTTTCCATTCCCTGACATCTTTTCAAATTTTTACCTACTTAATCATTCTTAACGTACAAAAAAAAAAAGTTCTATTATAAATATTTGAAAATCTAAGTATTTCCTTAATTATTCGAAACTCGGTTTCTAGTTTCAATCTCTTTGAAGTTAACTACCTACAACCCCCTTCTACATTTAACTTGGCAATCGCTTCTGTAGCACCTGCGCATTTTTTCCTAGTCGATATTTCACAATTTCCTTTGTGCGAGCATCTGGCCTGTTGCGTAGAACTTTACGCCTGTTTACACAGCATACGCGCGGCGTGATCTCTCTCCATACACAGGTAAATACTTCCAATTGTTATTTCTTCGCATTATTTAGATCATTATCGAGAGTACTTTTCAAGAACTTTGATTCTAATATACTCTGTAATAGAATAGAATGTGCAACATTGTTGCAGGTGAAAGAAACGCACACAAACACACAAAATTAAAGACTATTTTTGTTTGCTTTACGTCCGTCGTCCAAACTGAAAGTTTTGACAGATGTGTTGAAATGTGTTGTGGTCTCGTGTTTCTTTCGTTTTAAATCAATGAATGAATGAAAACTTAACAGATCCAGCATTGCTTTTTTGCCTTTAGTTATACAATCTAGTTTAGATAGGATTTTGAAATTACGCCCGAGGAAAATGTGAGTGGATATTTTTGTACACAGCTGTTCGACCAATACATTTGTGGTCATGAAAAAAAATATTCCAATATTTTCTTTACTTATTTTTCAATTCAAGGAAACGTACCGTGGTAAGTGATGCTTGTAGAGAAACCAGTACAATTTGTACACATTTGTAAGGTACAGGCATCAAAAATACGATTTTTGCCAAAAACGATGAATCGGTACATCGTTGGTAAAAATACATTGATAAAAATATGGGCTTCAAAATTAATCCAGTAGGAAAAACTTTGACTAAACTGATCTCCGAAAAAATGGTACTTTTGCGTTACCTCCTCCGTTTAGTCGTTAATTTAAAGCCATATATGGCGGAAATTTATAATAATGAAATTTGTGATGATATATAATGATCGTATAGATACCGACTGGAATCATTTCATACACTTCTTAAGGCCACACTAGGCATGGTATGTGCAAAATACTAAAAGTATATTCCCGTGGATATTTTATGTGAAAACTAAGCTAAGTGATTATGAGAAGAGGCCGTTTTTGCCATGACGATTGCCAATTTAGTGACCTATCAAATAATTCGTTAACAAATTTAATCAATCCCATTTAATTATGTATGTTATTCCTGTTATGCTAATAATTGCTTTAAGTGTTTACTTTTCGATTTTTAACTTTTTGTATTACTAATTTGATGGCAGTGTTTTCTTTGAGCGTTGTCGGTAGTAGTAAAATCGGGTTTTTAGTTTTGTATTTTATGACCGAAAAGTTGCATCCACCCACGTGCCTCATTCGCATTTATGAACTGTAAGAAACACAGCTGCATGGTACGACACCAGACGACGGATCGATGAACAGAGGCAGGCGCATATACCAGGGCTTCTTAAACTTTTTTATATAGCGACCCACTTCAAGCTTAGGAAATTTTAAACGACCCCCTCCTCCATATAATGAAATATATATTAACCGTAGATGTAGATGTAATATCGCACTATTTTACAATGTAAATAAAATAAGGATTAAAGAATACGTACCCATTCATTTCACATATATATAATTGGAAACGTTGACAGGATATCGGTCGTAATAAAACACAATAAATAGAATGACATAAAACTATATATATATATTTATTCAATAGAAAAAATAAACTTTTGTAACAATTTTTTTAATAAAAACATATTATTAACATCAAACAATATTAATGTGACGGATGTGATTGTTTATTTTTGCACAAATAATTAAATCTAGGCTCAATTTGAGTTAGTGCAGATCGTAATAAATTTTCAACGTTTATTAAAGTTGAACGGTATTTTGATTTTATGTAAGTTAATGTGGAAAAGGCTGATTCACATAAATATGTTGTACAAAATGGCAGTAATTTGTTCATTGCCATTTCCGATAGTAGGTAATATTACCAGTGCAATGACAACAAATTACGATCAGATCAACCCCGACGCATGGCGTGTTCAAAGTGTGCAGCGCACAAAGACGCCGAAAAACAAGCTTTCATTTAATTTTTTTTATTATTCTTTTATAAAAATAATATGCCGATTCGCTAGCCTAGCTTGATTATGCTTCCGTATTGTATGTGTAAGCTGTAAGGCGACGCGGCGTCTGGGTACTTATAATCACTAAATTATCTTGCAAACACTGACGCCGGCGGCCAGACATCAATGTCGAACGTTCAGTTGAAAATCGAGGAGCGCGTTGTATTTATTATTTTAAATGCTACTTCCATATTTTCATTTATAGGCCCTACATAACAGTTTTGCATTGCCACTTTTAAAAAAAAAAAAGTTATAATAAAACTACAATAGTATTTTGTATGGTTTTTATTTGTATTTATATTTGTACGTAGTGTGTATACTAATTTTAAAATTTTATTTATAATGATTGAAAAGTATCAGATCTTTGCGAGCCCCTTTCAGTAGTCTCCCCCCTGGGGGTCGCGACCCACAGTTTAAGAAGCTCTGGCATATACCGACTGGCAGACAAATGGACGGACGGCCCGACACCAACCCCATTAGTATCTGTTTAGCTGGCAGTGTAACTGTTTATATACATATGTACATATATAAAGACTATGCATGCAACGATGCTCTATGTGTGTGTAACTTTTGCATAATGTTCGTCATAACATTTTGTACCAGTTCGAATAGTATTTTCTCAATTTTTCGAAATGTAGAGAAACGGGTCGCCGTCCGTCGCACTGTTAAAACTTAGTGGTTGTCATGGCGGAAGGTGATGGTGAGTTGAAAATCTCAGCACTGCAAGACGTAAACATCATTTTAAGCGAATCGCGCTCTCACATTTTCATACGCCAGCACCGGTTCTACCGCGTACGTCCGTCTGTCCACTAATTATATGGATATCACTTTTTGCTCCGGCTTAGCACCCACTTAAAAAGCATTCGTATTTTATGAAATTATGAATGAAATCATGTTTTTTTTTCTCCACTGCCACAATCTAACTTGGGCGGAAGTTTCTTATGAGGTGAGGGAGGGAAGATAGCGTCTTACAATTGGATTGTAATTTCCATTTCATTTCATGTATCTTTATCGCTTTCAGAGCGTAAACGTAAAATTTTGGATTTGTTGAGATATCGTAAAGGCAAAAGGCTCCAACACCTACACTCTAAAACTGCCAGTATCTGCCCAGCATTGTTGCTTGCCCCCCTTTGCTTGCTTGCTGCATTAACAATTTTGTACCGAATATTCCATTGAATTTCATTAAGTTTTATTATGAAGGTTTCATTCTCGTTGCTTGTTTTTCAACACTTTCAGTGTTCGTTTTCATCTTATTTTCGTTTAAATCTCAGTGTTATTTATGATATTTTCCAATTCTTTGGCACGTAAAAGCTCAAACGTAAAAGATAATTTGAATTTCACAGCATTTACCCTCGATTGATTCGTGTATTGACGTGGGGACAGACAAAAGCAGGGGTTTTTCTTCAAATTCATATTTATGTATTAAGCAAGCGTCTTCTTTCTTGGATGACATCTTCATCACGTTTTTACCTTTGAAACATTGTTGGGAAATTGAGAGAATATTAAACAAGATTAATGAATGGGTCTCTCAGAAAAAGTTTAATTATCCATCACAAAACTGAAACAGAAATGATCAACGTGGCAACAATATCTTAAAACGGCTTGAATGGTTTGAAGTTATTTATTTGTAAATCATTGATCCCACTTAATAACATTTTAGCTAAACGTAAATCCGTGTCAGTTGGTCTAACTTTTGGGAGTTAATTGTTTTATGGTTTTAAAATATTTAAAATTTTCAAATGAACATCATTTAGACATCTAGCAAATTATCCGAAAGGTTATGTAGCTAGTTGAATTACGAAATTTGTTCCATTGTTTAACGATTTTCTAAGAGAAGACAAGAATAAATTTGTAGTCTGACCCATGAGAAGCAATCAATAGCTTGTTATTTATATTAAGTTTGTACGTTTTTATTATTAGATGTAGTGAAAGTGAGTGTTTTTCAAGACACTCCACAATGCTTTATGAAAAGTGCATCCCATGGCAATTTTCAATATAGAAAGGGTCACCCAAAACAAATTCCGCCATCAAAAACGGTGTCTATAACTTGTTTTTGTGAAAAGTGTCTTTCAAGAAACTTTTGTAGGAAAACTATAAGGCAAGTTAAAAAGTTTTCCCAAACGCTGTTATATATGAAAAGGCCCCCCAAGAAAAGTTTTTATGGCGAATATGTCCCCCAAGACACTTTCTATATGAAAAGCATCTCTACTTTTTCCCCAGACACTTTGCTATATAAAAAGTTTTTCCCATGATATTTCCCCCTACGAAAAGCATCTCCTAAGACACTTTCCTCTATGATGTCTTCCAAGACACATTCCTCTATGAAAAGTGTATTCAAAGACACCTTCCTGTATGAAAAGCGTCTCCCAAGGCACTTTCCTTCATGAAAAGTGTCTTCTAAGACCTTCCAAGAGCGAAAAAGTACCTCCCGAGATACTTTCCTTTATGAAAAGTGTCTCCCAAGTGTCTCGCTCTATAAAAAGAATTTCCCCAGATATTTTGTTGCACAAGATATCTCACTACATAAAAAGCGTCTCCTGTCTTCTGTAAGAAAAGTGCCTCCCAAGCTGTTCTCTATATGGAAGAGACTTCTTTGCATACCCTAAATGCAAGACGTCCTCCACTACACTTTTGTACGATATGTCGCACGACATATTGCACTTTTCTATATAAAAACCTCTTATAAGGAAATGTTTTTTATGCCTGTGCCATTGAAGTTGGCCTTATGAATCAATTTTGCATTTCACATTAAAAAGCCTGAGAGAAATGAATTTTCGACTTTTTTACAAAGTTTGAATATTTTGGTGGTGAACATTTCGAAATTTGTTATTTCGCCATGATGACATATGCGCTATAGACATTTTGGAAGCTACTATTTAACGACGATAACGCCAGAAGTTTGCGCATGCTGACTACAGTAAATATAGTAGGTAATGCAGTGTCCCTGTTGGTGTCGCAGTTATCGAGAGGTGCAAAAGAAACACGTTTCTGGGTATTATGTCTCGAAGTCTACGGCCGGCCGACATTGCAGAAATAATAAAGTTATTTTTTGAACTTTCGAACATGTTATGTCAAGAGCCAACTGAGAGAAAAATCGATGCCAGCTTTCGTTGCGATTTTTCCAAAATCTGATCTGAAATTAATTAGCTTGTAATAAAATTGAATTTATTAAATTATGTATTGCCGCTTATTTCATTACGGATCTTCCAACTTGTGCTAATTGATATTACATTGTTTAATAATAACATAAGTATTTTCAGTCATTTTTTACCTTAATGTTTATTTTTTCGAATAGGGGGCGTTAAAAACAAATTGCAGACGTAACTTTTGTGTTCATAAATTTCATATGATAACATTGCTAAACGTTTTTTTGCTGTTTTGTTATTATTGTGTGTTCTCTATTCCAAAATGTTGTTATTAACAATTACCAATTGTTAACAGAGAATATAAACAAATACTACAAGTGTATTGGATTCAACTTTACGATTAGATAAAATTGAAATAGTGTAGAGGTAACATAAAGTCTCAGGCAGCCGCAACGACTAGAGGTAACAAAATCGATTATCGACCGCAATGTTGAAATATCGACAACAACAACAACCAACAAATCTATATCGATACTAGTGGTTGGTTGATGGTGTTCTATTTTCGATTCATAGCTCAAATACCGCAATAACAACACAATCGACAACCTCAATTGTAGACACCTCTGAAGCGACACCAAAGTGGTAACATCTGAAGGGGGCATAGGCAAGGACTTTGTTTATAATTACGTTGAGAATACATCCGAGGGAAGCGAGCATTTTTCATATTTTGTATACAATTTTATGTCTTCTTACGCACAAGCAACAAACGTCTGTTTACTAATCCACATCCATACGAGGGAGTTAGGAAAAGTTTACTTAGAAGTTTAGAAAATAAGCTAGCGAATTTTTTTTTTTTGAATTTTATGTGTTTATTATTTGTTTGTATTTTCGTCAATTATTTCAAGACAGCTATTTGCAGTTATGCAATGTTACCATTAACTGCATTAATGTCGTCTTCTTTGGTTATGCTTTGACAGGTCGATTTGCATCATCTAAACAACATAAACAGGCTAAATGCAAGAACCACGTTTGAGGTCTAATTATAGTTCGAGGAACTCATGGTGCTAATTTATATCTGTGAATCTAATACAACTTTTAAATTATCCATTATATAATCATTGTGCTCAAGTCCATGATTGTCCTGCATGTAAAAATCTTCGGTATGTAATCTACGAAGCCAGCCAAAGTACTCCTGATGCTGTTTCGTGTTCATTAAATATTTGCACCGGATTAAGATTATATAGACATTCATGTAGAATGCACGGGCGTTTATAATGACAGTTTTCCAACATTTTAGGTTTTTTTGTCTATAGTCCGGCCGGTCTATCTGGAAATTAAAATGATGCATCAAGAGACTATGCTAACGAATTGAATATGATTTTTTTTTTTTTTTTGATTTATTAAAAATATGTAACATAATATGGATTATGCGAACTTTCGTTAGGGCCCTCGTACATTCGATAAAATTGGAACATTTTGCTTATTTTAATGAACTCATTTAGTTCTTTTTACAGTTGTTTAGTGATAAGATAACTTTTTCAGTATTTTTTTCGGCTGCGATTCAATTTCGAGTTTCCCCTTTTCATTTCCTTTTATCCAAGTGGCGGCTAATTACGTTATATCTGAATTATATGAGAACTAATGTGAGGTGTGAAACTGGTAGCATTTCATACGATTCGAGTTCTGTCGAAATATCTCTGCTTTGGCATTGGTGTAATTTCTAAATAATCACTGACATTATTATTGATTTGTTCTTATCACGAATTATGAAATGTTTTAGTTCCATCTCTTGTGCAAGATCTGACGGTGAAATTAACTTCGAAATAGTTGGTTGGTTGATTGCGACTGTGTTATTGGTCGCGGAGTGTTTTAGAAATCCAAATTAGTATTCAAAAAATATTGATCGATTAAGAGAAATTATATGAATTCTTTAAATGAAAATACTCAGATCAACACTGCGATTAGATTTGAATAAGTCTTTCGGAAAAGAAGAGAACATTTTCAAAATTGACTTAACTTTCTGGATAGACTTGCGAGATTAAAGAAATTCATATTTGTAAACATTGGGAAAAGTTTAATTTAGCTTTACTGTTTTTGCAGTGAGAACAAATGCAACGATTACATTTAAGTTTGGTATGGAGGGATATTTAATTAGCATAGCGGTGCGAACGTTATCGTGCTTTCCACAGGTACAGATGATTTGTGTCGGATTTGACCTTTGCTTGGAATACTTGTGTGGATGCGGTTATTGAATAATATTAAAAAAATACAAATTTTATGTACGGCAATAAAAACGAAAATTAACCGTTTTTAGAATTTGTCTATTATCCATACCACGTTTTCATAAAATAACAGCAACGTAGGGTGGCATTTCATTCATGCTGAAAGGAAACGATCCACTTGATATCTTTTTGTAAGGGCCGCTCAAGTTGTGGGCGTAATAATTGGAAAATATTAAAAAAAGTTAATGTAAATTGTTTTATTACGTACGTGAAAAATTAACGTTTAGCATTGTAATCCGGTCCAAGTTTATTTCTTATTTCCAAGAGGAGTGTTCACTTAATACTGAAATATATTCCAATCGAATTTATTGAATCAAGAAAGCCCTAGTCACGTACGCTTGAAATATGTTTTTCTTAAGCAATAATTGCTTGCGGAGAACTTGTAGGGTCTGTAGAGTCACAAACTAAAGTTTCGCATTACATTAAAATAACAGTGCACTTTTCCCCATTTCCGAATTTGTCAAACATAAACTAAAAAATATAAATGAAATTTAGAACAGCTTTTTTTATTCATTGAGTTTACACGCATTGACATTTTTGTCCCAGCAAAGAAGAATTTCGAACCTAAAGTTCGTCAGCATATTGAGGCGACTGAGACTCAAAGAAAGCCAGGCGGTTGCATCGGGTCTTGAGCACACGACCATATAAACAGGTAGTCGGATGAACTAACTATCGGTCCTCGATTAGTTAAAATTCTTCATATATATATATTATTAGCAAAACAATGGAATTGACTTTGATTCCAATGAAATGCTCAACAATTTATTTAACGCTTAATTAAAAAAAGAGTGTCTCTTTATATTTATAAAATTCTTTCTAAAAAGTCATGAGGAATGATTTAATAATTTTATCAAACTCTTCATAAACGGCAGTTCTGAGTCTCTTGTACCAAGATATTGAATAAATTATTCAGGCTTGATATGATGGTGTTTCGTTCGTTATTTCGTTGTAAGGAAGTTTTCTTTAATAATTTTAGCAAATTTTTATGATGTTGAACACCACGTTGTTCCATACAGTCGAACGATATCATTTTATGCAAGAATTTTTGCATCAGTTTTGTGACAAACCTCATCGTATTATATGAAAATGTGAAATGTGCGAGAAAAAATGGACAAATTTCATCATGTTTATGAATTGTGCAACAAATTAAGAAACCTTAATGAATTTTTCAAAAGTTTTATCACTTTTAAGACAAAACAAACAAACAAAACATCCCATACAGATTTAAAAAAACAGATTTTTATAATACAAATAATGCAAAAAAGAGGAGAGGAGGAGAGGAGAGGATGATGACAGTACGTCATAGAAATACTTTTTTTTCTGATTACAATTTTATCTAATAGTGTTATAACTGTAGTTTGCGTCACATTTAATGTATTCCTATAATAGGTTACTTTTACATTTTATTTCCACATTTATGTACATTTTACAGCAATTCGTTCTTTTTTATGGAAGTCAATAATTGTTTGTTCGTATTTGATTCACCAGGTAAAGTACATTTTATTTAACTCAATACTAAAAAAAGTGCTTAAATTCAGATTATATTTGCCCCGCTTTGGTGAGGTGAGGTATTTAATATCAACAGTTAAGAAAAAATGAATTTTCCATGTTTGAAGATAAATATTTTACTAAACCTAGCAATAGTTTGCATTTATTTGATATCAATTTTGAACCATTAAAGTTCAAAACATCTTATTATTATTATTAATATACCGCGATTGGAGACATTTCGAAAATTAGAGTCAATTGGAAAGACGGTTTCTTCTTAATTAAAGGTTTCCATAATTGATTTATACAAATTTTAATTGTTATCGCCGGCAAAATTACTAAATTCTATAATAATTTAGTGTTTCTTAGATCAATTAAATTTCGATTTTTTGATTGTGTTTTTCAATTATTCAATTTTCGATTGTTGATTTCTTGAAATTTTTAATTTCTGGCTTCGTCATTATTTAAATGATGTCTTGAATTTCTTATAATTTTTAAAGCTATTATATGTTTAAACTTTTAAATCTGTGGATTCTTGAACTGCTGAATACTTTCTATAACACTTGATTTCCTGATGCATGATTTCTGCAATTTTTAATGCTATATTTTATATTTCCTGATTTCTATTTTTTTCTTTTGATTTCTTTTCCTTGATTTCTACATTTCTTTCCTTGACTTTTTCATTCTTTATCATTTAATTGCTTTATCTTCTTGATGCCCAATTACCCAATTACAAAATTATAATGCCGTAATTTCTTAGTTTCTTAATTTCCAAATTAAGAATTCCTTAATATTTTAATATCCAAATTTTTTGCTTTCTATTTCTCGATTACTAGTTTCTTGAGATTTTCAGGCTTCCTGTTTTTTGGTGTTTCGCTTCTTGTTTTCGATTTATTCATTCTTGAACTATTTTTTTCCTGTCGCCATAGCTTCAAGAATTTCTGACTCTTAAGAAATTCCTACTTCTAGAATACTTGAATTATTCGAATCTTTAATTATAAAATTTTTTCAATATTATAACTCCATTCTTTAATGCTGCAGTAATATTTTTTAAGTCTTTAATGTTGCGATTTTATATCCCAAATCACAAATTGGCAATTCTTCAACACTTCAATTTTTCAATTCTTCTTTTTTTGGTGACCTTTCAGGAGTCATAACTTTTAATTACGTAACTCTTAAAATTCGCCTCAATGCTGCAGTACTCCAATTATTCTTCAAATTTTAAATTCTTCATTTTCCCAACCTATCAGTTCTTCAATACTGCTTTACTTCAATAAATCAACTCTTCACATTATGATTTTTTTAAATTTTTTTTAATTCAATTCAATTCTTCAATCTCTGAATCCATCGGTTCTCCAGTTCGTGGATCCTTTAAATCTTTAATTACGCCAATCTTGCATTGCTGCATTCATGACATTTGAAAGCCTCCTAATTGTTGTTCCTAATTATTGAGCTTTCTTCTATTCTCGTATTTTTGCTATATTGAATTTATTTTGGGGCTTCAAAAATTTCTGACCTGTACCTATATTACATATATAAAAAGTATCAACTTCTAGAATTGTTGAATCTTCGAGTTTTGAATTCTTCAAATGTTTAATTCTTCAACGTTTTAAATGCATTCTTCAAGGCTATGTTTCAATTTTTCAATACTGCAATTGCATTTTGTTAGCTGTTTAATGATATGACTTTATTTCCCAATTCGCAAATCTTAAGTACTTTAACACCAATTTTCTAATTCTTAATTTTTTTCGATTGTTCAAATGTCATGATCTCCAATTATTTAACTTTAAAATTTCTTTACTTCCGTGATCCATTAATGCGTTAATGGCTTAATACTCCAATTCTTAAACTAACCAATTTTTAAACACCACTTCCCCAATCATTCCGGTCTTCAATACCACAGTACCTTAATAAATCAAATCTTCAATTCATGGTTTTTTTAATTTTTTTACTTCACGAATTCTTCAATCCCTGAATCCCTAAATTGTAGTTTCATCGGATCTCCAATTTTAATTCAATTATGTCAGTCTTGTGTTGTTGAATTCATGTCATTCAGGAACGTTGAGTTGCTAATTGTTGAGTTCTTGTACTCCTAAGTTTCAGAACTCTTCAATTGTTCAATTATTTATTTCTTCAATTATTCAAGTAAGATTTTTATGAAGCCATTAAATTTTATACCATTATAAATAAAATATTTATACAAATTCCACGAATTCCATCATGTGTTGTCATCTAAAACACACACAATTTAAAATTTCCCCCCTTCTTCGCCATCATCGTGAGCAGACATATGTGAAATTTCAGCAGCATTTTCAGCATTGCGTTTTCTACTTCTACTTCATATCTCTGTGAGCATTTTGTACTTTTGAACTTTTCCTTTGAAACATTTTAATAAAATTCTGCACGCATTCAGCGGAGCGATAAAAAAGGTGATTGGACCCCCATTTTAAGTGTCAACAAACCTTCCTTTTAGCCTTTGATGCTCTTCTATTTAGATAACTGTGAACGAGGAGTTAAGCAGACTCCCATATATACGATTCATAATGGAAACTGAGCTATTGTTTATTATGGCCAGGTACATACGCGATAACACAGGAAGCAGTCGCAACAATAACAGATGATGGAATGTGTCTTAGGGGCCAGGTGAGTTAGTATAGGATGTTGTTTAAAATTCGGAACGTCTTAGAGATGTTGCTAACTTCATTTACCTTTCTGGTATAAATAAATAAGACAATATCTTCTTTAGTGGGATTCCCTAGAGAGCTCTCTGTTTCGAACCTGTAATTATTAAGAGCAGCAGCTTTAATGGAATCAGAGCCTATCTAAATATGGAATAAATTGCATTTTACTTCTACTACTTTATATCTGTTTTGAGCTTCTGCTGTTCCATTATATTCCATCTTTTATCTTTTGCTTCTGCTTTGGTGTTATGATACTTCCTGTAATTTCAAACGACCTTTTAGGTTGCGTCACATTTCTTGCGAATGGGTGCTTTAAGAGCGCATACGGCACGTTCATCTGTTGTGCTCGTACTGGTTTATGGAGAGATCTTTTGCCCTTCTTCTTCTGCTTCTTTTTCATCAGGCAGCCCTAATAGAGGTGTATGTGCTTAGATAATGGTCATACCTTCCATAAGTATTCGTACCAACTTGTACATAAACAACTCCATCTCGTCCCAGAGTACCTCCGCACATATTTGTATGAATGGGCACAAAATAAAACGACCGAAAGAAGCAGGGCGAAAGCAGATGAATGCAAAAGTCGTTTATTTATACTTAAAACTACTTGAACAGCAGAAGAAAAGTTGGAGAAAAACCACAAAATGTGTCTGCAGCACTGCCGTCACTGCTAACTGGAGTGTTAAGTGGTGAAGATACTCCAGTTTGGAGAGGAAATGATGGTTGAACACCAGAAAAAAATTTCAAAGATTTCAC
Source organism: Philornis downsi (assembly GCA_019455685.1). Taxonomy (NCBI): domain Eukaryota; kingdom Metazoa; phylum Arthropoda; class Insecta; order Diptera; family Muscidae; genus Philornis; species Philornis downsi. The sequence goes on from JAHXMU010000391.1 coordinate 1,739,093, forward strand.
TTGGAAAGGTAAAAAAGTGTTGAAAACTTTCTTGGGATTACAGTTGAAGGTTTTGTAGAAAATGGAGGAAAATGAAAACCAAAAGCAAATGTTCTGCTAGCAGTATTATTGAAGAATTTATGAATTGAGGAATCGAATAATTGTAATTATTGTGTTGAATTGATGGCGGCGATATGAGCAAAGAATCAGGTAAAAAATGTCTGCTTCAGTAGACGAAGGAAAAGCTTCACTTTGTTTGAACAAAAAAAAAAAAAAAAAAAATAAATAAATAAATAAATAAAGATAAATAAAAATAAAATGTAGAAATGTAAAGGCGTTCTCAAGTGCCGATAGACTTAGGAGAATGAGTTGTTCATTGAAAAAATATTCGTAATGAATAAAATATAGCATCAGTAAACGTGATGATATAGAGAGATGCTATATTTTAGGTAAAAGTATAGATAAAAGTTAGGCTTATTATATACGAGTATCTTAGGGAATGACGAATATGAATAAAATAATTCATCAATAAAGATGATGCTATATTTTATTCACATAATAATCCATCAGAGATGCTATATTTTATTCACATTGAATACTTTTTTGGTGAACAAGTCTCTCTCCCAAACTACATACGTATTAAAAGTAACTTTTACCTAAAATATTTTTTGGTTGAACAATTAAGGTACAACTCGAAATAAAGTTAAAGCTCCCTGAAGATAACCGCGAAGGTGGTTCAGGGGTCACGTCACTTTCAGTTCGCTACTTCTAAATTTAATATTGTTGCAGTCACAAAAAATTGTATTCACTGAACCAAAGAAAACCCTTTATAGTATTGAAGTAAACCATCAAGAATGTGAAGAAAATAATTATTTTTGTCGATTTTATAAAAAGTAAAAAGTTAACGAAGAGTCACATTTAAAAAACGAAGAACAATTCTGTGAAGTTATTCTTTCGGTGTATGGGTGTTTTATAAATATAATAAAAAATATTTCATCCAAACTGATGGAACTGATTGAACACAATTTTGTAGAAATGTAAAATTATGATTTTGGTTTTTAATTCGGTTTAAGACCGCAAAAAGCTTGTACCACTTGGAAATTTTTTTTTTTGACTCAGAGTACTCTCACCGTATGCCACGTATGTGAACATTTCAAGTGTGTTTGAGCACTTAATTCCATTTTTTACACAAAATTTTATGCAACTTCTTTGATCCATTTTTTTATACCTCTCACAAATAAACTAAACATGAGGAGGTCCATAACAAAACGCAACAATTCCACTATAACAAAATGTTGGATAAACGAATAAAATTAATTGAAGACAGTATGATTTATATATTTGTTGAAACAGTTGTTTTGGCATAATAGTTTTCTAAAAACAAAACAACTCATAAATAAATACATTTATCTAGTGATTAGTTTTTAAGATAATTAGATAACAAATTTGGAAATGTTGCGTTTTGGTCCGTCACATAGTATTTATTTCATTTTGTTATGAGTCAAAATGGCTTTTTGTTTTCAACAAAACTGTAATTTTATGTTTTTTGATTTTAATTACTTACGTTTTATAGGAAAATGATAAACTCTTTTATAATATTACTAATATTTATTACATTTATATATTAATTATTTAATATTTATTACATTTATATGTTTTTGTAGTATTATAAAAAATCCGCGTTGTTTTACACTCTCATTCCAGTGTCCTCCTCTAAACAATCACATAAGGTTATATTATCTGTTTCATTAGCACTGTTTCCTTGATGGTTTATTAATATATTTTTATAGTATTCTAATTCCGAAATGTTTGACTAGTGTTGGTCATAATGTTTTTGCAATAGTTTAACAACATATTTTTTCTTTTCTGAATTAATTACAACACCAAGAGGAATTTCATTAAGCAAAGTTTGGGGGTATTTTACCTCTTTTAAGATAGCAAGTAAATTTTTCTTGTTGCCAAATTTGTAAGTTTCAAAAGTTTTGACTACACATTGATTTGTGGACAGCTTAAAATATATTCTTTTCATACTTTGTATGCCGTTTATGGGGCGGTAGAATTCTGCCAACATTTTAACATCTTTAAGGTGCCAGTCCTTTCCTAAAATCTTAACTACTTCGTGATAGCCTTCTTTAACAAAAATTTTATTTTTTAACGCAAACCTTTTTCAACGAGGCCAAAAACTCGATCAGCTGGCAAAAAACTATGACCTCGAACAGGAAAATATAATTCTACTTGTTTCAGCTGTATAGGTGCACTGTTGACCATCCAATGCATTAAGGAACGTATGATATGCATATTTTTATTTTGTCCTCCACAACCGTCGCAAAATAATTGTAATGTATCAACATCCAGCAGATTGAGTGCACTTAAATGTGCCAATAAGGCAGAGCCCACGCAAACAGCACCTCTTCCAGCTTGATCTTCTGTCCAGGTATAATCTAATAATCTAATAATATAATCTAATATGTACAGTTATTAAAGAGTTGCCATAACAATAAATTTAATGATAGCCTTAACCGAGTCACCAAAAACTCTTCAGTAAATTTTTGCACATTCATGGAAATGTTGCATTTTGGTCTGAACCGATATTTTTGGAATTGAATTACAAAGAAATTATTGACATTTCGTATGTTTTATAACAATTGTTAGATAGATTTTAACATGTAGAATTGGATTCAGTCAAAAAAGCTAAAAACTTGAAAAGCGGAATTGTTGCGTTTTGTTATGGACCTCCTCACATGCTATATGGATAAAACCTTCAACATATCTTCGAGACAAATGTATCAACCAACATAAAAAGAATAATAATCGTAAGTCGAATGTACGTAGCCCGCGAAATTTGAAACCTCGCCTTATTTTTGAACACACCTCGTATAACTTTACAAACAAAAATGTTCTCAACGGTGAGCACAAATCACATGTGAATCAATTATCGCAAGGTCTTGTCTAGGCATGTGTTGTTGTTGCACAAATGCCAAGGAATATAGCTTAATGGAAAGCTAGACAGCGTACCTTTTGTATATTATGTTCGTCTTTGAAGTTATTGTCAATCTTCAATGTAATATAATATTGGTTCTTAATTCGGTTCAAGATAATTTTTCTATTAGCAAGTACTTATTATTGCTAATAGAACGATAATAAAAAATTTAGCCTATACAAGAAGTGAACGCATCTCTAAAATTGAGGTTATTTTTTTAGTATTTGTTTTCATAATTTCAATCTTTTTTCGATACCGGAAAGCAATATAATTGATAGAAATGAGATGGGGCCATCTTAACTCATATATTTTTGTAAGAGAATGACCAAAATCGTGGACAGGGTTATACGTGAGTATGGAAATTGTGTTCTGTCTACTTATTCGACGGAAATAAGATAAAAATGGTTCCAGTGGAAGAACAGTCTACATGCTGAGTAGACTAACATTAAAAATAAATGTGTTTTTTATTCGCTGACATGATTATCAGAATATGTTGATAATTAATATTATCAATTTTTCGCACCTGTCCAAATTTATGCTTAGCCACTTGATCATATACATATGGTTGCTATAGGTCGATGGTTAATTTATTAAATATCCAAGGGAGACATTTGAAAAATATACAAAACAAGCCTTCTTCCATCCCTATTGAAACATTTTTGGTGAGACAATAGAGACCAAAGAGGTCTTCCATACGACTTTTTGTTTCATTCCAAATCCTTTTTCTTATATCTTACACTGCCTAGGTGCCTCCTATAGCATGAGATGGTATCGAGACTATGTATGAATTCAAACTTGGTCGTACATCCACATATGATGTGTGTCGTTAGGAATGATCAGTTGAGGATGTCACATCAGAGGTCATCGATCACGCCATTGTTTTGGCTAATTCACAAATAGAAGTGCGCGGCCTTTGCTGAGTATCATGTGACATATTATTATTTTGCTCTTGCACGTAAGTCCTGGATCAAACTAAGAATCCGTTAAAATACATGACTATGATAGTGCAAAAAAACACTGAGGTTTTGTCTCAGTTTCTTTATAAGAAGATTTCTTCTTGGAAATTGATCATCCTTTCGGTTTTACTGCAATATATTAAAAACTGTTCAAAATTTCACATTATAAACTTCGATAATATTATAGCTCATTTGTCATTTCTTAATTTTGTTTAATATCCTTTTTTAGAGACACACAGTGGAAGCCCATTATTGGTCAAAGGCTACGAAAAATGTCTAGAAATTTCTGGTTTTTGTCATTACCAAGCTTTTGATAGTACTTAATTTGAAAGATTTGTTGGCTACAACATTTTCCACAAAATTACACTGCACATATTAACAAAATGTCATACATTCGAACTTTTTTTTACATTTTTACGTAGATTTGTTTCTACAACAAAATTGTCAAGTACACTAATCTACACAAACGACACTGAAGTTTCCAAAAGGGTGCCACAGGGGGAATATTTACGTATTTTGTCTTTTGCTCAGTTATTTTTTGTTCTCTCTAACGTATTTTGAAAATTCAGACGATTTATTCTTTAACTTTAGTCTTTATGTGAACGTATTGATGGATATCCAAAAGTGCGTGATGAATCGGCCCGGATTTTTTCAGGATTACCGTCAAATAAAAGGGAGCAGAAAAAGAAAAGAATAAAGAACTCATTAAAAACTTTCACTAAGAACTTCTAAGGGAAAAAATGATTTTTGCTATGTCGGTCAATTTGGTGAACTCTACTGGAGTAGAGACGTATCAATGCAGTTAATTTTTATTTTCAACCCTAAGTTTAATATTCGCTTGATCGGTGTAAAGTTTGAAAGAATATAAAAGTTAAATCGGTCATTAGCATTGGAGGGAAGGGCTAATTGGTCGATGTTTTATTTTAAATTTCTTCCAGGATTTAAAAAAAACGATACAATTGAGAAAATGGCGAACCATCAATTAGGAATTTTGGAATTAGGAATTATATACTCAATGCAATGCATATCATTTTCTTTCTCACATCAAAGTTTACCAAACGCTTATAGTGCACAAAGGTTGACTTAATTCACTGCAGATGAGTTAATGACATTAACCTAGAAATGTATGAGTTAAATCAATCAATTGTACGAGGGGCGTGTTTAATTTGAAAACATTTTTCAAATTAAAAGGCATTTGGACAGAAGAACATACTTCTTTTTGGGTGTTCCCTTTTTATGCAATTAAAGTATAAAAAATTCTCTTCTTATTTTGCCCTCATATTTTATACAACAAACGATTGTGGAGCCTCATATCCCATGCCATTGATTGTTATTTTAGAATACAAATTCAAAATGCTGCTGACATGCCTACCGAGTGTCAATGCGGTCTCGTTAGCAATCGTTCCTATCTCAGCGTTAGCCCCCTGGAATGCAATTAATTTTTCCCATTACTTACCATTTTAAGATCGTTGTCTTCAGAGCGCGTAAACTTTGTAAAACTTTTCCAATATTACCTTGAAGAAATTTCATATAATTCCCATTACTCGCTATTTTCCAGCGAGGGGCCAACTTTTACCGCCCCCATACGTCATGAGAGAGTGCCAGCTCCCACCACCATGTGTCCCACAGACTAGATATTTATGTGACGAAAGGTCAATAAGTTTGAACATTCTTGAGAAGTAGGTAAACTAATAGTCTGAGCAAGTCGAAAAATGTTAACATATTCCTCGTCGAGCACAGAACAAAACTAATTATCAATAGAAAATTCTATCAGTGCTCGTCAGTTACGTAGTTGGGAGTGGAAGAGTGGAATGAATGGTGGTATCACAAATTCATGTTGAACAATGCAAGCTTATGGTACAACATATAACTAAAAGTTTGTTGAACTTCCAGTGCAAACTGATAACTTTGAAACTTGCTGTTGGTTATTTCCTATTAGGAGACCTCAACTAAGTGATTCCACGATGGCTGAGTGAGCATTTCTTTAACATATGTTAGATAATTGAAACATGAAAGGAAAAAAGTAACACAACAACGTAAAAGTTTTCTACTTTAACATGAAACTATGATGACGAAAAGAAACAAGCCGTACAAAATGATAACAACGAGGAGTGTCAGGAAGATGTGTTGAATTTTTTACTATAAAGCCGAAGTAGAACTTGTGGACTACAATAACTAGTGTGCGAATGAATTTAACGTAAAGAAAAGTATACAATAATCAGCAATTTTAGAGCGACTATAAAAAGTCACATAATTTTCAAGAAATGCAGTTAGCATATAACACTTTCAATTTGAACTACGATCTTGGTAAATAAGCTAATGTTACCTGACGTCCTGTACAAGATAATGGTATGATTTACTAGTAGTAAATTGGCGAGAACGAAATGATAGACATTTTGGATCAAATATGGACATATGGTTAACAAGTGGATAGACGAAAGTGCATTGCGTAGTTTTCTGCACGATGTACCGTAGCGTTTTCATTTCTTTTATATTGAATTTGTTTGTCTTTCCAATGAAATATGCTCTGAGATATATTTTGAATATTTTCTATAAGTACGTTCCTAATTAGAGCAATGCTATTAAGATTTATATGATCCAAGGGTGGTTCGTTTCTGTATCTGCCGATTTGTACCTACGAGGGTTGCTACTTATACATATTCATGAATTCACATGAACAACAAGTAAACTTTAAATATAAATAAAGGAATTACGTCCCTAATTGAAGCAATGCCATTTAAATTTTCTATAACCTAAAGGTGCTTTTTTTCTGTATATACCGATTTCCACTGCATACGAGGATTGCTACTTCTAAATTCGAATGAAGGAATTGTTTTTATTGTTTTTCAAAATATATCCTATGAAGTTCGATACATTTTCGCGATACTTGCTACTGTATACGAGAGTTGCTACTTATATTTCGGGGCTAATAATAAATCGATTTATTTCCCCACGAAGTCCAATCCACTTTAGCATGCGTTTTAGTCAATTTTTAAAGAGCTTTTACATCCCACTTTTGCGCGAATTAAAAGAAGTCATTGGGGGCTTGTTTGATTTGTAAATTCTATTTTCTGAATGTTCAAAAAGATACTTGTTTGAAACCATGTTTGAGAGCCCTCAATGTCGTGATAAAGGAATGATTCGTCATCGGCGATTAATTTTTCTTAGTTCTTTAAAGGCGACGCCACTATATTTACCTATATATGACAGGAAATAGCGAAAAAATAGTCTAAAATTTTTTTCGATGTACTTCTTCCTCGAAAAACTTTCATTTGATTTGACTCATTTAAAAGACCCATACAATCGAATGTCGTTTTGTTTCAGGATCATGTGAATTGTTCTATGGTTCGTCACTGCAGATGTTACACACAAGTTGCCCAAGTCGACAAGAATTTTTTTTTTGAGCGTTTGTTAAATTGATCGGAATTTTACCACACATATGTCACATGACGATCTTGCATTATCAGTTCTCACATGCAATCGATATTTTCTGACTCAATAGCTGACTTTGGATAACTTTCATGACATTCTACCTAAAGCGATGAAATGCATTATGCTAATTTTTTTTTGCAATACCATACCAAGAATTAAGTTCATTGATGGACTATTGACTTGTTAATCCTTATCGAAATTTATAAAAATTAAATTTTATTTTAAATTAAAAAAAAAATAATTGCTCGAAAATCTTCATTAGTTTTTTTAGTCGACATGAATTTTTTAAATACTTTTTTTTTTAATAAAAATAGTTAGATAGTTACTAATTAGCCACTAATTTTCACGACGTATTGATTTTAATTCATGAATAAACGCTAAAAAGTTTAGGATTACTCCTAGTATAGAGTGGAAGTCGGTCTATAGCTCACATGTTTTAGAAGAATTCATAGTCGACATTTACGAGTTTTCAATTCTTCTAACAAATACTGTAGATTTAGTTCGATTGGTCTAAATATCTTCACAAAACTGAACTTTAAAACTGTGTTTTTATTTATCTTATTTTTCGTAGATAAGTTAAAGTCCGCTATGTGTTCTCCATATTACTCCAAAAAACTCCCAATTAACTCAATAGCAGAAACTGGCTAATAAAAGCGCTTCTCCTGTTCGTTAAATAGATTTTAAAACTATGTTCAGACATTTCATGGACTGCATGATATAACTACCGGGTTATCCATTTTTCGATTTCAAAAGTAAAGTTAAATAAAACACACATAAAGACATGATTTCGATGAAACTTTTATTTCATTATAATGCTCGGACCTGACTATTGTGTACGAAACACTCGTACAATGCCATTTAAATGACTGCCTCTGGATTGGTTGCAGCAGTAGATCCTTTGGAAGTAGACTTCGACCAGTTTTTCGCACATTTCGGGCGGTTTATCGGCGATAACTTGACGAGTGTTGCTTCTCAAGTGCTCCAACGTTTGGGGATTATGCGCGTAAACACGATCTTTGACTTAGCCACACAAAAAGAAGTCTAACGGCGTCAAATCGCATGATATTGGTGGCCAATTGATGTCGCCAAAATGTGGCATTGCGCTTTACGGAAACTTTTCATTCAATAAAATCAAAATCGGTCATGTTGTGTGTGACCCTTGGCACCGTCTTGTTGAAATCACGTATCGTCCAGTTTATAATCTTTAATTGCAGGCCAAAAAAATGTCGGCTGTCATTCGGCTATGGTGCTCTGAATTGCAATTGGGATTGTCCGCCACACTTTCGCTAATAGAAGCGATATTTTCGGTAGTGCGTACTCGTTCATTGCGATAATATGCGGGCCTGACCAGTGCACATGTTTGAATCACCAAAGTGGTGGTAAGTTCTAACTATTTTTACGCGTTCTTCGGTTGTTAAACGATCCATATTCGTAAATAGTAAATCTTTCACGAAATAAATAACACTTTACATGACAGGTATTTAACAGCTGACAGCCTTGCCAGACCGGCGGTTTTGAGACCACTGGATGAATAACCCTATATTTGCATCAACTTTAAGGTTTATACAAAATGTAAGAACTTTTTTCATTTGTGGTTTATCCCGAGTAGGGTTAATCGGTTTTGTTCCCAAAATAAAAAGTATAAGAGCTAGGATATTAAAAACGAAATTCAAAACGCCCAATGGAAAACCAAAATTCCATTTGAAATACAAAAATTATTAATTGAAAATCAAAATTTCCATTCGAAGTTCATGGGAGATCAAGACAAAATTGCGTGTGAATTTGAACAAGGCGTTTCCTTTTTTAAGTCGACCAAATAAAGGAGATCAATGAAAAATATGGTCGACCCAGTAATGAATAGAATTACTGCAGCCAAACATACAAGTACATTCCACCAAAACGGCACTAGCTTTCAAAGAAATGACAATTTGGAACTCAATTCACTTATGTTGAACCGGCACTTCTTACATCACATAATAAAAGTAACAGTGGCAAAAATATATGTATTTCGTAATAATAGCTATTATGTTATGAAATAATAACACAATTGAAATATATTTTCATTTTATTCAACTATTTAATTTTCAGTAGATGTGTTTCAAATTTCAAATAGAATTTCTGAACTTTAACGGAAGTTTTTTGAACTTCAATTGGAAACGGCGTAGTTCGTATCCCAAACCTGATGTGAAAAAATTATATTGCTTCCAGTTTATAACGCCGTTTGGAATAAAAGCAATCAGGGAACCACTATTGCTGGTCAAAATTTAAATCGCGGAATGCATTTCTTAAGTCTAGCAGCTTTTCGCGAAACTTTATAGTTTCACCATAAATTAACCTCTAAATGTGGGTTATCTTTGAACTTTACTGCAAAAAACAAAAACACAACACGAAACGCATCATTTTTTAATAAATCCGAAAAAAGTTTTTTCTCCTTCCCATCGTGGATTTTCTAGTACAAATTCAAAGGGGTCTGCTTGAACAAGTTCTTTGTCGAAAACGACTACAACTGCAGATGAGGAAAAGGCTAAAAGTGTAAAAAAAGAAAAAAACCCAATACAAGAAAGAAAATGTGCGTGAGCACTGAATGAAAATTGTGTAGAGTAACAGCCACAGCAAATTCATCCATCCACGTATTTTCTCAACATAGATGTGTCCGCGGCATCACCAGTCCACCTCCTATACGTGCGTATGGTTCACTCGCTCGTCTTGTTGTCTGCCATCATCAGGAGTAATAGAGAAGTAAGTGGTAAATTCGCACTGTTGTTGTTGTTGTCGTTGTTTACCAGCTTCCTCCCATCCATCGTATCTGGGCGGCGGATGGTAGGCATGGTGACTTGACTTAACTGTAGGTTTATCAGCCCAGAAATGCGAGTTCATCGTGTAAGAATAAAAACGCGCGTGTGTGGTTGTCATATGAATATGCACAAAATTGTTATCTTTTTGTTTTTTGTGTTAAACAACAATAACAAAAACATAATAGCAATATAAGCAAGAAAAAGAAAACAACAACAACAGTGACAACTAGAATCAAGATGCCAGAGGAGAGGCTCTCTAACAGTTGGGAACCAAAATACCCAAATGGCAAAATATTTCTATGCAGTGTATGCCTAAAGCATAAACCCAGAGAGGGTGCAACATCTAACTTCTGGTAGGGAAATGTATGACATATGAATGTACCGTAGGGAAGCAATCAGCTGACAGCCTTCCCGTCGGTCTGGGAAGGCTGTCAGCTGTTAAAAACCTGTCATCTGATGTGTTATTATAGTGAAATGTTATGTAGTGAAATGAAATGAAATGTTATGTAATGAATGTGTGTTATGTAGTGAAATGTTTGCCATTTACGAATATGGTTCTTTTAACAGCCGAAGAACGCGTAAAAATAGTTAAAACTTACTACAAAAATGGTGATTCAAACTTGTGCACTTTTCTTGCATTACGACAGAAGAAGTTCACGAGGGTTCAACGTGAGTCTCGACGCGAAGGCCTTACCCACGGTGTGCGACACACTGGGCATATTACAATGCGATTGCTCTTGGGATAGCCAAGTAAACTTTGACTATCTAGGAAAAGGGGCTGACAGTTTTGGTACTACCGCATATTGTCAACCCTTTCTTCGCAGCCAGAAGATACCAAATTGATTATGCTAGTATGGAACATAATCCCTATTGGCGGAGGTGAGGCCTATCTTGCCACATCTGCTACTCTATGTGTCTGTAGCACCTGGTTGTAATGCAACTCCACATTCGAGCACAAAGTGTCTACCAACGATTTTGGTATCAACCACAAATAGGTTAGGCGGAAACTCAGTCCCGGGGCCTCCTGATCCCCACGCTACCGGCCAAACTCACCGGTTGGAACTGCGTAGCACAGCAAATAGCAAAGCTACTACCAAGTCGTGATTTATAAAGAAAAGAGTACGGACTGGACATTTTTACATACTTGCAGGCACGGAAACCCCAGGCAGATGTAACTGTCGATACTACATTGCAACGATGTAGTACCCTCACCGGTGAGAGGCTGGGAAAACTTCAAACCCCTTCCGTTCGGCGACGGTGAACGGCAAGCATGAAATATAGACATAGGGAAAACCCCATGCCTGTCCGTACCCCCCGAGAGATCAAAAAGATACAGATGACAGGGCACGATCCCGAGACCTGCCCGTGTGTACCTCTATCACCCCCGATACCAGACAAAGCCTCTGGTCAGACTTCGTAGATAATCTAACTCTGTAGAAAATCTTCTTCCAGTTTCAACCTTTTGCGGCCCAGCGACTGGTGCCCCCGCAAATGAGCACACAGCTGTCGACTATCAAGCTCAATGGGATTGTGGAATCAGCATGATCCGAACAGTTCCGCAGCCCCTTAACCCTCAGGTCAGATTGCCTTGAAAGCAAACAATTGCCTGGAAGCAAACACCGTTGGTCTAGCCAAAACACCCTGACTATCCAGCCATCGCCTGACCTTGTT
>JAHXMU010000391.1:1750915-1779178 GCA_019455685.1 Philornis downsi
TTAAAGCAAAAGGCGGCCATTTCGAGTGAATACAATTTTTTTTAATAACCAATGTTGCCTTCTAATAAATGAAATAATTTTGAATACAATATGAATATTGTTTTTTTTTTTATCGCGTTTTATATTTGTAACAGAACATATGGCAGGACTAGGTATAGAGAAATTTAATTTTTTAATTTTTGTCAAGTCGGCTAATTTGTTTGTCAGATATCTCACGAGGCGTGGCAATTTGATCCATTATATTCACGGAAGTAGGTTTACTAAAAGCATGATGCTGAATTATCCCAAATTTAGTGTCTACGGGTTAGAAGTAAAAGAGAAAAATCAAGTTTTGGAAAATTTGTCCGTTTGTATGGAAACATCAAAAGCAGGGAGCCTGTATAGCCCAATTATAATATCGGCTACACAAAAACCTACGAGATGCGGTTTACAGAGGAAAAATTAAATTTCGATAAATCAACTAAATTGGGGTACTTTTAAGTATTGTAATTCAATTATATTATAATTTTAAATTATAGCCTACTAGTAATTATAAATAATTGCTAACCGACAAATGATACTGAACCGAATACAGAGTCAAAATTATATAAAATTTAACATATCCTGAAAACGTAACTTATATATTTTTATGAAACTAATTCATAATCTTAATGAATTTATTATACAGTTATTTTTTCATGAAAAAGTTCATAACATTAATAAGCATTTCAACTAGCAGCACATTGGAGTTTATCATCTTGTGAAATATAATTTTTTCATCGATTGAGATTAATACCTAGCATGTCCTGGCCATTCCAGGTTATTTTTTAACATCTGGTACCTAAGTTAGGCCACCTATGTGATTGCCAGCTAATGCAAAAATTACACACAAAAGCAGAGAGTGAAGAGTTACAGTGAAAAACATCTTGAAGCTCTGTAGTAAAAGTAGGTTATATTTAGAGTTCGCGTTAACAATTTAAGACAGCAAAGCATAGACGACTGTCAGTTGGACTGACAGAGGCAACGTCAACAACAGCCACAGCTCGTAAAGTAAACTTACGAAGACAGAAGGAGAATATGAAGAAAAATTACATGTTTTACACGAAAATGAAGTAAAACTAATAATTTGAACTTTCAAACTACCAGCCCGCACTCAAAACAGAGATAAAACACAAACTCTTACGGTTTTACCAAATACAGAATTGAAAACAAAATGAAAAGGTCAGGACCTGTAGGTTTTTATAGGAATAGATAATGTGAAATTCACAAGAAAGAAAATAAAAACCAAAGTCAAAGAAAAGTAACGATATAATGACCAAGAAATAAGGAAATATGACCGCGTCACTTTTCAAAGACCTTTTCAAATCTACATAATAACCAACATCCGGAGCAATAGAAATGAAAAGAAAAACTTTATCTAAAAAAGGTCTGGGTAAATCAGTAAATGTCTAAAGAACGGCCTGAGAATTTTTTTTGCAAATGCTTGAAATGACGATGAGGATAGACGAAAAAGGAAGGAAATATGAAGTGGCACAAATACACATACACATACATACTTGTATACGCACTCAATAACAATAATACTCGTAATAATAAAATCATATTCATTTTCTTCTCATTTTTATCTTACACTTCCTGCGGAAATTTGTTGTTCAATAGTCAAAAGCTCTCTTTCGAATGCTCTATAATCTGGTGAAACTTAATTGAATGGAAATTGCTAGAGGATGCAAACTACATTGGCAGCAGGGCTGGTGAGAGGGTTGGCCTGGGCAGTAGTGTATCGATTGGTTATGGTGTCGAGCCTTAAGCATAAATGTTATTTATGCCCTCAAACCCTCAAGTCAGATAGCAAAGGGAAGAGAAATATGAAGACCGGGATAGCAAATAAATATAATTGTATTGTAATCAATAACTATAGGCAGAGTACATACACAAACACACACACACACATACAAAAATAACAATAGCGAAGCTCCTAAGTGTGATATTGACTCGAGAAAATCAATGTATTGGAATTGTGACGTCAATAAGAAACCAAGTCAACTTATGCCTCAAAGGGAGGATATCACTTTACGGCAAAGGCGTAAAAAACGATATAAACCTTTTGATATCAACAATTTGTTACATTTAAAATCTAAAAATTTCTCAGCAATATAAACATCATGATAATCGGCTAAATTTCGGACAACTATTTTGAGCTTCTGTAGTAAATACGTACACTTATATGCGACAGACTCATTAGTACTTTCTTCACCTATCTACGGAAAACTATATGAAATAAAAGAACAAAATATAAAGAAATTAAAAATAAAAAAGCAAATTTGTAACAAGTGCCTGCAGTTTAACGAAAGCAGTTGTTATTATACAATTAAATACAAAAGACGAATTGAATTTCAACACTCTGGAAGAGAAGGATTTATGATTTTGGTAAAAAATGTGACAAGTATACAAAATATATGTATATGTATATGTACCACAAATAAAGATAATGTATATAATATAGTTTAAACTAAACTGCGTACTATTAGCACTTTCCAAGTAAATATGTTAATTACAGAAATGGGGATTCTATTTCTACCTATTTTTCTTTGTTTTTTCTACCACGATTATATTCAACAACAATTTCTCTGATTAAATGAAGTTTGTTGTATTGCCAAAATTGATTTTTGTTACTGCCCTTCTAAAAAATTGTGCTTCTTTATTATAGAAATGACTATTAGAGCATCAAAAATAGCTTACCCGAATATTTGCTTTCGTTATGAAATCACTTTACTTACTTTATAAAGCTGAAGGATATTTGTTATTGAGAAAAATTACTTTGTTAGAGCAATGATCCATTCTATATGTAAGGTATAGTAAAAACAATTCCATTATTTTTCCTATTGATGGCAAAGTATGTGTGATCGTTAGATGGCTTTAGAAAGATAAGATGTCGTATACAAAAAAAAAAAAAAAAAAAAAAAAGAAGCAAAGGAACTCAGATAATTTTGTGATTGTTTGAGTCAGTATTGTGTGAAGGCACATCAAAAATTTAGTCCAGTGAAGAGAAAATACGCAAGCCAGCCGGCTGACTGTAACAGCCAATTATGCGCAATTTTGATTTCGTTGATTTCTTTCCGGTACTTTTGGTGTCAAAGATGCACCACGCTCTAGAAGGCCAATTGTCAAAATGTCGATAAAATATCATTTAAACATTGTTTCGATTGCCCAGGTGCTAAGCAGTGGATAAATCTGTAAAAGAGGCTTAATATATGGGTGCCACACGAAAAAAAAAAACTTACGGACGGAGTTGTCATCTGCGAATCGCCGCTGGATCGCAGCAATATCGACCCATTTCTAAGGCGGAAGGTGATTGGTAATGAAAAGTGGGTTGTTTACGAAAACAGTCGTGGCCGAATTAACGGTGAGGCAGCGCAAATGGTGGCCAAGCCAGGATTAATAGTGAGGATGATTTTGCTGTGTTTCTGGTGGAATTTACAGAAAATCATCTACTGCGAGTTGCTCCTCTACGGCTAAACTCCTAATTCTGACTTCTATTGTCAACAATTGGTTTGAAAGAAGAAATCGCTCAGAAGCGAACACGTTTGACCAATGGGTGGAATGGAACTGTGTTCCCTCAAGACAGCGCCAGGGCGTACACACCGATAGTAAATCGCCAGAAGCTCCTGAAACTTGGTTGGAAGGTTCTTACGCATTCACCTTGCAGTCCGTACCTGTCACCAAGTGATTACTACCTTTTCCTCTATGGTCAATGATTTTGTTGTTAAAAAAAAATTGTCCCAAGAGAAGCTTTTGAAAATCGACAGCTCTAGTTTTTTTTTTGCCAATAGAGGTGAGGGTTTTTATGAGAGAGGCATAACGGAATTATCTTCAAAATTGTAATAAATTATATTTGACCCAAATAAGACATTTCTTTTCATACAAATTTCCTTGCATCCCTCGAATTAAATATGGGAGAGCTTCTCACATTCGGTGAACTTACACGCATTCTAATTTTAGACACACTATTTTCACTACCCCTAATATTAATTCATTGATAAGTGATCTTTTTATACGGAATTTAGAGGGATACATTCCGTTTTTTCTCGTCCTCTCCTATTAAAGTTTTTCTCGGAATTCGGCCGTGTAGAAATTTGTATAAACAGTGCTATTAATGTGCCCACAGTGGTATGAGTTTGTCCAGTTTTTCCGTATCCTCAACTACCGACGTAAATTGACTTTAATAGAAAAATAAATGGTAAAGTATTTGGTAGTTCCAATTTTCTAGAGGTGAGTACTGAATGCGTAAGGGCAAGTCCTGACACCTGGTGCCCATAGTGTTTTATGTCGTAAACTCATCTATCAGGTGGCCAAAAATATATGAGGAGTATTTTCTTTACTTTAGACTCATTAGAGAATGCCTATTCTCAGAAATGTGCAGTAGATCTTATGAGATCTGCAGACGATGGTGTGGTGGTGGATTATGTACCGGTTTATAGCCAGACAAATAGACATTTCAAAAACATAATATATCGACTTAGCTCGCACTCGTTTTTTTTAGTATTTTTTGATATCTGTGCCCACAATTAGGATGGTTTACTGAAAATATAGGTTAATTAGTATGGCTGTTTGACGGGCCGTATCTGCAACCTCTCTTATATTGCTTTCAAATGAATGGTTAAATTGTTCAAATTTCTCTTTCAAATTTTGTTGGACTGGTTCAGTCTGTGTATAGTCTAATGTAATTCTGGTTATGTGACGTTTTCGTACAAAATGCCAGCCTTCTAGATCGAATGGTTCGGCCTTCCAACAAGCGCACTGAAGAACATAGTTTGATCGACATATATTTTAACTAAAAGCAAAGCAGAAAAGATCGAAAATCTGATTCATTTGCATGACATTTTCAGAAGGCCGACTTTTTAGAGAAATCTGTTTTCGTCGACCTTTCGACATTGGGTCAAGCCTTATATTCGATCAAAATGTTTTCAAACAGCCTTTTTTATTTTGGCGTTGATAACAAAGTTTGTAGCGTTTTATTAGATAAAAACATCTTTTATTATTTTTTCTATTTCGTCATCATTCTTTGGGTGTATTCCTAACTAAGTATAATTCTTTTCTATTTCGTTAGTAGAGAAATCGATTTGATAAAGTCCACAAACGACAATAGCACGTCTTACGTTCTTTTGTTTTAGACATTACAGTTTAAATGTGGACAAACAAATAAAATCAAACAGACAGACCAACAAATAAATGTTTTGAGATACTCTCATAATGATTCGAAAATGTTGAAATATTCTCCAATAAAAATCAACAAAATGCTGCAGCAAAAAATCGTAGTTGATTCTCCATTCCTCGTCTCTGTTCTCTAAATGTTCACTTCTCAATGCCATTTTTTGGGCATAATTTTCGGCGAATAGGCACGTATATCTGTGCTCCGTAAAAAAAATAATTGAAAATTAAATTCGTGATTTATGTAGCTTTATCTCGGTTATGATGTTTTATGCTTGGTTGGCCTTATAATGGTTGGCCTTGTTTTGCTCGTCGTGCCTTTTCAGTTTGTGTTTTTACACTGTGTTCAGAGCTTTAATTTGAAGTGATTTTTGTTGGCTTATAATCTTATGGTTCTTGAGCATAAAGGGGGAATATTTTTTTTTTTTCATTTTGAAGAAATCTCCTTAAGTGAAATCACGAAGTCATCTACATCATACTTTAATATACATTTTTTTCGAAAAATTTCCGTAAGTATTAGAGTGAAATATGCTTAATTGTAGTAAACAAATTTTAAATTAAAAACTTTTAAATTTTAAATGTTTTTTGATGGCAAGAAATGTCAAAAGTAAGAATAATATTAGGCCTTAATAAAAGTCCTAAGAGTTTGCGATACCAATTTTTCAGCAGCCAGCTGTGAAATTTGTTTGCCCTGCTTGTCATCTGATTAAATTTCTTTACACTTTGTTAAGACTGAAAGCTTTTATTATTTTCAAATAGTAGGAAATCTAGTTAAATTAAAAAATAAGAGATTAAAAATTGAATAAAATGTATAGTAGATTCGCTCCAACTTTTGAAATTATGCGAATGTGTTTATTAGCCAGGGCCGTACACTCCCCCAAAAAGGGGACATTGTTGAAGATATTTCTGTTTAGTAGATTTTTCATCAAAGTTGAAAGCTAAAAATCAAATTAAAGAACAGTTTATTGGAATTCGTGCCATGGCTGTTTGTAAAGGAAAGGGATAACCCTTAACCTGGTCCTCTAACTACAGGCAAATCCCCGTATAACGAATCTCAATTTAACGAAAATCCGATATAACGAACAGTAAAATTTCTAATATTAAATACCTTATATAGTGAACGTTTCAAAAATGTTGAGCTCGAATATAGCGAATGGTAAGAAAAAACAAAATCAAACGAATAACTATTTTTTGCACTGAAAGTCTTATATACTGTTTTGATCTTTTTTGTTGTGTTTTTAAGAGTGCAGTGAGTTTACAATATGGGAAACAGAAAACGAATTTCATTGAATGAAAAAGTGTTAGATGTGTTGTGACAAAGGTACAAGCCTCAATGAAATTTCCATTAAATATGGAATACCAAAATCTTCAATCTGTACTTCGAAGAAATTTTAAACAAAAATTATAACGAATTTAGAAGCTACCAAAAATGGTTCAAAAAATAGTCTATCTCTAAAGAATGGTGAGTATCTCCTGATGGAGAAGGAGCTTCATCGATGGTTTTTAGACCAAAGGAAAAAACACATTCCAGTTAATGAAACTGCTTAAAAAACCAAGGCCATTAAAATACAAAAGCGACTTTATAACGGCGGATTCCACGCAAGTGATGGTTGGCTGTCTCGATATAAAAAAAGATTTGGCATAAGACTTCTTAAAGAATGTGGAGAGAAGTTATCGTCCCGAGCCGATTTGGTGGAACCTTTTAAAAAGGAATTGCAAAAAATTATAGTCGAGCACAATTTAACTCTTGATGCTATTTTCAATGCGGACGAAACTGGTGTATATTGGAAAATGCTACCAGATAAAACGTTTGTGCCCGCTGGGGAAGATAGTGCTCCATGTTGAAAGATGTCGAAGGACAGAGTGACGCTTTTACTATGCGCCAATGCATCTGGGTCAAAAAAAATTAAACCACTTCTCCTTGGAAAGAGGATACGTCGGCAAACTGTTGGCATAAAATCTTACAGTCAAATAATGATGATTTTGACGAAGAGGATGATATTCCATTAGCACAACTATTACAGAGGGACGAAATTGTCAATAGACTCTTAAGTTCAGTTTTTCCGGACGTAAGCCTCATTTTTTAAGAGACTAAACTCCAAATTTATGTTTCTATTTTTTATTTTTAGATAACTTTCACTATAGATGATATAAATTATTGGAATAGAGATGAATACCAAGAAAATCATGAGGAGGAATGCGACGAAAATAATGAACCTGAAGAAATTGTGAATCTTACACAAGAAACTAAAATAAAGCATACAGATGCAATAAATTGTTTCGAAACTTGTATTTTATGGAGCTAGCAAAACAATATTGATTATTCAAAATCATTGGTTTTGAGAGAAATCCAGGAAGAAGCTGTCTTAAAAAGTTTACAAATAGTACAAAAACAAACTTCAATAAACGATTTTTTCCACTCTTTCTAACTTGTAGTACAGGGTTGCCCATATTCGACGGACCCATCTGGCAATGCCATAACTTTTGACAGAGATGTCAGATCGCTTAATGACATACCGCGTTTGAAGCGTCAGTCCAAGCAGATTTTTACAATACACGCCACGCGAGCTCTGAAATAGTTGAAATTTACATTCAACAGAAGAAGTCAATTGCGAAAACTTAACGTGCTTTTAAAATATTAAAAAATGTGAGAAGTGCGCCTTCTAAGAACACCATTAAGCGTTTATACGAAAAATTTTCGACTGGTGAGGCTCTTTCTAATCCGAAGAGGCCAAATAAAAGTCGACCAAGGCGATCGGCCGAGAATATCGCTGCCGTACGAGCCAGTGTTGAGAGGTCCCCAAGAACATCCCAAAAACGCCGTTCTCAGCAGTTGGGCATGGCTCGGTCCACTTTACAACGGATTATTCGCGTTGATTTGCATTTGTTCCCGTACAAAATTCAATTGACGCAAAGATTGTTGCCTGCGGACAAGCCTCGTCGATTGGAATGGGCCCAACGAGTCATCGAAATGGCCGATGATGACGAGCAATTTTGGAACAAAATTATCATGTCCGATGAAGGCCATTTCACATTGAATGGGACCGTAAATAAGCAAAATTGCCGTAGTTACGCCACTGAAAATCCTCAGGAGATTCAAGAATTGCCTCTTCATGACGAAAAAGTCACAGTTTGGTGCGGCGTTAGTGCGAAAACGGTCATTGGGCCGTTTTACTTCCAAAACGAAAATGGCCATGCTGTTACCATCAACCAGGAGCGTTATCGCGACATGATGACCAATTTTGTGATGATAATTATTCGTCGAAAGCGTATGAGGCAGTTCTGGTTTCAACAAGACGGCGCTCCACCGCACACAAGTCGCATAACAACCGATTTTCTGAAGAATTTGTTTCCGGGCCGTTTGATGTCGAAAAGTGGTGATTTGGACTGGCCACCGCGTTCGCCCGATTTGACGCCCGCTGACTTCTTCTTGTGGGGACATTTGAAGTCAAAGGTTTACGTTAACAAGCCAAGGACCGTAGAAGAGCTCAAGGACAACATTCGTGAAGAAATAGCCGCTATTCCGGCCGAAATGTTGGCGAAAACGATGGAAAATGCTGCAAAAAGGGCACAATACGCCATCAACGCCAGAGGCGGCCATTTGAGAGATATCATATTCAAAAATTGATGTAAACAAATCTACTTGGAACAAATTAAATGAATAAGATTGCCAACCGCCAAATTTTTATTTTTTTCTTTGATTTTTTTTTTAAAAACATGGGTCCGTCGAATATGGGCAACCCTGTATATGTACAAATTAAACAGTTTTTTATTAGTTTGTTAATATTAAATGTAAAATATTCCTTCATAAAATGAATATGAATATCTTTTTTTTTATAATACTGAAATAAAATGATTTTTAAAAAGTCTCGATATAACGAATTTTTCGATTTAACGAAAGGGCCTGACAATGTATCGTTCGTTAAACCGGGATTTGCCTGTACTATAATTTGAAATGAAATGATGAAATTGAAAAACACTCCAACAGGTAATGTCTACTTGGGAAGATTCCGTAAGAAATGAGTTGGCAAGTACACATCGGTTGGGTTCTTTTTGTATGGAGGGAAAATCGATGGCCGCGATTAAAATGTAAATTTGCTCCGATTTCTAAATGATCTGGCCCTTTCAAAATAATTTTGAAAAATGTTAAAAAATAGCACACTGCATAGACAAACAACATATTGCAACTTAATTGTAAAGAAAGTAATTTTTTTTAATAATTGATTTGACTAGAATTAATTTTAAATTAAAATTAAATTAATTAAATTTAAAACCTATTTTTATAAATTTTAAATGGAATAGACTTTTAAAAACATAAATTACAACTCAGCCCGATTAAAAGCTTTTATAAAGTGAGGAAATCGCTTACGATTTCTTAGATATCTTGGCGCATAAGCAGTGTATATGTTAATATTAAATAGTTAATCCATCATGCGTTTAATTTTGGGGAAATTTTTTGATATACTTGTACAAAAATTATTCATTAACACATGGAATCCTAATACGTTTTTGTTTAAAATTTCTAATGAGATCAACGTCGTTGATGTGCGGTCAAGCAATGTTTAATAAGCTAAAAATAAAAGTCTGTTCAAAAAGGCGGAATTTGCTTTCCGAAAAAAAACTAGAAAACTATGTTTTTTAAAACAAAATTATGTTTTTAAAATGTACTTAGTACGTAATATGTAGTAATACCTGTCAATTCCGAAACAAGCAGCGCCATTGAAAAAACTTGTTTTTGTACTCGCTCACTGCAAAATCCCTTTCAGTTGACTTTTCAATTTTTGAGGAGACTACCATAACATTATACTAAAATTATAAATTCAGTCGGCGAATGCAAGCAGCATACAACAACATATTGGCCAATAAGTCCGAGTCTACAATGCAGATGTGTCAACTGCAAAATTAACTCATCAACCTCATCAATATTATGGCAAAAGACGGGTAACAATCGAACGATATGAAAAGGTTATGAATTCGCTATTTTGCATGAAAATTTGGTCATGTAAAAATATTTGTCAAATGAATGCCGCGTTTGCAAACTATGGCAGAAAAATGCGTTTTCAGCGGGATGTGGCAATGGTGAATATAAGTAAATGGCTAAACTCTCTAATCGCATTAGCACTCAGCTGGCGATAGTGCAAAGCCATAAAAATCCCAACGGTCGACCTCCATAATTTCAGATATGCATGGTATTCTATTCGCCGACTACCTTGGAAAAGGAAGAACAAATATTAGTGAACATTAAATGGAGATCAAAAACGTTATTTCCAAATGTATAAGAAAAAATGCCCTTTCATGAAGGCAATGTATCACATGACAAGTCGGTCGTTACAATGGCAATATTGTATGCATCAAAATTCGAATTGTTGCCTCATACAGCGTGTTCTCAAGATGCGTCCTGCGACAACTTTTACCTGTTTGCAAATCTCCAAAGGATGCTCTAAGGAAAATATTTGGACCAAATATTGTGATTGAAACTTACTTCAACGACGTTTGCAAATCCTTTTGTACAAGAGGAATCAAAAATTTTCAAAGGAGCTTTTGACTGATGGTATTTTTTAATGAGACTTTGTTGACGAATAAGGAAGAATTTCGTACGAGAGATGTTTTTTTTCCTAAGTACAAGTTATAGTAAAGAGAAATTCATTATTTTTCTAATAGATGGCTTTAGTAATTTGTATGTCGCGTTGTATAAGTACGATTCGGTTACGTTAGATGGCGTTAGAAAGATAAGATTTCACACTCCAAAAACCACTCAGACAGTTTTGTGATTACTTGATTCAGTATTGTCTAAGCACTCATCAAAGATGGGCACCAGCAAAAGAGAAAATACGCCATATTTAATTTTTTTTTTTTTCAATCAAGGCGCAATTTTGGTATCTCCGATTTTGTTCTGATAACTTTGATGTCAAAGATGCACCATGATCTGGAAGGTCAATTGTCGAAAATATCGATAAAATAATGAAAATCGGTTGGCCTGAGCGTCATGTAAGCACTGTTTTAATTGTGCAAAAGCTAAAAATTGCACAAAACCTGTTTGGAACCACTTGAAGATATAATGCGAGCTTTGTACATGGATGCCACAGGAGTTAACGCAAAATAACCTCATGGATCGAAATCCAATCTGTAAGTCATTACTACTTAATCGCAACAAAATCGATCCTGAAAACGCAAACTGTGGCGACAACAATTCGACCATTTGAAGAAAACAGTAGTGAAGAAATCGCCAGCTTTGGCCAAAAGGAGAGGAATTGTGTTTCATCGGGAAAATCCCAGTGACTCGCCAGAAGCTTCAGGAGCTTGACTGGTAGGTTCTTAGGCATATGGGATTGATGACCACCTGCAGTTATGTGGACTATTTTACCAAAAATATGGCTAAAATAATAATACAGCACTTTTAGCACTTTTAATTCAACACGACCGTTTGTGAAAATTGAAGTGGTCTTTAGCAATTCTTCTCTATCATAACACAAAAATGAACGTAACAATTCTTTTGGACCTAATTTCGATAACATGTCATGTTTTCATTGAAATTCTTTACATACATATTTAAATTTTTTTCCCAGTATTTGTACAATAAACATTTTGTTTCGTTAGTTAATAAAAAATAATAAATCAGTATTTTCTCCAAAATGATTGTGATTATGACAACGGTATTTATTGCATTGTTTAGAGAATTATCATTTTTATTTCAAACATAAATATCAATTCATCCCCTTCACAAAAAATAACATAATTCGTAAAAAAGACGGCAAACAGCTTAGAGTGATAAAAAAAGTTTATTTAAAATGTTATAAATTGCGTCTGGAAAGAAAGTATCCATTAAAAGGCAAATAGGCAGCGCCAGAGCAGTCCAACAATCACTGTGTAACACCAACAGGAACAACGTCAACGGCAGCGACACAAAATTTTCAGTAAAATGAAAAAAAGAAAGAAAAAAACGAAATGCATATAAACATATGGACCCGCTTCTCTATCACCCCACCCTATAAATGAATGCTCTTGGCAATCTCTGTTGCGGGGAAGTCTGTGGATAGACCTCGGCGGGTATGAGAATTGATTTTGTGCCGCTCCTTTTTCACACTCTTTGAAAGCGTAATGTAAACTTACATCCATTCATTATTCTGGTAGAGAGGATGGTCCGTCCAAGCGATGTGGACAAAGTGTGTCATTTCATAATGTTTACTTTTTGGTCTGCATCAGACTCTATTCCCGCGATGATTGTCTGTTTCTTCGGATCATTCCTCTGGCTGATTTGTGCCTTTGGATACATTTCATTTAGTTTTAACACCTGTTGGTTAAGGAAATTTATTGTTATTTTGAATAGGAAAATCTGTATAAAACAAAATGAAAATATTGCCATTTGAAAAACGAAATGAATTGAATCTGGGCAATAAATTTGTCAATGCTGGGACAAACGCAAGTTAATTCAGGTGGAAAAATGTAAATGTCTAAAGATAATATGGGCATTGTTAGATTATTATATTGAAAAGATATTTTGCTCAATTATTGATGGAATTATTCGTTTATGCTAACTAAATTATTCGATTATTAATACAGTGAACAAAAACTAAATTCTGTTTGGACTGATTTTGGGTAATCCGTTCGGAAGGACTTCAAAAATATGTTTCATAATTATTGGTTCGCTTCAGTTCATAATAACCCAAAAAATAGCAATTTTGTGGTTATGTCGTAGTTCATTTCAAGACCGCAAAATATTGATCCTTTGGACTAACTTTTATATGAAAGTACCAGGCGAAACTCTGGGTCAGAAAAAATTGTATGGGGAGAAGGCAACAGTGAACGATTTTAGAATTGAGTGAAAATATTTTGAAACTGTACTAGAACGTCGTTCTTTTGAAATTTTTCGGCAACAACTTTTCGAAGTATTGCTCTTGGTTACTACATTGACCTTAAAACGTGCTAATAATATTGAATATCATAAAGTTTCAAGCGATCTTCTAGGTAACGACAATTTCCGTGACACTCATATTTGATGCCATCTCCAGACCATACAATTTAGAACTTATTAATTACGCTCAGCGTTAACATTTGCATCTACTACATGAAATTCGGAGCTTACAAGTTACATTAGCGGTGATATTTAAATCTAAATTTTGTTTGTCTACTTTGATATAAACACTCATAAAATACCACAGCATTGGATATATCTCCAATCCGAGACAGTAATTCCCAAATCTTCAGTGATTGTGCCCCCTACCATACTATATAATATTATAAATTCGTGCTTCTAATACTCTTAACTATCAAAGGTGTCACAGAAAGTTCAGAATACTGGACGATGTGAACTCAGCAATTCACTTTTTTTTTGTTTCTTTCTTGCTATTGCTCCACTTTCAAAGTATTTTTTTTTTTGTTTTCAATTATATTTCACTGACTTTTTGAAAAGCTGAACGTAAATCGGCTGAACATGTTAAACTCTTTGTTTTACAGATGTGAACGTGTTTGGTGTTAATGGCTATTTAAACACCGCATTACAAGCAGAATTTTAAGTAAACATTAAAAGTGGCCTAAAACCACGCAGTACTCACTCGATGTGGGGCAAAGCAGCACACGCAGCATTATCCAGATTTGACACCATGTCAAACATTAGAGAAACCTCTAACTACTAAATGTTCGGTTGGTTTGCCGTTAATGACCAGTGTTCGTGATATTTTATGAAGTTTTTTTCAATGGCATTGTAATGATGGCGGTCACAGGTAGAGTGTGACGGACGGACAACACACTTCTTGCTCTCCATTTTAAGCGCGACAAGTGGTGACCTTGTCGCCCATCTAAATGAAGTGGAACCACAATTGAAGTAAAATTTTGGCTGGGGAATTCGTTTTGTTAACAACATTTTTGTTATAGATGGAGCTAGAAGTCAAAGTGCAGCAGCGTTGCCAGGCCATTTTTCTTGGGCTTATGATTTTTGTTTATGTTTTCCCAACACAAAGTTGTTAATTACATTTAGCTCATGACTTGCACGGCAGAAAGAGGTAGTGTTGGAGCAACAGCCAAGACTCTGGAAATGGGTCATCACGTTTTGTAGTCGTCGTCGTCTTCAAGTCTTTGCCATTTGTCTGTCGTCGTTGTCATGTCGCATTTGCCCCATAATGACAAATATGTTTTGGTAGTGTAATCAGCCGATTGCCAGAGTGTGTTTAAGTTTGTCTTTGCTTTCCTTTCCTTCGTTTTACAACTTTTTTCTTCTCCGTTTACTCCATATCAAGTCTGCCTTGTTTTTTTAATTTATTCTAAATGCACAACATGAACTTCCTTGAGTTGTACCGTCTTCACTGGGTTTCTTTCAATTCGAGTTCTATTTGAGCATTTTCTTTACAATCAATAGGAAGCCATTTTAGGGCCGTTTCTACCCCCTTGGCTGGGTTGTTAATCAGGTGGGAGACTCCAGACTTCCTCTGTATACCCAGTTTGTACTTGAAGCTATTAAAGTTAACTAAATAACATAGTTATATATGGTGGAACCATTATTTATTAGGAAGCGAATTATGTTATTATGGCTATTTGCTATGCAATTAAGGGGCAAACTGAAGGCAATTTGAGGAACGTTTTAAATTACCACGACAGCAGGAAATGTCGTCCAAGTTTCAAAAATTACACATTAATTTCGGAAATTGTCTCGCAACACAAGAATCTAAACGGTATAAACGCTTTATTAAAAATAGTACCATCACTATTTTGGAGGTCGTGGAAGGAGATCAAGTTGTGAAAGTGGAAGGAGATCAAGTTGGATATTGATTGGAATTTATTTCTTACCTAAATTCTGTCATTTTTATATCGTAGTCTATAGCAGAAGTTTTATGACGTGTACTCTGCGATTTGTGGATATTGGAAAGAGGTTTCTTTTGGTGATTTCAAATATATCTAAACAAATTTTTCTGATTACCTTTATCACTCCAGTTTATAATGAAATGAGGTAACGACAACATGAACCGTAGATGCTTTTGAGCCCTTTAGTTCACTGGCTCTGATGGGGTAATTTATAACTTGTTACAAATCTCTGCACATGAGATTATTATCATATTTATTAATAGTTAGTGAGTTAGGCCGAATCTTATTTCGAAATCCTCTCCCAAGGATTATGGATCAATTGGTCTCCCGTTTTTCCTTTTGTATGTTTTGGAGAGGTGAACTGTATGCATTTATATTGAGTTATACATATCAGGTTAAAGGAATCTGCAAAACCTTCACGCACTAAGTGCCAACATCCCTGGTCACGCGTTGATGTCGCGAGTTTTGTTAGATATGGAAGAGGCTTTTAGCAATGTGGCATTCTGTGTGATTTTGAGCTCTCTTGAGAACTTGGTCATGGGTAAAATCCTTGTGGAATTGATTAAGAATTGTGAGGAAAATAGTAAAATTTGTCACTCCTCAGTGCAATTCTCTTTCGTGGTGAATGGTGTACTTTGATCTTGTGATCAGGTTGTAGGTTGTGGCTTATACTGATGACGTGATCACTATGATAGGAG
Source organism: Philornis downsi (assembly GCA_019455685.1). Lineage (NCBI taxonomy): Eukaryota > Metazoa > Arthropoda > Insecta > Diptera > Muscidae > Philornis > Philornis downsi. The sequence goes on from JAHXMU010000391.1 coordinate 1,766,596, forward strand.
GAAAATTAATGCATACGAAGATTAACCTCATGCGTAATATCCTGGGAAAGCTACAGTGATAGGCCAAAGACTGAGAATTGTTGCTAAATCCCCAGAGTACAGAATTATTCCCTTCCACTCGTGGATGCAAGCAAGTAGTTGCAAGGCTAATCGCGTTAAGGGTATCCTATGAGGTTAAGTACCTGGATCAGAAATTATCAGGAAATAAATACAGTCATAGTTGTTCCAATTGTGTCTTGTGTGTTAGCAAGTCTTGAAGCAGGACAATCTTTTAAAAAAGCTTGAAAATTTGAGCTGTGAAGTTGTGGGATAGAAGCGCGATTTTATCCCGAGGTGAAGGTTGTTATTCTGAATAGATTCGAATGGGTCGACCAGTAGGCAACAGATGGTGTTTATGTATCCATGTTCATGGACAGATCAAAGATAGGAAGATGCATGGGAGCTGATATCTACGACGGTGGACAACGAATTAGCCTCTCCTTAAGCGGCCTGTTTTTTTTTGCTTGTTAATAATAAATAAAATAAATTTGTCCACGTTTACTATTAGCCACAATTTTCTGAATCTTTAATGCTTGAGAAAGAGTTTGTTTATTGTAACAAACAAACTTCATACAACAAATTGCGTCTCAGCGCATTGTGGCTTTATAGAGTCTAGTTGGCAAAATAATTACATCAAAATAGTTTGATTTGATCAACCCACTTCTATTAAAATGGAATACAAATAAATTTCTGAAAAACATTTGTAATGATTTTAAGTGTTGTGGTAAAACATTGTATTGACTACTATCAGAATGTTGAACAGGCTGTTTTGTTGTTTCAGATCGATACATAGCTACTTTAAAATTGTTATAATTTATCGTATTAAAAATACATATGTTACATATGTTAGCAATAAAATATACATATGTTAGCAATTGTAATTTGTAAAAACTAAGTATTGACAATACTGTTGGAAAAACACCTCTATGCAGTGAAAACTTACTATGTGAAGTTGGCAAATTCTCTACAGCTTTTAACGCCTTATTCTGTTGCCTTTGGGGTGATTTTCATTCAGAGGTCTTTTTATAGTCATACACAATAGCTAAATAATTACAATGACTTTAAGATAAAGTTTGAAATATTACAATTTATTTTTTAACTTATAAAATAAACCAATAGCTGGTGACACTATAGACTTCAGATACCGTATATACTGCGTCCAAGACAGATTACTTTGAAAAAACACTGTCAAGCATTTAACTGATTTAATTTCTGAAATTTCTTCCCCTTCCGACAAGGAAAGGAAAAGTTTATTAGTACGCTTATACTCTATTAACAGACTTGCACCTCGTTCAATGAAAGGCTTCACACCCATTTCATGTTTATAAAGATAAAAAATAACAATATCATCAACATACACAAACATTTTACCTGACGACTAAAGATTCTTCAAATCATTTATATAACTAGAAAATAATACCATACACTTCCCTGGGATGCTTCACCAGTTTCAAAGCACTCTTACTATTCACAATTTGTACAAATTGTAGACGCCTGGTTAAAAAGGTCCCGCACACCATAAAATCTGAGTTTGTGCAGTTAAATATCGTGATCAAACGCTTTCATAAAAAAAACTCTAGCCACACCCATCCAGTGCTTTACATATAAAATTTTACACGCTTGCAATACGCTCTTCTGTTCCATAACCTTTTTCTAAAGCCATATTGAAAATCATATAGCAAAATGCTATCTTGAAAATATTTGAAAAGTTGCTTATGTAAAGGGTGATTTAAAAATTGAATAAAACACTCAAATTTGCAACATATATTAAAATTTTTTCTTGAAATCAATTGGTCTTTGTCATTTAATTTTTAAAGATAATTTCATGTAAATGTTGTCCGCGGCTCCATCTCAATAAGTCCATTCGGAAGGTCAAATTTTTCGTCACTTTTTCGATATACAGGTCGAAATGTATTCCACGAATAACGCGTGTTATGTTGTCCTGTAAGGCTTCATTTGTGTTCGGCTTGTCCACATAGACTAACGACTTGACATAATCCCACAAGAAATAATCAAGAGACGTTAAATCGCAAGATCTTGGGGGCCAACTCACAGGGCCAAATCGAGATAAGCTGCTCATCCCTCAATATATCCATTGTTTCACGAGCAGCGTTTCATGTTGCGCCATCCTGATGAAACCACATGTCAACCAAGGTGTGATTAAATAACACATGCCCAATCGCCGAGAACGGCGACGAATTGAAATTTCACGATCGTCATTAACACTGGTCGCTACGGCTGCAATATTTTCTTCGGTACGTACTCTACGCATGTGAATCGATGGTTTTATGTCCAACAAAGTAAGTTCGGTGCGAAATTTCGAGAAAACTGCACGAATTGTTGATTCAGCAGGCCGATTATGACGACCATAAAATGGTCGTATCAAACGATGCACATTTGCAAATAATAAATTTCAACGGTTTGATAAAAGCCCAAGATTTCCTGAGACCATTTTTTATGATGGCCTGATTATCAAAATAATAATTATGCATGAAATAATTTTTACCAATTTTAACAATATTCCTTTCAATTTTGCCTCAATATTTCTGGTCAACTTTTTCCACCGCTGTTTTAAAAGGCGTTTTTTATACGGTTTCAGCTTTTGTAAATTCCCGTTTATCCAAGCAATGTTGCTGTCTCTCCAAAATATAATTTGATCTTTTTTAATTGTAGAATTACCTACAGCATTTTTGATATAGCGGATGGGCTACCAGTACATGACACGTTCGTTAGTTTCAGAATAAGGATTAGACCAGAGACCATCCCAATTATGAATAGAACTATTTGCAAAAGTTTTGTAGTAATGGCATGGATGGTATAAGAGTTTATACGTATCACACAAACATACACACAACACATGCTTTCCACCATTCTGTTGCCAAACGAGAGACAGAGTGCAAGTCATTCATTTGTGGTAGAGCGGAAATTAAAAATCTTAGGGACAGTAAAAAAGGCTTTGTTTATAGTCATAGTTTATTATAAACAGTGCTATTCAATTAAGCATAGCAGAATTTGGTTTACTGTAAATATTCTTTGTTTGTGAAAATGATAATAACCAATACAATAAATCCTTGCGCCACAATAATTCTAAAAGATTCATTTACTTTTGAAAATACCTAAAACTTTTCTTTGTGATTTTAAATACAAATTACGATATTTTAAAACTGCAATTAAATTTGTTTTAGAAAAGTTTGACCATATGATGAACATTGTGAACATCTTCGGAACTTTAATTGTGTGGCATATGTAACCAAAGTGAGTTTATTTCAATATTAATTGGCTATTTCCCGTTTTCTATTGAATGTGAAAGCAAGTCAATGAATATGAATGGTCATACATTATCAAATAATTTCCTTTTTTATAAACGCTAATTGCCCTACCTCATGTCTTGCTATCGATTTCCCCCTTCAATGGGCACAATAATCGGATAATTTTCACATCCAAAAATTGTTCTAAACTGTGAAATTATCACTTTTTACTTCAGTTCGTCTCACGACTAACTCCAATAATTTCAACAAATTTATTTATTATGTTGTGAAGACAATATTTTTGTTTTTTTTTTTTGTGATACTGATTCAAAGTGTGTGCTTGAAACATAAATTAGACATATTATTGGTTTTTTTTTTTATTTGGTTTGTTGTTGGTGGCCAGTGCCACAAATTACGATGCAAACAGAATTGAATGGTGGAACCACTTCGTAGCAGTTCATTTCAAATGAAAGTGTGCTATAAATGACAGTGATAAAATAGGCGGGGGGCAACAACACAACGGCATAAATATTCAACTTGGACCTCATAAACACAAGCGGTTTGTTTTTAATAATGCTTCAGCGTTATTCACACGCATTTCGATTCATATGTATGAGTTGTATAGAAAATTATGTTTGTTTTCAAAATCTCAAAATGACTAGAAAAAGTTTCGCATTATGAAGTTTTTTCTACTTGTTTCTTTGTGCTCTTAAATCGCTGCAGTTCACTTCAGTTGCATGACCTAAAATTGATATGAATGTGCAGCAACACCAGCCTGCCTCTGTCCCAAACTCGGCACTTATCATCATGCAACACTGGAATGTTTTTAACCAGATGTCTGTTTACTTTCTCACTTACTTGGTGATATCACAGAATTGTTATTGTTGTGGTTTTTCATAAATTACAAATATATTTTGTAGTCTGTTTTGTTATCTAAGAAAGTTGGTACTTGGGGAAGTACTTGGGAATCATTGAGTTTTCTGGATCACCAGAGAAATTATACAGTCTGTTTAAGAGATGAATGTTATATAAATAGTACCTGCCCTTATTACAAATGGATAATTTCGTCGTAGAATCTCTACATCACAAAGCTGTTGACACTGTAAGAGTATATATGTTGTATCAGTATGTTTGTATGTTTATATTTTTGCAACTTTGCAAATTTTGCATCGTCAAATCCTTGAAACTTGGTATATTTCAGTCTTTGTACTACTGAATCTTTAAGCTTTTAACAATTTCATATTTCAGTTTTTGATTCTGTTAGTTTTGGGTCTTTAAATTTTTGTACTTCTTAATTTTCAGCTTTCTCTCTCAACCTTTAAATCATTGTAAACTTTTGAATCCACGATTTTTAAAACTTGATACTTTTAAATACAGGGTGGCGCACCCATTGTGCTACAATAAGAAATTGAAATAACCTTTTCTAATCAGAGTATTTTATTATTTATTTTTTTTTTTTTTTTGTATAGAAAATTTAATTCTATTTTATGTAACAGATTGAATGGTAGGCCGGATAGAAAATTATTCATTGCGGGATCTAATCAATTATTGTTTCAATGAGCTGCTTCAATTCAGGCAAATTCTTATGTTTGGGAATTTTCATTGGAGCTCCGCCGTAACCGGTTTGGCTATGTGTGAAGTTGCTCCATTTTGCAGGAACTAAACTCTGTTGAAATGAATACGCCTTCAGCGTAGTTCTGGGGGAAAAACTCCTTCAACATTTTTAAATAGCGGTTATCTGTTACACCGTTTCCTTTAAAGAAGAATGGCCCTACAATGCACCTTGATGAAACTGCACATCATACAGTGACTCGTTCTGGGTCCAATTTTGCTTGTTCACATTGCCGTTTAGATCAAAATCGGCCTCATCAGACATAACAAGCAATTTGTGAAGTTGTTGTTTTCTTCGGCCACTTCCATAATTTTTTGGCAAAATTCCAGGCGAATAGACAAATCCACTGGGTTTAACTTGCTTGTAATTTGGACTTTGTACGGAAACATGTTTATAATTCATCATTAATTATCCGTTGTAATCACCGTCTGCTAACTCCAATTTGCGCCGCTAAGTTTCGAGTCGAAACACTTGGATTTGCCTGCATTGATGATGCTACAACCGCGATTGTGTCTTGAACCAGAACATAGGGGTTTCGATGGTATGGTCTTCGTGCAATGCTCCCAGGTTCGGCAAACATGTTTACCTACCGCATAATAGTTCATCTATTTGGGGGAGTGCCGCCAAACTCGCAACAAAATTCCCTTTGGGTGGCAATGAATATCTGCGAAGCATGGTACCGCAGTAGTATCCAAATGGTAAATCTAAATAGTAACCTGCCAAATAAAAAAAATAAGCCGCGTATTCACACAGAAAAAAAGTTATTACGTTTTGTGTTTGTAGAACGATTCATGCGCTACTCTCTATGTGAGTCTTTGAATTTGTAAATCTTTCGAATCGTTAATTCCTTGAATAATTGAATCTTTTGAATATCCTATTCTCAGGGTCACCTAATATTTCAATCTTTGAATCTTTGGACCTTTGAATTTGTGAATCTTCGAATCTTTGCACTTTTGAATCTTTGAAAGTTTGAATTTTTGGTATTTTTGTGTCTGCGAATATTTGCATCTATGATTTTGTAATCTTTGAATAATTGGACCTTTGAATTTTTGCAGTTCTACATCTTTCAGTCTTTGAACTACATCTGCATCTTTGTATCTTTGCACTTTTAAATCTCCAAGTCTTTAAATCTTAGAAAAAAAATATTCGTGCCTTTAATTATTCGAATCTTTGAATTGTGAGTTTTGAATCCTTTAGCTTTTCGGTCTTTAAAATTTTGGATCTGTCTGTGCGTATTCCAATATATAAATATTTGTATAACTGATTGCTTAAACATGTGCGTTTTTGCATATTTTAATATTTGGATTCTGTGGAATTTCTAGCCTTGAATCCTTAAAAATTTATAATTATGAGTTTAAATATCGATATATCTGATTTTTTAGCCATTTAATATTTGTATCTTTAATATTTATATCTTTATTTGTATCTTTGTTACAATGTTTGCATTTTTGTATTGTAAAACTATCTAGTAAGTCCATAATTATAGCTTCTAATCTTCCTGGCTTCCATGGGCATCATTGATTTTTGCTATCAAATAGCATCTTATGTCAGCTCTTCTAAAATCGAATATTATATATATATCGAATTAAATGGTCCTGAACAAGTACTAAATTCACCTTTAGATAAACCAAATTCATGTTCGCTAAATCCATAACATTAAGTAAGTGGAGTTGTTGTAGGTTCCTGTGCAGCCAATTTGGCAGTGTCAGAGTATTGCAGAGGCGCACGCTTTTTGATTGGCCAGCAGTCTCTTAATGCTGTAACTAATACATATTCTTTGCTTTGGCTCAAGGAGGGATTTGCTGTTGTATTCTGGCCAACCGGACGGATGTCCTCCTCGCTAACCGAGCGGGAGGATCTGGACTTGGCACTGCTGAAGCTGATGCTGGATTTCTCTGCGGAGTACCAGGATCTGGTAATGGAGCTCGTTGCGGAGAACGAGCGCCTTAAGGGCCGCATCGATGTGCTGCCGATTGGTTGCAGCGGCGAGCAGCAGTGGAAGCCCCGTGCGACCCGCGGGTACTGGCCAGATGGCGCCTCCGGTAGCTCGAGCTCCGGTGGTGGCTGCCTCCGTAGCGAAGGCACCGGCAGCGCGACCATCAATCGCTGCACCAGTTGCTGCCAAGCCCGTCGAGACCTGGTCCTTGGTGGTTCGTGGCCGTGAGGGTCAAACCGCCAAGGAAGTGGTGAGCAGGCTTGTGAGCGAGGTCGGACCCACGCTGAAGGAGCGGATCCACGAAATCAAGGCGATCCGCGGCGGTGGGGTCATATTGCGGACTCCAACCAAGGCGGAGCGTGCGAAGATCGCCGAGAACGGGAAGTTCGGTGAGGCGGGTTCGACGGTCTCGGTATCTGAGACATTGGGCCCGCGTGTCATTGTCCATGGGGTGGACTCGAAGATCACCCCTGACTTGTTCATGGGTGACCTCTTCGAGAAAAACCTCAAGGGCAAGATGACACCCGAGGCTTTCAAGTCTGGTGTCCGTCTCCATAGCCGTCCGTGGGATTGTGCCAGGGGTGGGGCAGTAAATGTCGTCCTGGAGGGCCAGGCTTCGGCCAAGGAGTCTCTGCTGACGGCACAACGCTGCTACATTGGCTGGTACTCTTTCCGCGTACGTGCGATGGATTTGGTGCCAAGCTTTTTCAAGTGCCTGTCGTTCAACCACTTCAGGAAGGAGTGCCGTGCAAAGGAGGATGTCTGTTTCCGCTGTGGCCAGCATGGGCATATGGCCAGGGACTGCATTAACCCAGTCTCGTGCCGTAACTGCGCTCTTCGGGGGGAGCCCTCGGATCACCGTATGGTGTCTGAGGACTGTCCGCTGTATTGCGCAATGGTAGCCAGGGCGAAAGCAAGGCATTAAGATGGGTACCCGCCTTCTACAATTAAATTGCGGTAGAGGCGTCGCTGCAATGGCGGAACTGGGAAAGGCCATTTGTGACAATGGCTGCAGCTTTGCTCTTATAAAGGAGCCCCACGTAGCCCATAATGGGGTGCGTGGGTTACCTGCTTTTATGCGGGTTTTTCCTGACAACAGACATAATGCTGCAGTCATTGTCAATGACGTTCAGTTAGATTGTACGGAAGTTTGTAGCTCGGAATGGGGGTTTGTGTTTCTGTTGAAGGCGATTTCGGTCGTCTTCTCCTAGCTAGCTTGTATTGCAAGTTCAGCGAGCCTTTGGAGCCATATCTTACGTATATGGATACAGTGTTATCACTTTCTAGTGGTAACCCTGTAATCTTCGGTTTAGACGCGAACGCATCTTCCCCGATGTGGTTCAGCAAGGTAACCGGCGCTACGTCCGGCTATCTGAGCCAATCTCGGGGTGAGGTGCTAAGTGAGTGGATGTTCTCTAGGGGACTCCACGTGGTGAACGAACCGAATGAACTATATACGTTCGATAGTGGGCATGGTGTTAGCGATATTGATGTGACGATTGCGAATAGCGCAGCCATATCCAGGTTTCAGACTAGATAGCAGGTCAGTCCGTCCGTGAGTGACCATAACTACATTGAAGTTATGCTCACTTATGAACGGATTGAAGGTAGCAGCGTAGGCATCAGGCGGTGGCGCACCAGGAACGTTAACTGGGATGCGTATGGGTCACACATCGCAGCTGCGGCTGCCGATGTGCCTTTAGAAGCCTTTAATCGTATGACTGTGGATGATCAGGTATCAACGATTGTTGAGGCTGTTCATCGCGTCAACGACAGTCTCCTTCCTAGGAGCGTGAGGCGTACTCGGAGGAGAATAAGGTGGTGGACACAGGAATTAAGTCGGAAAAGAAGAGAAGTTCGACGCCTCAGGAAACGTCTCCAGAGGGGTAGGAGAACAGAGGCCGCCGACTTGGACCACCTCAGGTCATCGTATAGAGCCGCAGTTAACGAATATAAGCAAATGCTTATAGACGTTAAGGAGTCAGAGTGGCGCCAGTTCGCAACTGGGCATAGAGATGATCCTTGGGGACATCTCTACCGCATCTGTAGGGGAAAGGGAAAGAACGTGGAAGTCTCAGGAATTAAGGATGGTGATACCATTCTGACTTCCTGGGCGGACTGCGTTCAGGCTTTGCGGGAGGTCTTTCCCAGGTCTGGGGCTCTGGCCCTGCCTCCTTCGGAGGTGGTACCCAGTGCGCCAGAATTGGAAAGAGCAGAGATCGTGGAAAGCATGACACTTGTCAGATCTCGTAAGTCACCCGGTATGGACGGAATAACCGGAGAGATGTGTAAAAGCATCTGGAAGGCTATTCCGGACTACCTCGAGGCTTTGTATAGGCAGTGTGTACATGTTGGTTATTTTCCGCGTCAGTGGAAAACAGCCAATGTCATTGTTCTTTTAAAATCGCCCGACAAGATCAGGAGCAATCCTCGATCTTACAGGGGTATTAGCCTGCTTCCAGTGCTTGGAAAAGTACTGGAAAGAATAATGGTGCAAAGACTGAGTGAGAGAGTCATTGACGGCATGTGCCCTTATCAATACGGCTTCACAAGGGGTCGTAGTGTTGAGGATGCCTGGATCCACGTTCAGAGGTGTATCTCGTGCCACAGGGCGACCAATCCCGTGAAGTATGGTGTATAAATCACGATTTGGTAGTAGCTTAGCCATTTGCTTTGCTGCGCAGCTCCAACCGGTGAGTTTGGCCGGTAGCGTGGGGATCAGGAGGCCCCGGGACTGAGTTCCCGCCTGATTATTTGGTGTAGGACCCCTAGTGGGAGCATCACGCGGGTTGTGGTTGATACAAAAATCGCTGGTAGAGACTTCGTGCTCGAATGTGGAGTTGCATTGCAACCGGGTGCTACAGACCCATAGAGTAGCAGAGGTGGTAAGATAGGCCTCACCTCCGCCAATGGGGATTATGTTCCATACTAGCATAATCAATTTGATATCTCCTGGCTGCGAAGAAAGGGCTGCCAATATGTGTTAATAGCACAATTGTCAGCCCCTTTTCCTAGATAGCCCAAGTTTTACTTGGCTATCCCAGGGGGGCGTTGGCAATCGCATTGTAATATGCCCAGTGTGTCGCACACCGTGGGTAAGGCCTTCACGGCGAGACTCACGTTAAACCCTCGTGGACTTCTGTAGTCTGGCCAGGTAATTCAAGTTATTCTGGATTTTTTTTACACTTTTCCACTGGCCATTTGATCGTTACTGGGAGTTGATGGAATTCCGTAAAGTAGTTTCTCGTCTATTCATTTGGCTGCTAGTTCTATAAAAAAAGCCCTTTGTATGTTTATAAGTGTGCACATTTATGTTTCTATGATTTTGTATCTTGACATTTTTGTGATTTTTGTTTGTTTGCATCTGTGAATTTCAGTACTCCAGATACCTCTTCAATTGCAAAGATTGCGAATATTAAGTTTAGCTATGCTCACTGGCATTTTTATTTACTAAATATTTTTTTTACTTATCTAACATTTCATAAGATTAATCATTATTTTCTCTCACCTTTCTCTTTACAGATATGAAAATCGCCAAATCCTATTAAACTGAAAGCTCACATTAATTTGAAGCCGAAACCAAACGACTTTAGCACATTATATTTGTTCACTACCGCAACTGTGAAAATCAAGCAAACAATTAAAATGTTTCGTCAATTGTTATTATCATTTTTCCACATTCAAACGACTTAAGAAGTTTTGATTTGAACTTCTTTAAATAAAAAAAGTTTATAGGCAAAACATACGAAATCGAAACTGATATCCCAAAACAAGAAGCGTTTTTGTCAATTTGAAAACGCATTTTAAGTTTTTCGCATCATCGCCTCTTGGGATTAATTTACAATAATTGAAAGCGTAATAAGTCTGTTCCTATCGGAAACCATTTGATGTCAATTAATTAAAGCCGGAAAAATACAACAAGAAAAACAAAATCATTAAATTATTAAAAAAAAAAAAAAAATTCGGAAACAAACAAAAAACGCCAAAATGGATATGAGTATGGAACGGGATAGCTCCGCCTTGGGGAGCTTGTTTCAACAGATAATAAATGATATGAAGGTGAGTGAAAGCCATAGCTTAAAATTATAATAATTATAATCGCTACTTTGGGCACCAAAAATTGAATATACATTCTGTCATTTAAAAGCCCGCTTAAAAGATCTGTCAAATTTCTTCTTGTCATTACGTTGGCACAACTGTCCTGTACATTGGAGTGGAGTTCTTGCAGGATTTGCCATTTATTTAGTTCGTTTATAGATTGAAATTTTGTCAGTTTATCTCAAATGTGTTTTGCAATTTTTACGATTGGTAAAAATATGCAACAAATAATTTGTCTGAAATTTTGTGTTACAAAAGGAATTTCGTGCGCCGAATCGCTGAAAATGTTATAGAAGGCTTACGGTGAATCGATTTTATCAAAAACACGTGCATGTGAATGGTACAGTGCATTAAAAACCGGTCGAGATGAGGCGAAAGAATTGGCTCGTTCTACTCGGTCATCAACGCCCTCAACTGAAGTTAACATCGATAGAGTGAAAGAAATGGTTAGTGAAAATCGCCGCTTAAATTTTATGAAATATGGTTTGTCCCATAAATTAATTCATACCATTTTACGCGATTGTTTGCATGTGAAACGCGTTGTCGCTTGATTAGTTCCGAAAGACCTAAATTTTCCTTAAAAACTGAGTCCCCTAAGGTTCACTGGAGACCTATTGGAGTGAGTTAATTTTGACCCCACATTAATAAAATGCAGTATGAATGCAATATAATAAAGAATGACTTTACGATTTTGATATGTAACCAGTCAACAAACTTAAGAATTGCGCCTTCCAACTAGCCGAAACCGAAAATGCGGAGTGTTATCCAATCCGGATAATGCACCACGGCAATCACACTATCATTGTGAACGAATTTTTAGCGGAAAACTGGACAGTTATCATCGAACAATCACCGTATTCACTTGATATGGCTCCGACTGACATTTTTCTCTTTCCAAACTTAAGTTACCATTTCGAGGCACCCGTTTCCAGTCGATAGAGAACACAAAAAAGAGAATTCGCAGCGAGAACTGAAGTCTTTTCAGAAGACGGGTAGAAAAGTTTATGATCATTGGATTACTTGTTGGCATAAGTGTATTATTTCGGAAGAGGCTTGCCTTAAAGGCGATGTAATAAATTTGAAGAAAAATTAAAGTTTTATCTTTCATTACCCATTTTGACAGAATGTGTCATAACATCCAAAGTGTGTAAAGTTTTTGACGCAATATTTCGAATTTTCGTTCGTAATTCGGTTTGAGTAATTTCAATTAATAACTTCATTACAGTTGGTAGAAAGTGTTATGAAGAGACATGTTATTATATTAATACAAATTTCCGTTAATAGTAAATACTTTATATTTTGTTTAACTTTTACATATTAGTTATATATCGCTTCAATGAAAAAATTAGATCATAATTCAAAAATAGATTATCCAACAGAGTCATTGAAATAAATTTGGATGTTAAAGTGTAATGGAGCAACTCAACAATTCCTTTCCATTGCTTTGCTGCTGAATACGCTATCAGGCGGATACCGCACAACTGTCATTATTTTCAAAATACCCCATTAATTCTACTTCTCTTTGCCTTGAAGGCAATTATGATTTTATGTTTTATTTTGATCGCCTTTTTTTGTTATTCAATAAACATTAAATGGACAAACAATAGTGCACGCTTCTCATTCGCAGCTCTTAGTTTCCATTTCGAATTG
>JAHXMU010000391.1:1779188-1806115 GCA_019455685.1 Philornis downsi
AATATGAGCCATGATTCTGTTGCTGTTGTCTTCCATTGCCGCTGCTACTTTTTTTGCTGGTGAAACGAAATCACATCAACTGCTTGTAATTAAAAAGAAATGAAAATAGATATAAAAATAAAAATACCATTTCATACTTGACTTGGATTACGAAAAACATTCAAAATCATATGAAAACCGACACCTGTTCAGGTAAATCTGGCAGAGCAAAAACCATCAACAAAAAAGTTGTAGTCTTTCACAAATGTGTGACTGAAATCGCCATTTACACATGCGCACCGAAGTCGTTTGTTTGCTTTGGATATGTGTGGATAATGACAGTGTCAGATTTCAGAGTCTGTAGAATTCGCTGCCATGTTTGTATGTACATATAAGAATTATAAGTGTATGCATTTGTAAACGAGTATGCTGGGGTGATCACAATTGTAGACAGTATGTTCTACTTTGAGTGACAACCTAATTCGATATTCACATTGTAGTTTTTTTTCCTTCTGACTGAGTATGTCAAGAACATTGTAATACGAGGATCTCATATAAAATTTGAAGAGACAATAAAAAAAATCAAAAGCACTTTAGGAATTTCAGTATAATTAGTCGACCTCAAGCTTAAGATATGATGTTTTGATATCCATTGAAAATTGTTTGAAAAGCTAGTGGTGATAGAAGTATTAAGTATAAACGTTTTATGGTGAACAGGTCCTACCTAGTCTTAGTGCAAAGGGAAACTCTTTTAATGCTATTTTCAATTCGAAGAGGAGAATATTAAAGGAACTGCAATTAACTCATAAAACTTTTCACAAAGAAAAACTTTCTTAGAGAATCTTCATAGAGCAAATCTTTTTGGAAAGCTTTTATTTAGAAAAAAAATGGAAAATACAGATATGTTTTCCAGCAATCTTTCCATATAGAAGAGTCTCTGAGAAAGCTACTCGTGTAGAAGTGTCATATAAAATTATTCATATACAAAATTTTGCTTAGGGATTTTTATACAGAAAAGTTCTCTGGTAGGCTTTCCGTACAGAAAGTTCTTTAAGACACCTTGTAGAAAAGTTTATAAAAAGTATATATAAGGAAACTTTTCATATACAAATTTATTTCCTATAGAAAGTGTCTAATTTTTCAAATCTCCTGGGAAACTATTGATATGGAAAAGAAAGATAATAAGTTTTTCATATAGAATCTTTTCATACAACTTTCAAATATAAAATGCTTCTTATGAAACTTTTCTTTGGAGCTTTCGAAAAGCTTCTTTCCTTCCTGATACTTTCCTATACGAAAAAATTCCTATGAAACTTTTCTACACGAGGAACCATATATGCAACCTTCTTAGTAAAATATCAAAAATATCCAGTTTCTAATGCAAAAAAAAAACTCAAAAAATATCTCCATATCGAAAAAATTCTAATATTGGAAAATTCCTTAAAATTTCATATTGTAGATTTTCAAAAACCTATTTATATAAAATAGAAGAAAATGTTCTTAGGAAAATAACCCTATGATTAACTTTCTTCGAAAACTGTTCATATAGAAAAGTTCCTTCAAAAAATTTCGTATCGAAAAATTCCTAAAAACAATTTTTCATGTAGAAAGTTCTATAGGCAACTTTTCATATACAAAAGTTCTATAGACAATTTCATTGGGAAACATACCACATGAAAATTCCTTTTCCTAAAGACTTTGTGTAGGAAACATTTTAGAGCAGACTTTTTCTATAGGACGAATTTATGAAATCTTTTCCATGCAAATGTTTTATGTAGAAAATTCTCATACGAAACTTTTTCTATAGAAAATTTCTACACAAAACTTTTTTATACAAAATTTTTACATGAGATCTTTTCTATAGGAAATGTTCCTTTTTTTGTATATTCTTTGTCATAGGTTAGGTACATTTTCTATAAAGGAAATATTCTATAAAGGAAATTTCTATATAATAAAGTTTGTATGGAATCACGTTTGCGAAATTTCGTTGAAATTTCACATTTTCAGAAAATCAAAATGTTCAGTTTAAATAAGCTGCGTTTCATATTTATAAGGACACCTATAAATTTGCTTTATTTGTGTAACGGTATATTTTTTGTTGATATGATGTTCTATCCCAATACTTGTTTGGACGAAATAACCACGCACACAAACTTTGTGATTTGTGCGGGTAACGGTACTTTTGTTTTTGCAATAATTCTGTTTTTAACGTGTTTCACAATTATAATGCCAAGCTCAATTAGTGAGCTTTTAAAGGTGCAAGCGATAAGATCATTATTTTTTGTGAAGAAGTGGTAAAGTTCAGTAGTTAAAAAGATAAGACGCGAAGAAAAAGTTTGACAGAGCACGAGGTAGGCAAAATAATCACTTGCAAGGACGAAGGATGCAGTGGAAGAGAGAAATTGGGCGCAAACTAGGCAGGAGCCAAAGTTCCTTTCAACATTTTTTACGAGATCCTGACGTAAAAGCAAGTTTTTGGGTGACCTTATAAATATGAAACGCACCAAGGAAAAAAATTGAGAAACAAAGGAGAAACTAGAGCAACAAAGCATGTGTGCGCAAAAGATATGTGAAGATTCTCCCAAATTTGTCTTCAGCGTCGCCACCAGTGGCCATCATTTGCTTTAGCAAACATTCTCATTCACTTCTATTCAATTCAAAAGAAATAAATGAACTTGAGTTTGCTGAACATTTGCAATTGAGTCTGAGGAAAGGGATAGCGAAAGATGATCTTGGTGATATCGATTATATTAGAAAAAAAACTCGTAAGGGTTAAGTGATTCAATCTGTGTACGAGTATTTGGTTTTTTATCTTTGTTATTTAGTATTTCAATTTCCATACCAGCAGAGTATTGAGGCGTGATAGTTGTGGAGATTTCATGTTGCCTTGTTGTATTGCTGTCGTGAAAACATTTGAGTTTACTTGAAATTATGCTGGTATCGAACTAACTTGAATCAAATATGGTTCACATGTCGAAACGTGTCTGGTTATTATTGACCTTGTGATGGTTTTATTTTATACATTCACGGTCAAATACGAGTATGATGATGCGGCTGCCGGTTGGTCACTGTGTGAATTTTATGTTTCTATTTTGCAAATGAGGCACATTTTCCATAATCAAAGGTTGGCGGGTAGTATTTGTTGGGAAAACTTAATCGTAAATGATGTTAAAACGGAAAATCTTTTCCGTTGCGTAGAAAATTTTAAGAGGAGATTTGTAAGGCTTGACTCTGAGTGGTGAATCTAACTTTTAGCCATATCATATTTGGGTCATATGCATGATTTGGTTTGGGTAGTAGGATATCTAAGGGTAGATATGATCCAAAGTATAAGCAAGTAATGCATATATTTTTATAAACTTTATTTCTCGAATGCATTCATTCAAATGCAAATCTTCCACGAATGTGTTCGCTTTACCTGCACTAAAACGCAACAGAAATGTAAATGCTAAAATTTGAACAGAAAGTCTAAAATACCCAATATGAAAAGTTGAAAAAACATCTCCTTCCCCGACATCGGCCCTCATTTTCCTTGTATGCCCGGCACTAGCCGACTAGCGCACAGTGGTTTTAAAATTTTGATATAACCTTAAATTTTTAGACACAGTAAATTCACTTTTTAATATGTATCATAGAGTTTTTAAGGAATTTGAAGAGCATTTAAGGAATTTGATTATAAAATTGAAAGTTTTGTGTAGTTCATACTCTAAAAATGTATAAGAGAAGAACCATCCAAAACTTAAAAACACTCGTATATATTATTTGATACCGCAAATATGCAACACCTAGAAGGAAGTGTTTAAGATATAAATATTTTCTGACCAAACGTGTTTCAGATTTTCCCGAGTTGAATGGGCGATGTCCGTCTATCTGGCTGGCTGGCAGACAGGATAAATGTAGCTAATCTCTATGAGACTTCTAATTTGCCATAATGTATGGAATATATCGACCCTCACAATACGTACAAATTGATTGATTTTTCAAACTCAATTTTTATATATAATGCTTAGCATTTCGCTTTCTCTGCTGTTTTTATGAACTTTTACAAACGCTTACCGCAGCTATACCTTCGTTGCTTCGAGTGAAGGTGTAAATATGAAAATGGACGCCATTGCCACGCCCTTTCTAACAGTACTCTTATAAGTTGGCACCACAAATTACCTGAATTAACCCATTCATTTCTGGATTCTATTATTCATTCAATTATACTAAACTCCGCGTAATTTAGCATACATCTGGATGCAAAGCCTTTTCCACAATTACTTCTGGGTTCTCGACAATTTTACTTGTGAAACATTAAATTTTCTTCTTAATTTTTCTTCTTTCTAAATTTTGTTTAAGGTGGTTTTCGTTCACTCTTTCTAAAATAAATAATGAGACACAGAAAACTTTAAGGGAAAAAATAAACTTTATATACAAAATTTTCAAATGACCATAACATTCTTTGAAAACACACATTTTTGTTTTTATACTCTTATATGTTTTAAAAGCCAAAAAATTATTTTAGTTTTTTTTTTTTTTTTTTTTTTTTTAATATTTTATGGTGATATGATGACGGAATATCTATAAACTCCCAAGAAAACATTTTTTTTGTTTTTAATTTTGTCAGTTTTTTTCTTGCGTTTACTCGACTACTCGAAGTGTTCGTCAGACACATCGAGGTGACCGCTGCTCAAATAATATTAGGTGGCTTTAGGCGGATCGAGCGAACAATTGTAGCGTGTACTAACCATCGTGTCATGGTCGGCAAGTAGACAAAAACTGTAGTTATGCCGCATACCAACTATAAAGTGCACTGGGAAGGTTGAATTCTGGTAAAACGGGTAACTTACATGTATATGGAGGCACTAGAAGAAGAATACGGATAGTTTGGAATTTGTTGAATAGTCGGCTAGGAAGTGTTACAATAGTTATCGGATACGAATGATATATCGTATACCGTAATCCCTTCGGGAGGGAATGTGTTTTTTTTTACGTATATTTCGTTTGTGGACATAAGCCGAGAACATTTTCAATAATTAATAAAACGAAATGTTATTTAGGACGTATATTTTGGTTCATTCGTATAATTGCTGCATATTTGAAGAAAATATAAGAAAAATAAGAAAAAGCAAGTTTAAAAAAATTGTTGCACCAGATATCAAGCACTGCCAATCGACTGTTATTGTAGTTAGAATCTCCACCATCAATATTTCTTGTCTCGGTTTGTAATCACCTCTTGAGGAAAATGTATTATTATTTCGAGATAAAAACCAATGTTTTTTTTCCCCTACAATTTCTGAACTTTTATCGAAAATGAACTTTTTAAATAAAAATTTCTAGCGAAAATATTCGCTACCTGTGCAGCTACATAAATCACAGAAAAGAATCAATCTAATTTTGAACCACTGTATCCCTGCCAATCGCACCGCTGTCTTTGGCGGAGGCTATCAATCGCATTGGAGTATTTGTATATTTGTGTGCCACTTTAAGCCAAAAAGAAAACGATACTTATCGCAATACGATTTTCAACATAAATTATCGGCAGTCTAAAAAAAAAACTCAAATAAATTGAATGTTTCTGTTTTTTCTTCTGGTCGTTTTCGGCGGTGGTTGACGGTTTCTCATGTTATGTTTAAGATTTAAGGCAAAAATAATTTGTCTAAATTGCTGGTACGTCCGCGCTGATATCGTTGGGTGGTGTTGGTGGTGCTGGCATTTTAGTGGTTGGCGTGGGCAGCAGCGGCGGTAAATCTATGAGAAGCCCCTCTCACTCATGTTGTATAATAATAGCAACAACAACAGCGCTATCTAGTGCTCTGGGCCAAACTACCTGTAATAATATAAAATGTCAACAACAGCCAGCAGCGATAATGCCAGATAGCAAACGGTAACGACAATTGTTTAAACATGAGAAACATGAAACGGTCGTGGGCAATTAAATAGCACTGACTGTTATAAGATGGCAAACAGGAAAGCAAATATATTGTCCTTAAATTCTAGAACACGGGAAAACTTCTCAAACTCAGTGTATTTACAGGGGTCGGCGCCCGAAGTGATACCAATTAAAAATGCTGTAATTTTGTCAATTTTGACTTTTTTCTATTTAAGTACTTCAGTACATCGTAAAGACGTTTTAAGTTTTAAGAAAAATATGTTATCATTCGTTGTAGTCACCTTTAGCGATGTAGGCACTTTATGGTAGTTTGTCCCATTCTTGGCAAGGAGTTGATACTTTGACTATATGAAAAAAAGCTTTAGGTTTAAATCCTGGGAAATAGTATTTTGGGGAGAAATGAAACCTGGAACGTTGTGTTTATAGGATAATGCCGAGTCTTGTTGAAACGCCCAATGGATTCTATCGAATTGCTTAGGTGCCCAAAGTAACAAAGCATTGTTTAAAATAATTTTGTATAATTTTAAATAAATTTAAATTACGCCCTGTTTAATGAAAAGGATTGGTGTGCCATTTTTGTGCATTTGCTTTCGCAGAGCAATTCGTTGATCTAAATTGTCCTTTGATTTGCCTTCTAAACCTACACGATCATTTTGTTTGTTCACGTATTGTAGAAACGTAAAAATTGTTTATCAAAATAGACCAAATTTTCAAAATTGTTTTGAAATATTTGCTCTAGTTAGTCGAACTGTGTCTTGTGCAGGTGCCAAATCTTAAATTTTTTCTATTTTGAGGAGCTTTGATCTTAGTTCATTTTTTAATATGCACTTCAAGCAGACACATTGAACATTTTAGCCAATTAATTAATTAATTACGTTGAATTCTGGCCTTATGCTTTTGAACCATTTCTGGTGATGTCGCCGTTGTTGCATGCTCACCTGCGTGATGTTTTTTGATGGTACCAGTAACATTGCAACTTGTAACGGTCCAATACACAAACGTTTTGTTTACACCTAAATGTCGCAGCT
Organism: Philornis downsi; assembly: GCA_019455685.1. NCBI lineage: Eukaryota > Metazoa > Arthropoda > Insecta > Diptera > Muscidae > Philornis > Philornis downsi. The sequence continues at coordinate 1,786,071 of JAHXMU010000391.1, forward strand.
CATTAACAATGGCTGATTGCAATAACACTGTTGAGTTTGAATACTATTTCGATAACCTTTTTAAGTGCGACGTAACACGAAATGCTTCTGTAGTAGACTTGTAAGTAACATAACAGACTGACGCTTATCGAACAATGAGAGGGCTGTCGTTACCCATTTGGGTATTTTAATCCATTATTTCGATACTTCTGAGATTGCTGCGTTCAACAGTGACTTTCTTACATATTAGCTGGCCCCGCATGAGCTTGCAACATTACGAAAAGGTTGAAAAGAAAACATGTCTTATAACTTTAAGAATATACATATAATTAAATACTACCTCCTACCTAAATTGGAATCTGTGTATAATTGCCAATATCGTGACTAATTGTTCAATCGTTTCCAAATGTAACCAGACCCGATTTAAAGTTACCATGGTCTCGCATCACCCAGGAAGTATGTCAGCGCACCTCTGTAGCACATGTGTTTATGGAACATATTCTTATCTGAATATGTGTATGGAAGTGTATGGATGTCATTTCCCCTTTTTTTAATCATAACCTGGGTAACATATTACAATTTTAGGGTTGATAGAAACATACTAAATTTTTATGGCAGTCGGTTCTTTACTTTGGCAGCTACAATGTTTCCTTAAGAATGGGCGTGGTATCGACCATTTTTGGATATTGAATGTTTTCCTTTTCCCAAAAGCATACGAATATGTACTCTGTGTATATTTAAGCCTCTAATGTGTGAAAACAACCAACATTCGTCGAGTTATTGCCGATATACCGCCCGAAATGTGCGAAAAAGTGGCCAAAAACTACCTCAAAAAATCTACAGCAGCAACCAATTCAGAGGCTGTTATTTAAATGACATTGTATTTCGTACACAATGACAGGATCCAAGCATTATAATGAAATAAAGGTTTCATCGAGAGAGCCGATAATTCCTCGCGGCGATATTGCAGCGCAGGTTGTCACTCGCTCTGTCGATTTAAAATCTTATATAACATATTTGGTCGAAAGATATTTGGTACTTTAGACGTTTCTTTCTTGGTGTTACATTTTTGCAATGCATAACTATTGGTCCTTCGGGCCCTTTACTCGTATAAGTGAAATATTTACTCTTTCAACTTGCACACCACATGAAGAACAATGTGTTGTAAAACCTCCTATATATAGCGACACAACTGTTTGGCATTATTTAATGTCACGTGTGCTCTGTCTGTCCCAACCCTCTTTTCGTCTCCCTCAATTAGATTACGTTGTCATATCAGTGGAGCTTCTTTGTGTGTACGCTTAGTTGCCGCTAGAAACCAGCCACTTCTTGGGAGTCCTCAACATTTACTGAATGTATTTTTTCCTTTTGCACTTCACGTTTGGTCGTTCTTTCTTTCATCAATAAGTCAACGTAGACTAATCTCTACAGCAGAGCTTTGACATTTTCAACAGCCCGATTTACTTTTGAGGAAACCAGCGAATAGAGTAGCGTGAAGACATTTAGTTGTGGTCCCCTCCCCCAATCACTGGTGTTGGCACCAAACCCACTGTTGTCGTTCGCTACTTCACATAAGTACAAGCGAGTGACTACAAGTAAATCATGACAACAATTTTTTTTGTTTATTTGCAACTATAAATGTTACATTAATGGGGGCAATTGCCGAGGAGGGTTTTAGCGCAACTGCTAACAAAGACTAGCTAATTTTGCCTCTATTTCATGGCGGTTATTTTTATGCCATTCCCGAGCTATCACAGTCACTTTTCGTTGCCATATTCCGTCGAAATATGTCAGAAATCACTGTGAAAACTCATCTAGAGAATACGCCGGGTAACCGAAGAATCAAATGGTGCAAAACAGAAGAAACTATATCATTCGCGTCGTCACTTTGCCACTTCAGTAGTAGATGATGAATGGCAGCTGGTACTGGAAGTGTTCGAGTTAATGGTCGATTGGATGGGTGCAACGGATGGGCGGCTGTAGTCTGAATTGTGCGAGTATTATTGCGGCAATTGTCGGCTATGTTGGGTTTCAATTGAGTAGAATTGCAGATGAATAGAGGAGACACTTTTGTGCTGGAAATAGCTACTAAATTGGCTAGAAATTATCTTTCGAAATGTGTTGGGATATTTATACAGGATGGCGCACCAATTGTGATACAATAAGAAATTTAAATAACTTTTTTTTGTAATCAATATATTTTATGTATTTGTTTTTATTGCATAGAAAATTCAATTTTATTTTATATAACTAATTGGTTTTGAAGATAGTAGGGCGTAAATGACCCCCATTCATTGGTTTTGTTTTGTACACCTCTTGTTTGATATGACCCCATATAAAAGTCTGATGCAGTCAAGTCAGGTGACCTTGGGGGGCCAGCGGAAATTAGAATTTCTGTATATTAATTTGTTTGGGAATTTTCGTTGAAGCTCCGCCATAACTGGTCTGGCCTATGTGTGTAGTTAATCCATCTCGCTGGAACCAAATGCTATAGAAATGGATATGCCTTCGGCACAGTTCTGGGTAAAAAAAACTCGTTCAACATCTTTAAATAAGGGTCCCGCTTTTTTGTTTGTAGCACGATTCGTGCGCCACCCTGTACCATTGATAAGTTCTACAGAATTATGCTAGTGCTATTTTTAACCGATTTATAAACTGTCACAAATATAACAGAAATTGTAATGAGGGTAGGAAACATTTTTGGGGGAAAATACATTTGGTAGTTGCCCGCTTAGTTATTCAAGTTTAAATAACCATTTTGTAGAGAGTAATTTCTTATCATTTCTTTTCTATCTAAGCTTGTGCTAAAGACTTGGAATGTAATGTTTTGGTCACAATGTTTGGCAACAGGCTCTTTTGACTGGTTTTTGTACTTTATTTCCTTTTATAATCGTTGGAGATATCCTTACCTTCCCAACCACTATTGTTGATCCTTCGAGCTGTATATCTTGGGGTTCCATATTGAGGTGAACTTACTTTGTTGGACATAAAACGATCGATTCGCATGCGTAGAGTGCGTACCGAAGAAAATATTGCAGTCGTAGCGACCAGTGTTAATGACGATCGTGAAATGTCAATTGGTCGCCGTTCTCGGCGATTGGGCATGTGTTATTTAATCACACCTTGGTTGACATGTGATTTCATCAGGATGGCGCAACATGAAACGCTGCTCGTGCAACAATGGATATATTGAGGGATGAATTTGGTGAGCAGCTTATCTCTCAATTTGGCCCTGTGAGTTGGTTCCCAAGATCTTGCGATTTAACGCCTCTTGATTATTTCTTGTGTTGTTATGTCAAGTCGTTAGTCTATGTGGACAAGGCAAACACAATTGAAGCCGTAGAGGATAACATAACATGCGTTATTCGTGGAATACATGTCGAAATGCTTGAAAAAGTGCCGAAAAATTGGAAAATTGGACGTTCCGAATGGACATTTTGAGACGGAGTCGCGGACAACATTCACATGGAATTATATTTAAAAATTAAATGGCAAAGACCAATTTATTGATTTCAATTTTAATATACAGTCAGCCACATTTAAAGTCGGGCAGTCGCATGAAAACATTTCTAATCGCATTATCTCTGTTGTAATGAGAGAAAATACATCTCCGTTTTTTTTTTTATTTGTCACAATGACTCTCTTATTTAAAAACAAAAACAAAAATTTGCTCCAAGTACCGTTGCAAAATGCACATTAAGTCTAAAGGAATATAAGGACACTTTTTTTGCATCACATTGAAAGTCGGGCATTATATGAAAAATTGTTAATACTAAAACAAAAACGCTAAATTAATACTTTGTTGCGCCACCTTTTTGATTCTCCACCGCTTGTAATCGGCTAGGCATTGATTGAACAAAATTTTTGCAAACGTCAGGACTAATCTTATTCCACTCTTCCTGCAAAGCAATTTTTAACTGATGTTTTGATGTACACAGCCTGTCCTGCATCCTGCGTCCTAATTCGTCCCATAAATGTTCAATGACATTAAGATCGGGACTTTGTGCAGGTGTTTTGATCACCTTCGGGCAATTATATAGCAACCAAGTCTTTACATCAAGAGCTGAATGCTTCGGGTCGTTATCCTGGTAGAATTGGAAGTTACATTCAATGCCCAGTTTCTTAACACTTTCTTTCAAATTGGTCTTTAAAATATTTAAATAAACATGCTTGTTCATTATTCCATCAATGAAATGTAAGTTGCCAACACCCGAAGCTGCCGTGCACCCCCAAACCATCACCGACCCACCACCATGTTTTATGGTTTTTCTCAAATTCTTGGCTTCTAGCTCTGTGTTTGGTTTGCGACAAACTTTACCCTTTCCATCACATCCGAATAAATTAAATTTACTTTCGTCAGTAAACAGTACCTAAAAATTGGTTTTTAGAACAATGAATTGTTATTTTCATCACAACTTACAGTGCTCCAAAACTCAAAACCCTTAGCCATATATTGACGAGCAAAAACTAGGCGGTCATTTTGATTTTTCTTGCTAATGAGAGGTTTATTTCGAGGAACTAGGCCATGAAATTAATTTTTTCGAAGAAGTTTTCTTATTGTTTCTGGGTTAACCTCCGTCCCAGAAGCTTCTTTGACCATTGCAGTTAATTTTGGTGCAGATGTAAAAGGATTTTTCTTCACTTCTCTTAAAACCATACTCTCATCCCTGGCGGATAGTTTCTTTGATCGGGGCGCACGTTCTTTGTTTGCAATGAATCCATTTTCTTTATATCTGGATTCATATCGTGCACTGTTGACTTGCTTTTATTAACCAATTTCGATATTTCGCGTTCTGATTTTCCTTCTAAATGCTGTTGAATAACTACCTTACGTTCTTCTAAAGTGGACTGTTTAATATTACGCGACATTTTACAAAACACTTTAATAGACCATCACTGAAAGCTTGACAAGATAACAATGGCCAATAATTTTGACAATAAATACAGAAAACGCAAAACTAACGGTAAATTTACCGTATTCCCTTCCAAAGCATTGCTTGCCCGACTTTTAATGTGAGGTTGAAAAGTGATGTTTTTTCAGTTTAGGGTTCATGTATATTTAATAACGGCACTAGTATTATATTTTTGTTGTTATTTTTTAATAAAAGACTCATTGTGACAAAATAGAAAAAACGGGCGTATATTTTCTCTCATTACAACAGAGATATTGCGGCTAGAAATATTTTCATGCGACTGCCCGACTTTAAATGTGACTGACTGTATGATGCAAATTTGAGTGTTTTATTCGATTTTTAAAAAAAACTACGATTAAAAAATCACTCAATACAAAAATGAAGAAATTCCTGTACACATTTCAATAAAAATTCATTCAACCAATACGTGTGTAATATTTAAAATATTTACTTGTTTATTGACGACACTTATTTCACCTTTAAATTTTACTTCTTTATAATTTTGTTCGTTTTTTTCTTTCCAGGTAAGGATTTTTTTTTTTGCCGAAAAAAGTGATATGTAAATATTTTTCATATGCGCTCCTAAAGGTAATTAAAATATTTGTACCTTCAAAATACCAGAATATTATATTTTTTAGGCAGATTTGATAACATTTAAAATCTTCAGAAATTCTACGAAATTTGGAAAATGATTCATATCATTTAGAATTACTGAAAACATTCAAAATGTTCGAAATATTCAGACGGTCCGATCTAATCAAAACAGATATAACACACACACTACATTTTATTAAAAAGAATCTTGAAAATCGGCAAAAAGGAATTTCATTACATCAACATAATTAAAGAATCACTTCTCTAAGAAGAAGGGGAATGTCTGTAGAAAATAACATTCAAACCTGTCCAAATATCCAGAATATTCCTAATAATCACAATGTTCAAAATAATCAAAATATTCAAAATCAAATCGTTTTCTAGTCAGACCGACGCGTTTCTGTTAGAGAAGTTGTAAAGAAGCTGAAAGTGTCGCACATGACTATTGAAATTATTTGAGACGGCCTGGACTCCGGAAAAATCTCGATATGATAGGGTTCCGCACGAGTTCAAAGAAGTCCTCTTAACAAACAAAACGCATAAGTACTTCCCATTTATTGTGTTTAAACGCAAAATAACTCTTTACCTTGACCTTGTAGTCCTGATCTGGCGCCTTCGGATCTTGGTTTATTCCGGACTCTGAAAAATGCGTTTAGTTCAAAACTCTTCAATCCTTTTTTTTTTGCTCTGAAGGATCTGCCATTTTCCCAATCTTGGGTCAAAAAGTTTGAAAATATTCAAAATTTCCAAAATATTCCAAATTGTAATACATTGACAGTGTTCAAAATGTTCAACGTATTCAAATCCAAATATTCAAAAATATTAATAGTATTCAAACTATTTGTTTTAATTTAAAACAAATGAAAAATGTTCAAAATAAACGATATATTCAGAATAATCCTAAATACTCAAAGTAATCAAAATGCTAGAAATGTTCTCGAACCATCTTCGGCGTATTCAGAATGATCAAAATATTTAAAATTCAAAATGATTAATATATTCAAAGTACACCACATATTTATAATATCGAAAATGTGCAAAATCTTCGATATAAGCAATTTAAATATTACGAATTTTCCAAGCATTAAGAACATTCACAATATTCAATGTATTTAAAATATTCAAAGTATCCAAAATTAAAAATTAATAATATTCGAAGTGTAGTGACAAGTAACAATAAATATTAAAAGTGTTCACATTATACAAAGTATTTAAAGTATTCAAAATTTTCCAAATGTTCACATTTTTCGAAACATTCTAAATATTCAAAGTGATTGGTGGGTGTGATGTACGAAATGATTTAAATATTTGAAATGTTCTTCAAAATATATAAAGTTTTCAGTATATTCAAAATATTTCCAATTTGTATAATTTTTGAAATGGTCTAGATATTTGAAATATTTAAGTGCATAAAATATTCAAAATAACCCGTTTTAGGCGCTTGTGCTTCTACCATAACTTCATACAACAATTGAGAAGCTCTGCCCATAACGAAGAATACAAAGCCAAATTGAATTAGATTATTACAAGTTCTTCTCTACAAATATATCCATCGAACTCAATTCCAAGGAAGTTATTGTTACAAAAGCGACAAAACATATTGCTTGTGGAAAAGATCTACAGTGTACCCCTTCTTTTTATTTTGCTAGTTTATTAATTACTTATCGTTTATGAATGTAGTATGATCCTGGTTCATTATGCAATATCGAACTTTTAAAATTGAAATAATGTTAAAAAATAATCATATTCTTGAATGTAGTATGATTCGGGTTCATTATGCAATATCCAACTTTTAAAATCGAAATAATGTTAAAAAATAACCATATTCAAAATTTTGAAAATATTTCAAAATGTATAATAATAATCAAAATGTTAACAATTTTACAAAATGTACGAATTATTTGAAATACGAGTACAACAAGACATTCAAAATTTTGCAGGGTATTCGAAGTATTGAAAATAGTCAAAACATGGAAAATGAAACCACTCGAAGTTTTTAAAATATTCAATTTATTAAGAATGCTCAAAATACTCAGTCACTACTTTCAGAATACAAAAATGTTCGTCATATTGATAAAAATATTTAAAGTAGCCAATTGCTATATGTTTTCTTTGTGCTTCTGGGGCTGTAATCCTCTGATTCCTTCTGTTATTGCACACAAATGATGATAAATTATATTTAACTTGAGCTTTTCCAACTTAATGACTGAACATTTGAAAGATTTCCATTCACTGACATTTGACTCACTCAACTACTAGTACTTTTCTATAGATTTACAAAGATCATAAATCTTTATTAAATCTAGAGACTTGAAAGCATTTGAAGTCACCTGCGTCATAGTCTCAGGCGACGTCATTTCCAGTCTAAAGATGCTAAAAAGAAAATTCGCTCGCGCCACAAAGAAACGCACAAGTGAACGAGCTGAATATGAGGTTGGTTGCTGGGTTAATGCCTCAACAAAAGCGCATTCAGGCAACAATTGTTAGTTGAATCTTTCGAGCTGTCTGAACACTGAATATATTTTATGGTGGCATGAAAACTTTTTAGTTCTATTTTAGCATTGCTAAGCTCAAACACAAAACAAAAACAGAGGATAGAGGAAAACTACTTCAAGAGGAGCAATAGAAACTGTAATAAGTTCATTGGAGTTTGATGTGAAACTAACAACTCAGTGGTAGCCCAAGTATTGGGCGAATCAGAGCAGAGCGGAAAACACCAACCGCCTCGCCGACAGCGAAACTGTAGAAGTGAATCCAAATCAAATATCGAAAAAACCTTATGGAGAGAAGGCGTAACAGTATCTCTAACAGAATTGAATGAGTTATGTGTTTTTCTACTATTGATTTCACAGAATCATTTTCGTTTTAACAAGCTGGTCTTGTTTGCTTAAAGCCATAAACAAGATCAACATTTTTGTATATGATTGGTCAATGATTGCGATTACAAGGACCATGGTTTGGATGATGATGAGGGGGAAAGAAGTGGCAAAAAATTAAAGGAAAACTTCTTAAGCAAAGTTTAATTCAATTTTATTTTCCTAACGCCTGGTTAGAAATGAATTATAGCAAAACAAGAATAACCCAAAGAAAAATCCTGTCTAACTAACAGAACTACACATTTTTCTTTCAGTTTAACAACAATTTATTTGCCTTAGCAAAAAGTAGTAGACCCTAAAATGTAGATTCATCCCCTCTGTCTGTTCTGATGATAATGTTGAGGATGGGGATGACGTTATGTATTTACCATTCTAGAAAGTTCTAAGTAATTACTATTCTATAGTCCATTTAGAGCTTCTATAGAAGACAAGTCGTATTTGTTTGTGTTGTAGAGTCAGTATAATCAATCTATTTCATTCTATTCCTTCCTTCGGCTAAGCTTGACTTAACGTCATAGTTAGTCTATGTTTTTTTTCCACTATTTTAACGGTTTTGTCTAACCGAAGAACACACGATATATTACTTTTAATTTGTCTTATATTTTACTTTGCTGGTGCTTTGGTTGTGATTTAATTTCAAATAAATCACAATTTTCATGCTTTGTGGTAATTTTAGTTTTTTTTTTGGTCTAATTTTTTTTTCGATACATTTGTAGAAACGTAACAACTTGTACTGATAAGATTTCGGTGTATTATATTATTTTTTTATTTTATTTTTTTGGTTTTTTTGTGTTAAGAAATAGAAAAGTAACACATATTTGCGTCGAAGGCTTTTCTTAACTATGTCATCTTCTTCTTCATGTCAATGTCTCTTCTTCTAATGATGATGAGTCCATGCCAGTAGTTAATTTCAATACGAATTTTTAGTTGGAAAACATTCAATACCAAGTGAAATGGCATCCTGAATATGAGTTCAAGTCTTCCTCAAATTTTTTGTTCACAGCATTTTGTAATTTAGAGAAATTGGAACCAATTTGATAACTATAAATCAACGAAGAAATGTATTAACTCACATTGTGAAGGAATTTTCCTTCAATATTAAGTCAAATTTTTGAAAAACATGGCTATTTCAAAATAAACTTCTTATGTTCTAGTAAAGAATATTGTTAGAAATCACACATATATTGAAATGACTTGAACGCTGGAATATTTTTGTTTACAAGAATTATGTGTTCATACAATGCCGCACATAGAGTGCATGTCCAAAAAGAGAAAGAGAGCAGCTCAATAACAGACTTTCTTTAATTTGTTTTTTACGAATTGTTCGCAAACCTTATTTTTACATAATTTTGAAAGCAATGCAATAAGTCCAGAGACTTTCTAAAGGAATGGATGTTATGCACTGGCCAGCGCTTATTAGATCCATAAGCGTTAGTATCTCGTTGAATGTTGAATGAGACTATGGCTCCTGTTCAATTTGCGCCCAATTTATCTTCCACTGCATCCTTTGTCCTTGTCAGAGATTATTTTACCTACTTCGGGTTCTGTCAAACTTTTTCCTTGCGGCATGTCTTTTTTGTTACTGTATTTTACCACTTCTTCATAAAAATAATAATTATCTTATCCCTTGCACCTTTAAAACTCACTAATTGCACTTGGCATTATAATTGTGAAACACGTTAAAAACAGAATTATCGTAAAAAAGTACTGTTATCCGCACAAATCCCAAAGTTTGTGTGCATGGTTGTTTCGTCCAAACAAGCATTTTGATAGAACATCATAACAACAAAAACTGTACCGTTATACAGGGTGCCTGTCAAAGTGGTATACCACTTTGTTTGTTTATAATTTTTGATTGAATGAAAGAAAGTCCGGAGCAATCAAATCAGACGACCGTGAAGGCCAATTAACATCACCATTTCTTGAAATAACTTGGTGTGGAAAGATGTCTCGCAGTAATTCCATTGTAATCCTAGCTGTATGCGACATGGCACCGTCTTGTTGATACCACATGTTAATCGAGCCCAAAGCATGCAGTTGTGACGTTAAAAAGTTTTCAATCATTTTATGATACCGCTCCATATTGACAGTCACCGTTACGCCGTTTTCAGTTTCAAAGAAGTAAGGTCCAATGATTCCTACTGAAATTGCTGTAACATCCTATTCGTATACGAGTATGTACGGCGGTGTAAATGGTTTTGTGGAAGAAGCTCTTGTGTCAACTGAATCTCAAATGGAAACAAATGCAAATCCTTATGCAAAATTGTGGCCAAAGTTGTTCTTTGAAGACCGGCGTCGAATTGAGGTTGATGGATTGTTTTGAACACTTTCTTGAGCAGCAGTAATATTTTCAGTCGATCTTGCAGTACGTTGTGGTCCATTCTTGGCCCTATCAGCTTCAGACCCTCTTTCTCCGAAATTATTCACTACACGATAAATACAGGGTTGCCCATATTCGACGGACCCATCTGGCAACGTCATAACTTTTGACAGAGATGTCAGATCGCTTAATGACATACCGCCTTTGAAGCGTCAGTCCAAGCAGATTTTTACCATGGAACAATACACGCCACGCGAGCGCTCTGAAATAGTTGAAATTTACATTCAACAGAAGAAGTCAATTGTGAAAACTCAACGTGCTTTTAAAATATTAAAAAATGTGAGAAGTGCGCCTTCTAAGAACACCATTAAGCGTTTATACGAAAAATTTTCGACTGGTGAGGCTCTTTCTAATCCGAAGAGGCCAAATAAAAGTCGACCAAGGCGATCGGCCGAGAATATCGCTGCCGTACGAGCCAGTGTTGAGAGGTCCCCAAGAACATCCCAAAAACGCCGTTCTCAGCAGTTGGGCATGGCTCGGTCCACTTTACAACGGATTATTCGCGTTGATTTGCATTTGTTCCCGTACAAAATTCAATTGACGCAAAGATTGTTGCCTGCGGACAAGCCTCGTCGATTGGAATGGGCCCAACGAGTCATCGAAATGGCCGATGATGACGAGCAATTTTGGAACAAAATTATCATGTCCGATGAAGCCCATTTCACATTGAATGGGACCGTAAATAAGCAAAATTGCCGTATTTACGCCACTGAAAATCCTCAGGAAATTCAAGAATTGCCTCTTCATGATGAAAAAGTCACAGTTTGGTGCGGCGTTAGTGCGAAAACGGTCATTGGGCCGTTTTTCTTCCAAAACGAAAATGGCCATGCTGTTACCATCAACCAGGAGCGTTATCGCGACATGATGACCAATTTTGTGATGCCAATTATTCGTCGAAAGCGTATGAGGCAGTTCTGGTTTCAACAAGACGGCGCTCCACCGCACACAAGTCGCATAACAATCGATTTTCTGAAGAATTTGTTTCCGGGCCGTTTGATGTCGAAAAGTGGTGATTTGGACTGGCCACCGCGTTCGCCCGATTTGACGCCCGCTGACTTCTTCTTGTGGGGACATTTGAAGTCAAAGGTTTACGTTAACAAGCCAAGGACCGTAGAAGAGGACAAGGACAACATTCGTGAAGAAATAGCCGCTATTCCGGCCGAAATGTTGGCGAAAACGATGGAAAATGCTGCAAAAAGGGCACAATACGCCATCAACGTCAGAGGCGGCCATTTGAGAGATATCATATTCAAAAATTGATGTAAACAAATCTACTTGGAACAAATTAAATGAATAAGATTGCCAACCGCCAAATTTTTATTTTTTTCTTTGATTTTTTTTTTTTAAAACATGGGTCCGTCGAATATGGGCAACCCTGTAGTGCGTCTTGTTGGCACGTTGTTTCTCCCAAAAATTTCACGTAACTTTCTCATCGTCACAGTAATCAATGATTGATTCTGATAAAATGTTTTAACGATTAAAACACGTTGGTTTATCGAATATTTTTCCATAATAAATTTGCCACGTCTCTGTACAAATAAAGCAAATTTATGGATGGCTTTATAAATATGAAATGCGCCTTTTACTATACATAATATGTTAAACAAAATGTATAAAAATCAACTTTACAAACTGTTTGTTCTGAATGGCTTCGTAGGAGAGGAAATCGCGTAAATTATCGACGATGGTGTAAACTGCTCGCCAACGAGCGAGAATTGTATGGCTTAAAAATAACTTTGTTGTAATTTAAAAAAGTAAATCCGGTATAAGGAACAATCGCATATAAGGAACAGTCGTGCGGGTTTTGTTCGAGAAAGAAAGCCATTATATTTAACCTTATAAGTGTACTGGTATTGCGATAAATTTTGGTTATGGATTTGGTATCTTTGTGCCTTTGCGAAATTACACTGATCGATACGAAGTTTTACACTTAGGAAGATTATGTACATAGACGATAGTGTATTGTACGGTCTCTTCAACATACTTGTGAATAATATGAAAATGAGGAAAGCCGCAATGAACCCGACTGGCAAAATCTTTAACGAAATAATTTCTGACTTGGGTATGATGACATAGACATCATTGGACGAAAAATGCAAGACTTTACTTTACTCTCAAGCATTGGGAAGCAGTCGGCAAAAGAAGATAAAGTCATGTTATTTGTTGGGCCAACAGAAAATCTACGCGCTTGAGGCACAGCATGAACGTTGACAACTACACATTTAGGGTGGTGAATGAAGCAAGACATTAAAAAATGATTTGGGACTGCATACAATATTCTTAGCAAACGGGCGCTATTTCATATTAAAAAAGCGATATAATGATAAAGCCATCTCCCGAATATGGACTCCCTCAATCCCTTTATATTATGTTTTCTATAACAGTAATAAAAAATGCTAAGATAGCAACTGTGAAATCTCTGTTTGGAAATTTATACCTATACAAGCTATCATTTTGATTGATCACATATTTTGTGATCGATGACGTGTTATTCACTGCTCTTGACCGGAAATTGGTAGAAGTCGGCTCACTCCAACTTCGGGGTTTACTGTATTGACGACAAATGCATGATTTTGATGCAAAATAGGTAATCTATTTCCCATTAATTCAACAATATTAATGTGTACCTTGTGAGAATATCATATTTCATCAAATCAATTTAAAAACGGTTTTTAGATATTCTCAACATACTTTATCTGCCGGCATTCTCACTCTGCTGTCCCTTTTACCACAGTTTACAGCATTTAAAGAGACAGTTAATCTCTCTTCTATACTTTTTACCGCTCCCATGTTCACAACTCCTAATTTATTCATTTCTTTTGCTCCTCTCTATCCTTAAACACACTCCAATTCAAATTGTTTGCCCAAATTGTTGGAAAATTATATAGTTTCAACTCGATTAAAGTTTATACCTCCATCATCATTACAGTTTCGCAAGTCACGAGTACTTTCTTTTTCGATATAGACTATTTCGTTTGCTGGCTTTAAAAAGTCTTTCCATACTCATTGAGAAGTACAAAATCATCAAAATTAAACTGCCAACATTCAAGGAGGGAAGGAAACACACTTGAATTTTGCTTTAATGTAGGCAAAAGAAAAAAAAACGCATTTGAAACAACCGAACAGTGTAAAGCTTAAAGCAACGGAACGGAATTAAATCGTAACGAATGTGCCTAAATGAAATTGCACCTGTTCCGTTGACGGTAGCTAAAATACCAAACTACCAAATCCACCGCGGTACATGTGGGTTTCCAACCATCAAAGACAAGGAAAATTAGACATCTACCTAATTGCCAACGGGCGAAAAGGTACGAAAAACTGTTTGTTAACTTGTTGGTATTGGAATGGATTACCCTCTACTACGCCGCACCCACCTTCTCCAATTTTCACTTTATACAAAATTTTTGAAGTTTGGTAGTTGACGCGTATCTACCCGCAAGGCAAGAGTGATGGCCCATGTTGTGTGTGATTTAGACTTAAATGATTAATTAGTCCTATCAGATATTAGTAAGTGAGGAGTTACTTACCGCCGTTTATTACACAAAAATATCATCATAATTTTCTTCTTATTCGTGCGTTTTGTTTTTAATTTAGTGCGGAGAAAAGTGAAAACCATGTAGTACTAAAACGTCATTCGTTCCTCAAATGATGTGGCAGTCTTTTTCAGTCTTCAATTCATAATGGGCGCAGTCTAAAGCGAATGAATATCAAGAAGTAAAGACAAATAAAATTTTCCTTTGCGGGAGGACTTAGCACACTTATGTGTGCTAACAATTTTTTTGTTTCTTATAAAATTTTAATTTATTCCAGCAGACGCGTTGATATGTCTTAAAATTCTATACGGGAAAAAGTACAAAAATTTGTGTAATTTTTTTTTTGATTTCTCAAAATATTCTCCTGCCATCTCTTACATTCAATCAAACAATTCTTTAATTCTTTCCTAAATCGTTCCAACATGATTTTCTGTGTTTAAAAAGTAAAAGCAGTTTCCAATTTAATGTACGCAGCTGTATCTAATCTCAGAAATATTTTCAAATTTAAATCGCCTAATTTCACATCATAAATGTCATCAGTGTTGAGTTACGCTTGATTTTTATAATGTGTGTGTTTGAGCTTCCATTGACCATTAAAGTTTGCATTAAATATTATTTATGAAGTGGAATTTCTGATGCGGGAACGTTTAGAATGTTGCGGAATGCCTTTGGTGAACAGGCTTTGTCGGACAGATGAAAGTCATGTCCAACAAATCCTGGATGTAGTCGGTGGCAGTCAGTCAACCCCATTTGAAAATAAATGTTGTGCTTCAGCTCTGTTGAACATCGATTGTAACGAAGGCTCAGTTATTTCGAAAAAAAAACATCGCGTTGAAACCTTTGAAGAGATGTTGTAAAATGCATTGGTTTATGAGAAACTAACGATTCCATATCGTCCCACCTACGCACTATTAAATACGCGTTCCCATTTCTATTCCTTTAACTGTTAAGAATATAGCTTTATTCCAACACTCAAGTAGTGAGATACTTCGTGAAATGTACACTTGAACTCTCGTGAAGTGGCTAACACAAGTTCAGTACCTTTTTTGATCTCACTCTGTTAAGTTCAGTACTTATTTTAATCTCACTCCATTAAGAACAGTGCGAAACTTACACTCTCACCTCAATAAGAAAGGAAATATATGACCCCATATATATAAGCAGAAAATATAAGCGGAAAGGTAAACCGTTCAATAAAAAGAAGTTTCTATCGAAATTCTAACCCCCCGTGTTTTCATTTTCTAACTTCTAATTTTTTGAAACCACTTGTCATAACCCCCCGTATTAACAGCATTATTATGGAAGAGTATAAGATTTGATTCTCTACTTATAAAATGATCGCGACAAAGTCCTCCAAAGATTAAAGTTAAGCTGATAGTATTCGCAATTACCGTTGAGAGTTGTGCATTATGAGCATCGTCCCTGCGGCCACACTGTCAATTAGGAATATTATTTGCCTATTATGCGTCTTTTGCCTAGAGCTGTTCGATAAAAGACATCCGTTTTATAAACAGAAAATACTTTTTCACTATCGCACCATGTCTCAATGCATTGGCACTTTGCTAGTTTTTTGCAAAAAAATCAAATAATATCGATCCACAACCGGTGGACCGGTGGTTCAGTAGTATAACTCCTGGCTACTTTCTAAACTTAAATGACCGGCGAAGGTGATGAAATATATTTCGGCAAATTAAGAAAGAGTTTTTGGAAAAAAGTCAAAATCTTGTTTTAGTTTTTGGAAACAGTAATATGAATGTATATGAAAAAAGAGCTCTAATGGTAAACCACTTTTCTCCTCCCAAATATATTAACACGGAAAGACCCATCAGATTTAGCTCATTCTATTGTTCACTTTTAAAACGGGCTAAATCTGGTGAAAACGGTAGAAACGTTTTTTTTTTGTAATATTGCTGAAGCAATCAAACTCATGGCTTACACTGAACAGATGCATCACCGCCTCAGCAAGGCTGTCGATCCTCCTGAAGTCTCGCCTCCTGAAGTAATGTCTTAGTAAGATTTATGCCTATCTTTGTTGAAGACTTCGTGTCGTTGAGATATACTCTACAAAGGTATGAGTTATATATCGTATATGTATAGGGTTATCCATTTAGTGGCTTCAAAACCACCGGTCTGGCAAGGCTGTCAGCTATTAAATACCTGTCATCTAAAGATTATTTATTTAGTGAAAGGTTTGCCATTTATGTATGTGGATCGTTTAACAATCGAAGAACGAGTAAAGGTTGTTAAAACTTACAAAAGTCGTGATTCGAACGGCTTTCTATCGAATCCATCACTCGGTGGTTACGTCAACAAGCAAAATTACCGCATATGGGGTTCGGAGAACCCAGAAGTGATTGTGGAAAAGCCATTGTATCCAAAAAAAAGTCACTGTTGAGTGCGAATTATGGCCGTATTTTTTGCGAAAAGTACCTCGAAAGGATCCATTGCTGCGATCAATCCAGAAGCGTTTGTTTAAATGACATTATATTTCGTATATAATGGCAAGGTCCAAGCATTATAATGATTATAATATTATTATAATAATTAGGAAACGCCTAATTAAGGCCTCCTCGGACTAATATTTTTGTGTCCGAGGAGTTGAGTACTCAAATTAAATATGATCATTCTAAATATGCCATTTTTGAGTTCTTCGTATTAATCTGACCACGTTATGCAAATTTTTTACACCTTCTTTAAAGTGAACTTCAATTTGAAATCTCACACTTTAGGGTTTAAATGTATTTACATGAGATGCGTGCTCAAACGCACCTCGACATCCTTCACATTTTAGCTGCGTGTGTGACGTCCGGCGCCCAAGTGCCGGATGCTTTTAAGGGATTGCCCAAAGGGAACTTATTTCTGTCCCCTTTGGCCCATCGGCTCTACCCGTAAGCATTGACTTTAGTTTTTCATACTTGGAGACCGAGTCGAAAAGAATGGGATACTGTATTTGCCGTCGCTCCCGGTAGAGCCGGGAACCCTCAACAGATTCACAATGGCCTCATTTTGGACTTTTTCCCCGCAATATAATTTTTTTAATTTATCCAAATGCAATCAGTCTTATTTTATCAGTCTCTGTTATCGATTGGGCTCTCAGTCAAGGGCGAACTTGCACATTTTATTGAATAGGCTGGCTTCCCAACGATTAGAAATCGTCGATTATAAATTGTTTAAATATCTGCAAAAATGTTTATTATAGAATAACAAATCGTCAGTTGTTAATTACGAATATCCGCATAAATATAAGTAATTCGGAATTGAAATGGGGTATTACGATATTGAAATTGAAATTTTCTAATTAATAAGTAATTTTAATATTTAAACGCCGTATGGTTTTTAACACATTTCTTTAAATTTTTTTATTTTTTGATTTACATATTGTACCATATTAGTTATATTCAAATTCGACTTGATAAAATATGGAATATAATATTTCGTATTTTCGTGTTCTTTGAATTTGTGTGTCTCAGTAAGCATATTTTGAAATTATCGTATATTTTTCATTTTCAAAAATCACCTGACCTGACCTGCACCAGACTTTTTTTTTATGGGGTCATGCCTAGAGGTGTAAAAAATGAAACCAAGAAATTTGACTGAATTGAAGCAGTCCATTAAAACATTAATTGAGGCGATCCCGACATCAACAACGATCTGGTGTCGAAAATGCGTGAATGAGCATGGAGGTTATTTACGGCCTGTCATCTTCAAAACTTATTAGTTTTATAACGTAAAATCGAATTTTCTATATAATTGAATTTCTTATTTTAGCACAATTGGTCCGTCAAAATGAAGATAATTTAAGTAATTTTAAAACTGAAAAACTGTTGGAAGACGTACTAGATATATCAGCGCTAAGATGACATATTTCGGCAAACTAAAATTTTTAACAATATTTCCTTGTTATGTGTCAAAAGGAATATTTAAATACAATGAAGAATTCCAGTACTTTTATGTAGAAAATCACAAAAAAACTATTACGAAACAAAAATCTTTATGGGGGCAATACCGTCAATTGTCAAAATCAAAAGACAGAATTGTCAAAACGACGAAAAATCGTCAAGGCAGGCAGCTATGCTGGCAATATTTCTGAACTGCAACTATTCTGACTTCATAGTGCACTCCATCATCAAATATTTCGTCTACGAGTGTGTTTTCCCTGTTATCGACATTCGGTAAAGAGGGAATCACACCGTAATGGGCACAATAAAGATTTCCAAATGCTTCATTAAAATTATGGCAAACATTCGGGATGCATACACGCGTGTAAGTGTACATATTTCTTCAACGCTCCCGCTTCTGTCCGCTTTTCTCTCCCCATCGCTCTGTCGGTATTTGGTATTTGATATTTCAATTTATTTGGGTTCGCTCTGTGTCCCTCTGTAAATCTCTTTGATGGCACAGCTCGCACTTCATTGTATTCAGTTGAAAGTAAAATAAAATTTCTTATAAATATTTGCACTAGAATTCTCCCTTCTTCCATTTCCTCCCGTATCTTTAGCTCCAGTCCCTCTTCTTCATATTAGTTCCGCTCTAATACAATTTCAATAGCAATAGTAGAAATGATGATGGTTGTGAACAAATGAAACTGCGTTTTTTGTCATATTACATTTCCATTTGCATTCCTCTAAATGTCGTTCATTTTCCATTCACTTTAGTTGATTATGCCCTGCTCATATGAATGGATTGAAATGAAATGAGTTCTTTTATTGCCCGACAGGGGGACTAAGTTCATTTAATACACATGCTCGTATATTTGCGAGTATAAGAACGAAACCAGGGAATGTCGGGTGGTTTGGTTATGTTGCTTATGG
Source organism: Philornis downsi (assembly GCA_019455685.1). Taxonomy (NCBI): domain Eukaryota; kingdom Metazoa; phylum Arthropoda; class Insecta; order Diptera; family Muscidae; genus Philornis; species Philornis downsi. Next base: position 1,805,157 of record JAHXMU010000391.1, read on the forward strand.
AGATTGTAGTTGGTAACCTAAAAATAAATCAATATTTTTTCAACCCTCCACTTTGCACTTTCCCATTTCAATTATATAGCATTTGTTTAGCTTTGATTACTGGCGGACGGAAACTTCTTTCTTTCTGGCAGCAAACTCTTTGTAAATTTGCAATTAAGAAGTTAGTTGTTTGAAAGGACTTCACTCGCCTTCTGCTACCTCTCGCCTTTGGAACGTGTCACAATATTATTTGCAACGAGCCTATGTCTAAACTTTTTTTTGCTGTAACAGTAGCACTCTTACTAGTTATTTATTGCAAAAGTTAACAGGAGGCGGAGAAGTAAAGCAACCTCATTTATTTCCCGAAATTATTGTATAGAGTAGAATTAATTGATGCAATGCAACTTTTTGTAATAAATTATATGTAATTTTTGTAGAGGTTGATTATTTATTCGTAGTTTTTTTTTTTTAAATCGAATGAAACACTCGAATTTGCATCATATATTAAAATCGATAAATTGATCTTTGCCATTTAATTTTTAAAGATAATTTCATGTAAATGTTGTTCGCGGCTCCGTCTCAAAATGTCCATTAGGAAGGTCCAATTTTCCAATTTTTCGAGCATTTCGGCCTGTATTCCACGAATAACGCGTGTTATGTTATCCTGTAAGACTTCAATAGTGTTCGGCTTGTCCACATAGACTAACGACTTGACATAACCCCACAAGAAATAATCAAGAGGCGTTAAATCGCAAGATCTTGGGGGCCAAATCGAGAGATAAGCTGCTCACCAAATTCATCCCTCAACTTATCCATTGTTTCACGAGCGGTGTGGCATGTTGCACCGTCCTGATGAAACCACATGTCAACCAAGTTCAACTCAGCCAATTGAGGCAAAAAAGAGAATTGCGTATCATGGCTCCATATCGTTCGCCGTTGACGGTAACGTTTCTTCCACGGTCGTCTTTGAAGAAAAATTT